>JAOXNO010000001.1:121989549-122026241 GCA_028565335.1 Limnodromus scolopaceus
TGCCCCCAGCCTGTAGCGCTGCCTGGGGTTGTTGTGACCCAAGTGCAGGACCTGGCACTTGGCCTTGTTGAACCTCATTCCGTTGGTCTCGGCCCATCGATCCAGCCTGTCGAGATCTCTCTGCAGATCCTCTCTACCCTCCAGCAGATCAACACTGCCACCCAGCTGACCACTGTATCTAACATATGTGTGAACACACAACCCAGGAAAAAAACCCTTCTGAATCTTGCTGTGTATCCGCATAAGTATACCTCTGATAGGGACATCGTGCGTCTGCGTAAGTCAATAGTGATTCAGGTAGTATTTGGGTTTACGAAGGCATTGAAAGTAACAAACCGCACAGTGGTCCCTGCTGGTACTATAATTACACTAGGAAATCAAACAACTGTTGCTATATTTTATGCTATTGTATAACTGTGTGGAAATGGTGCAATGAATCCAAGTGGATGCACAAGAAAATACTCTATCACTTGATTTTTGCAAGAAGTTGCCCTTAATTGTGATGTAAACCTGGTAGACATTATTTTTGCTTCCCTTCTTTTGCCACCCACTTACCCCTTTGTCCCATGTATTTTCATTACAGGTTCAAAATCCAGCTTCTTCTCAGTGTGCTTTACAGCATTAATGAAGAATGTCTTCCACAATGCATGTCTTTACATTGTGCTGCACAAACACAGGGTTTCAGGCAAGGATTTTCAAAAAAAAGACATGAGTCACCAAGCCTCAAGTTACATCCCAAATCACTGCTAATCTTGGAATAATAGCTGCTAATACAGCTAGTGAAGAATCTTGGTTGTATCACGTCATAAATTTTTGGCTCAAATTCATCCGGAAATGCCTGCTCTCTAGATACAATCATGCAGTAGTCTTTACTCACCTCAGTCCCTTGTTCTCCTACCACCTCCTATTTCTGGCAGGATTCCAACAGTTAAGAAAAATACTACAGATTTATTTAAATCCCATTTTCCAAAATGTGATGCAGTAATAGAAGGAGTTTAATGAGGAACTTCATTATGTGTTCAACAGAGAGTTTTCTCAGTGCTCTTGCCACAAAAAAAAAAAAAAAAAAGATTCCTCATTATTGGTGTCTTTCTGACTCAGCCAGGCTTTCATGTAAAAATAACACTAAGCTCAAAAACTTGTGAGGGAATGGCAGTTATATCAGACACAGCTTTATTACCTCTTACTAGCTATTCTTAGAAACCACAGATCAGCTTTTAATATGACTGGCAGAGTAGCAAAGATAGAAAAACTTGTTCATAGCTGGAATTTCTCTGAGGAGGACATATAGAAGTACCAACACTTAGGGGAGATGGAAACAAAGGCTTAAAAGACAACTACTATTAACCAAGGAGCGTGTAAAACATCCCTATTGATCTTCTGAACAAACCCTGTCAATTTGACATTATTTTAATTTTTAAAGTGCTGATCAGAGATTTCTTGATTTAAAAACCTACAGGTCTGGCATTTACTGCAGATCATGACAGCTCAGAAGAGTGTTAGACCTTTTTGTCACTGCACATTCCTAAGTGCATCTTTTAATCACTCTGGGGCTTTCTATGATTCTTTAGTTTCTAAAGAACTGACGCCTGAGGAATGGCCAGAACAGATTTTTGTAAGGTTGGAGCAAAATAGCAACAAAAAAGGTACTTTTTTTCTGAAAACTTTGAATCTTATTTCATCCAAAGTGCTACGGTTTTGTACACAGTGACTTTGCTGTTCCCTGTCAGACACAGAAAGACACATGTTAAGAAATCCTGTAGAAGGATTCACCGACAAACCCTTGTCTTACATTTCATTCCTAAGATCTTTTCAGGATGCCAGCAAGCTAACTCCCTGAGAAAAGGAAAAGATGAAAAAAGGAAAGCTGTGTTTACACATATCTCATGAAGTGGTGTAGTTGTTCATGCTATGAGGTCAAAGAGAGGTGATTGCTTTCTCTGGGAGGGATGAAAATATTGCAAGTAGTCCTAAGGAGAACTAAATTAACACTATAATTAAATGAAAATAAAAATCTTAGGAATTCTTTAGTTTCTTGAGACAGAATCTCCTGATAAACTTTCCATAGGTCAAGATAGTCGATGAGAGCCATAAAATACATGAGCATATTCTAAACTAGAATAATAAAGACTGAATGTTAATTCATAAACCCTCTTCCTTAGTACAATGTTCTTTGTATTTTTCATGGTTTACTCAACATAGCGCTGTTTGAAAGTCTAACTTCTTTTTCAAAGAAGTATCACATTTTCTTTAACAGGAAAATTTTTAATTTCTTTCAGCTCATAGATTTAGAATTTATTTGACTTTTTGTGGCTAATGTTAAGTTCATAAACTCATGGTTTACTCTTAAATACAAGCTGTCTGATCTGAAGGCTTTCGGAGCACTGAAAAATTTTAGTAACTTTAGTGGGATTTGTGGTTTCTTAGATATTCTGAAAAGAATAAGTTACTGCTATTTTGGTGTTTAATCATGGATTTGATGACCTAAATAAAGACAAGGTTGTTAAATTATCTTAAAGAAATAAAGTAGTGTAAATGTTGTACTAATCACCATGTTGTTATACTAACAACCAGGAACTGAAAAAAAATCAGACACACTTATACTTGAGAAAACTACTTTAAGGGCATGAAAATAGTAGCTGCTCTGCAGCAATCATTCTAGTTAGTCAATAGGAATTTAAATATAGTACTGTAAGTTAAGATCCTGATTCAAACAGTATTATGTCAAAAGACAAATCCAAGCAAAAAAATTGTCCATTGCTATTATCTATTATTGATGTAAATTTAGATTATATTTGGGATGATATATTGGCTAGTTCATGGAATTTGGAAACTTGTAGATAGAGCAAACTAATATTAATCATTGTTTTTTTTCCCAAGAGCTTAAATATTATATAATATAAACATAAATTTTAAAAACCCCAAAACTCCTAATCCAAAGTTGTCACAATAGCAGTGCTTACTCTAATAGTTACCTGTTTCATGAACACCTCCAAATAGCCCCCTATGCATAAACCATCTCCTTCCTCGTATTTTTCCTATCCCCAAATTTCCTATTTTCAGTGTTCTTAGCCATCTCAGACATTTTCGGTTGTTCTTAGGTTCTCACTCCCAACAACTTAGACAAGGCTTCTTATCAGCTTTTCCTTCCTGATACAAATCCTTATCTTAATTGATAGCATGTTTTCACATATACCATATCCCCACAGCTTGTGCTTTCTTTTCTTGGTTGATGGGTATGTCAAAAAGGAGCTGAGTCTGGAATGTGAAAGAGACTGATGTGTTTACAGTAGGACAGGAAGAAGAGGTAGAAAGGGAGTCATACTAGGGACAGAGGAGACTTGTGGAGTAGGAGGGTGAGGTAAAGACAAGTAGAAGTTGCATGGATTAAAAAATGGTGCTGGCATCTGAGAGTATATGAGTGGGAAGCCTGACTTTATTTCCTGTTGATGCCAGTTACAACGGCATGCAACTGAATTATCAGGCTGCTATTTTCCATTTATCTAAATGCACGCTTCAGAAATATGTTCCCCAAAATAAAGTTCACTTGAACTTACTTCAAAACAGTTGGACATTTGCACAGAAAACCCTTTTGCCAAGACAGAAACTATTATAGTTAGGCTGGTAAACAAACATTAAAAATCATAGATCAGTCAGAGGATTTCTTGCTGCCTTGAAACTGGAGACTACCAATCCCCAGTTTATGTTAGTTTAAAATGTAGAGTTGTTAAAGAAGACATGCAAAACAAAGGACTCAGTTTTCAAAGGCAAGTGTGAGCTCAGTTTTCACGGAAGATCCAGTTATGAATGTGTGGAAATTAAAAGCTTGATGCCTGTAGATCCAATGCTACAAGTTTTTAGTACAGCTTGATTCATCCATGGGAACCTGCTGTAAATGAGAATGCTAGGACTAAGGACTCAGATATGTTGGAATTTTTGAAATAATTTAAGACTTTCTCTGCTCCTCTAAAATGTCAACAATCTCTATTTCATGTAAGTATTCATTTTAAAACTGCATTGGTCTCTCCCATGGAACAGAGAAAGCTTTTACGTAAGAGATCATGTTGTACATGATTTCTTGATGTCTTGGTGTTTCTGCTGATGTTTAGGTGGCCCTGCTTGAACATGGGGGTTGGACCAGATGACGTCCAGAGATCGAACCTCAACCATTCCGTAATTCTGAGATACAATAAGAAGGATGTAATCCATGGTAACAAGAAGGGGCATCCGTTCTTCATTTGGGCTGGTGTCCTGGCCCTGTTGTTGCTGACATCTCCAAGAAGTCCACTGAATTCAGTACCTGTCTGCATGGGTGCTAGAGAGTTCTCAGAAATGGTCTTTGACCCAAGCAGAAATCCATGGTGTGGAAAAAGCCACTCACTCAATTGTGAGTTGGAAGTTGCTTCCTTTTCCTTACTAGAAAGTAAAAGTAATTTCTTCTCAGTACGAAATAAGGAAATTCGTTCAGTTGTTTTTCAAGAAAGAAATATCTAACAGGCATGTAAAGCAGATGTCCTACAGAAGTATTTGTTTCTACTATGCAGCCAGTGCTGGGATGTAGTTATGGTTACCAAATAGCTGAAGATAAGCAGGGAAGATGATGTATACTGTTTCTTTTGTCTCCTGAGGGAAAAATGACAGAACATAAACATTTTACAGAAATTTTCAGTTCTGCTTACATAAGTTGCCTGGCATTTAAGAAGCTCAAGGTCTAATTCCCTTTTTATACTCCACCTTTAAATTGGAAAACTCTCTGCTCATATAAACAGCTTTTAAACTGTATTTTATAAGTTATTTTTAAAATGTCCCTTTCAGTAACTCAAGGGTGGCTAAAAGACTGTAAGAGTATAGTGAGACTGTGATCAAAATTTAGCAGTAAAAAAAGAAGCCCCAAACTGACTTTTTCATAATTTTGCATCAGAAATAACAGAATGACCTCAAATTCCATTTCATACTCTCCATTTCATATTTCAAGAATACACTTAACACCTGCCAAAACTTTCGTAAAATCAGACACTTTTGTTGGAGTAATTACATATTCTTTGCACACTTACCTAACTAAACTATACATGTTTATACTAGATGGTAGCACCATAACAATAACCTATGACTACGCTTTCTTTATGGTTAATGGTTTCTTGTAGCAGGAGAGTTTCAATAAACAAAAACATTTCAGAATACTAGGCCTGACCCACAGCCTACAGAATGCGTGTGATGCGTGGCATCATTATTTACAGCCCAGTGACTTCTCTACTATGGACTCTCCCAGATGTTACTGGCAGTGAATAAAAGGCACCAACTTGTTGGGTATCCTGTGGGCCCTCACATGAAGTCTCTAGGTTTCTTGAATCACCTGCTGCTTCCCTGTTTGAAGGGATTGTTGTTTGACTCAAGTAAGTGATCATTCAGTCAAGATAGTGAAGAAACATACGGAAACACAGGCAAATTATAAGGAAGAGACATACTTTATGGAGAAGAGGTATACAGCAATGAAATGATGTGTTCAAGATCTTACAGGCTGTGCAAGTCAGAAAAATAAGTCAAACCAGATTCTGTTCCTGTGCCCCGAAAGTATTTCTCCCCTCTCCTAGTTTTTCCCTTCAAACATTTTCTTCCAACAGGTGATTTTTACTTTCTCAGAAAAAAATGCACCGAATGGCAATTTTTTGTTCTGCCTTTAACGAGTATCAAATACTGATTAATGCTAATAAAAGCCTAGAAAAACCCTTGACATTCTCTACTCCTTTGATTTATAAGAAGCCTTTTTTCACTTGCCTTCAGACGTCAATATAGATGTCAACACTATCACCTACACAATATTAATTAAATTAATTTTCCTGAAAAGTCTCACCATGACTGCTATTGTTTCCATTGCAAAAAGAGTCTGTATGATGATGGTGGTCCCTGTGATACATGGCAGAGTGTCAGGTAACTTCAACAGGCACTGATATTACATGTGATGAAATTAATAGCGATGTGTTCATGGGGTCATCTGAGGTTCTGCAGTAGTGTCAGCTCTCCCTTTGACATCAGTGGTGGAACCAACCTAACCTTAGAGGATAAAAGAGACTGTTCTCAGACTCATTGTTAGCATTAATGCCACCTCCCTCCGGTAGAACAGCCTGCATTGCTGTCTAATCAGTTTATAGAGATACAGCAGTCTGTTTAATCACACCAAGTGTCAATGCTGGAATTTGACTTGATCATGTAGATCCCCAAAAGATTAGAGCTTGTTTTGTTCCATGGCAGGATTTTAGTGCACAGACAGCTCTATAAATATTCCCCCAAAGCTATATTCTCTAAACAAATTGCTGTGTGTTTTCAGGTGGTCCAGTATAATGTCACAGCACTTGAAACAGGATACCAGAAGCAGGGATTGTGAGGGAGGACAAAAGTTAACAATTTCAAGAAAAATTCAAGACTGCGGTTTTAAAAGCAAGGCATCTTCAGTAAAGCTGAGGGAGCAGGAAAGATGATCTTTTCAAAAGGGTGGATTGAATGAGCCCATGGGAATCTTATATTGAGAGTTAGTTATTACCCATTCTGCTACTCTGAACCGAATCTAAACTTCTTACACATTTTTTTACAAATGCCTCCTTCAAAGAAATTCAGTGAGATCTTCAACACAGGGAAAAAAAAAAAAAGAGAACAAACATCATATTTCTTTTCCTCTATGAAAAAATATAGTAATATTGGGATGCAAAAAAATAATTTCAGCATGTGTACATGTGCTAGACTATACTGACATCCATTCACCCAGTGACTTCTTTTACCTATCTTTCAGCAATGTCGATTGTTTGTCAGCATTTAAAAATAACAGACTCTATATAACTGGTAATGAATAGCTGTACCATGTAGTCATAGTGGAGCTCTACTTGCAGTCTACAATTGCAGGGAGGAAAAAGTAGTCTAGTGATATTTTTTGTATTAAACTTTGGATGTCTTATTGTTTCATACATACTGGTAGTTTTTTTAGCTGTTTGTACTTTCATTCTCCTTTGAATTACATACATCCTGTGTTTGATGCTGGCCACTTTTTTCAAAGAAAAAACATCCAAAAATGCAAAGAAAATACTGTAGAGCAGAGTGAAAGCAAAAATGTATGTAAGCATTATATCCTTTTTAAAACATACTTGGGAGGATATTTTATTTGGATAAACACAATAAATATTGGTATGAACATTTGTCAAGAAACCTCCTCAAATCCCGGATATCATTGTCTTTTGTTTTCTACTGTTCTTTCCCAGCCTTTCTTTATATGACCAGAATATATTGATATTTCTGTCTAGACAGGAGGCGGTTACATGACTACTGCAGGAAACAGAGCTCAAACATTTTAAGGCACTCTCATGGGTAAAAGGAAAAGAAAAAAACCCTCCAAAACCCAGCTCCCAACCTTTTTTATATCATAATTATTTATGGAAATTTAAGACCCAGCAAGGAATAATTGCAAGAAATATCTAAAGCACAGCAAAGAGAGACTTGATGCCTAATTCATTCATAAGTCCTTTATGGCTCCATCTGAAAACCTCAAGAAAGATGGAAATGTGAATAGTCCCCATGGACCTTTTGCTTTCTGACAGAGAAATCCAATAGCTTCATGATGTACCTCACAGGTTAGATATGTTGTTGGTCTTGGTCAACTGAGAAATGAAACTTTTGAATCTGTTAGCAATTGAAATTAAGATATTTTCTTAAAGTGCAGCAAAGGAGAAACATATTCATAGCATTCTCCCTAGAAAGATCTCAGATTTTTTGCTCTGCATTCTGTTAAACTAGGAGAAAAAGCACAACTGGTCTTACAGTGCGTCTGAATTTGACACCAATATGCAGTGATTTCAAGGTGTTTATGCTGAAGTGACTATGACATGAATTGGACAAACATGAGCATTCAAGGGACATCTTATTTTAATGATAATGAAAAGAGAAGGAGCCCTGTGCAGTTCTGATGTGCATGTGCCTTGTATGATACTTGTTTCTGATCTTCACAAGCTTAAAGCTGTCTTCTTCTTTGTTTGGTACTGGCAGAAGGAGCATAGCCGTGGCCTATACTCCCTTTCTGCCTTTAAGTCTCTCAGAGCAGCAGAAGCACAGATGCTCTTTTGCACATCAGTCACTTGGTTTGTCAGACAGCAGTGTGGTCTCTTTGTGGAGATGCAGGGCAGGACTTTTGCTTGTGTCCTGCTCCTAATTTGAGTGCTGGTAGAATGGCAGTTAAAATGTAACCGAGGGATTTTGACAAATACAAGTCAATCACAAAGTGCAGTCACAAAGTGTCAGTGTACGTGAAGCACAGAAGATTAAGTTTTGCATTTTCTGTACCTATAATTAGTTGTATTATTATCCTAAAATGAATTGTGTCACACATGTATTGTTGACATGCTAAGCCAATGTTGAATGAAGTGTTTGATGTCACAGATTTTCCATATTTCTGGATTTCACTTATAGTAGTTTATATTATTCTTTTTTTTTGCTACCCATAAACTAAAATTCTGACAGTGACATCTTTAAAAAAAAATAACTCAGAAATTAAACCAGACTTCCAAATTTCAATACTAAGATAGCAGAGAAAGATTATTAAATGATCAATTTATAGGCTTAGAGAGGAAAGTTAAGTGATAGAAAACCAGACAGCGCAGATTTGCTAAGAACAAATTATGTCAAACCCATTTAATTTCCTCCTCTGACAGGATAACTGGTTCAGTCAATGAGGAAGAAACAGTTGTGCTGTATACTGACTTCAATAAGAATTTTGACGTTGTCTCATGTGACATACTCATAAACATCTTGCAGTCCCCATGAAATTACCATAAAAATTATTTAAAAACTTCACTTGAGCAGAAGCTGTCAGTGATTTTTTTATTAAATAAAGGTACCAATTTTCATGTAGCACTGCAGAGGTCTGTCTTAGACCTGGCTCTAATCCATGTTTCCAGTAATGTTCTGTATGATAGTGTAGATGGTGCACTTACGAAATGCATAGATGGCACCACAGGGGGTGGTGCAAATTTATTAATACCTGGTGCAGAATTTAGAAATTTCTTCATCAGTTGAAGAAAAGATCCAAACTGGCAATGAGATCCAGTAAAGAGAAGCCCTACCTTTCAGGAGAAATCAAATTAATAAATGCCAAAATATCGTACACTTATGTAAGAAGCAATATTGAAGAACAAAATTCCAAAAGATCTAATGGGTAACAAGATAAAAATGAATTACGAATATTGAACTGTTGGAGAAACTACATTATATTTCAGGATTATCACATGTAAGACATGGACAGAAATTATCCTGTTCTACTTAGTGCTGATGAAACTTCATATGACCACACTTTAAGGAAACACAGATGTAGGGAAATCCAGAGGAGAGTAACAGGACAAGAGTTTTAGTAAGAGTGACATTGAAGAAAAGGAGGACAAAGTTAAACAACTTCAGAAATGGGAAAATAAAAAAGGAGGACATGTAGTCTTACACTATAGAAGAGAGTATACTAAAATGGACAGTAATTGAATACTTGTTCTTGGTGCTGTGCTTGTAGGGCAGGGCAATAAAATAATGACTTAATATTTAGTAAGGGAGATTTAGGAATATGTTGTAAAGATAACAAAGCAGTGACTGGAAACAGCTACTTATGCAGACTATGGAAGCGTTTCATTGGAGTTTTAAAAAATGGTTTTGGTATGTACTGGGCTTTCTTATTCTTTCACTTCAATGTTTCTGTGACTATTGAAAACACGGCTTCTTTCTTCTTGTAAACTGCATGCTTCAGATAGTTACTTCTCTTTACCATTTTTGTTATAATATTTTATTGTTTTCTTAAAAATAAGAGGTGGGTAGATTTCAAAGCTTATATAATTTTCTCTCCACATATCAAATGCAGTTTCTAAAATTCTTTGGGATACTGGGGAAAAATACAAAATATCAGCAAGCTATTGTAAAAAGAAAGAAAAGAAATCATAAGGGCAGATGTGAAAGGCATAGATTATTTGCACTGTTCCAGTTTTCAGAAAAACAGTTGTCTTTTTATTCCCCCATCCACTTCTGGCGATTGAGATATACGATACTGGACTAAGTCTTTGCCCTCACCTCATATTATTTTACACAGTAGGGTTTCTACGTCTGGGAACTGTACATTGCAATTTGGCGTAGGAGTTTACTGTTTGATTCTACCTACCAAGCACAAGCACACAGATTACCAAAAAGCTCTTTGAAACCTGCAAGCTTTTTCTATAATTTATAGGCTACTGGATATACTGATGAGTATAAATGTATGCTGTTTTGAAACAATGTTATTCTACTCAGAAGGAAGAAACAGTGACTGATGTTGGGCATAGTATATGCGTAAGCACAAACTTGCACTGATTTTCAATCTAACTATGCCATTTTATACCAATGAGTAGTCTGGATTGCCTGCTGAGTGGCAGATTGCTGAAAACAAGGAGTCTGCCAGGGAAAGAATGGCCACAACCTTGCCGTATTTATTTATTTATTTATTTATTTATTTTCCTTTAGAAATCCCCTACCCGCCATTGTTCAAACTATTTTTCCTCTGCTCTGGAATAGGAAACAGGCCCTGCAGTTGCTGTGATCCCTCATGTCAAGTGGCCACCTCTGGTGCTGTGAAGTCAGGGTCTCACTGATTTATGAGAAGATCCTCCTGCTTATTATGGAAAAGGGAGATGAGGGGGGAAATAAAATTTGGATGGGGGAAAACTGCCCATCTGTATAGAATAAGAGAAAAGGGAGAGGAAGGGTAAAGGATTTCTGGTGTAGGGCAGGCATAAAAGGAGTGTGATGGGTACTCCACTCTGCCCCATCAACTTGAAGTCCTTCTCTGCAGAAGGCAGAAAGAGGTGTAGAGGAAACTCTGGACATGGGAAGAGTCACGCCCACAGACATGCCCATGTGGTCATGCTACAGAGAGGTGAGGTAATGCCAAGGGCAGCCATGACCCTGGAGTCACAGCTCCTGCCATGAATGTTAGTGAAGGGCAGTGCCGTGGGAGATGGTAACTGAGGATAGTGGTGGTGTCTGGGGAAGCAGTGTTCAGGGTGCTGATTAATAAATCAGCACCCTGTGAGTGGTGCTGATAAAGATAAAGAGTGGAATACCACTCTTCTTCTTCTCCCTTAATTTTATCTAGTGCAAGGTAGGAAAAAGGCAGAGAGAAATCTCCAGAAGTAGAATCAGCATGGCCCCCTCCCAAGCAGCAGGGCTTCTCTGTCCTATTGCTGGAGATGATACACTGGCCTACAGGGGTCAGGCTGCTGATGATCGTCTCTCTTACCTAGAGGCATGGTACACAGTGAAGCTGATGCAAAGAAGTATCATAATTTATTATAATATTTTTTAGAACAACAATCAAGTTTGCACAACATATGAAATATACAATATGTCATAGATCCATTATTTCTTGAAAAAAAATCTGTATTTGCAATATTACCAATAACAGTTCTTCCCAACCCCAAGCTTTGTTTATATAATATTTAAAAACACAACAGGGTTCAGTTACTGTGAATCAATATCAATATCGGTATCTATTTTCTTGTCTGGTAGATTCTTCAGAACTTAACAGTCTTAGTGGTCACAGTAGAGCAGAATCCCCAAAATGATAAAAATATGCATATATATATGTTAAAATAGTACCCCACTCAGCCATGAGGACAAGGAACTTCAGCAAATGAGGCTTCCTCAATGACATCATTAAGTGCTCAAACATTTAATTGCACTGCCTGGCAAGGGAACTAAGTTTCTTTATGATATTCTTCCATGTTTTTTTTAGAACTACAAGACTGTAATGAGTGAAGGAAGAGAAAAATACCTGGTAAATTTTCCTTGCACATTCCAAGATTCATCAGTCTTAGCAAAGTCTTCTGTATGAGTGGGTATGAGAAATTTCTGGTATTGAGTAGTACATGCAGCGAGGTTATTCACTTCACAAATCTCCTTACTGCTGCAAAAATAGTCTGAGATACAGAAAAGTTTGATCCATTTTCTGGAAATAAAAGTGAAGTTTCCTCTTCCATTGAACAGAATGTATGTGAGAGCCGAATATTGTTGCTTAGTCTTAGTCAGTGAGACCACTGCAAACACTGGCTTTTTTTAAGGTTTGCCAGCTCGATTTCTGTTAGATCTACAAAAATTACCGTTCCAGCCGATGGGATGGAACTCAAAGGCTGCTAGAGGAAGACGAGATAAAAAGATCCAGTTTGGTGCCCGAGTCTGACATTACCGATAAGGCATTAGTCCAAATAAGAAGGACACGGTTACCTAAGCAGAACTTTTATTTCATCTAACTGCATACTAATAATAGGCTTTACCTGAATAAGAATGTCACACACATTGCTTTGGGATAGCTAGGTAACAAAGTGGTGGTACTGGAACGTTCAACTTCTTGTTCAAAACCCTACATTATGGATTCTGGTATCTGGATTTCTATAGCTGTTAACTTCAAAAGTAGAATAAAAAGGTTTTTGTTCAGAAAAAAAAAAAACTTTCTTCAACATTTTTATTGTAAAATATTTACTGACTTTTTATGGAAAATAGCGTTAAATATTTCCTTCCGAAGAAATTCTGCAGTTCCTAGGAACACCTGCATGCAACAAAATTTCCTTCCCCCACATGTTTCATCCCCCCAACATTCATCTGTAGACTTTAAATACAAATGCTTGCGTTTTACACTTGGAAAGAGATTTTTACAGAGAATATTGTGCTAATGTTAGTCTGTAGAGCATTCCACCCTTCCTCTACTTTTGATCTTAGTTCACCCAGACTGACTGCTTATATTCTACACACGATGCTAAAGAATTACAGATCCATTTTGGGCAACAGATGTTATGTGTTGGGCTTTTGATGTGAGTTATAGGTGCAATAGTGATGCTACTTTTACTTTACAGCTCCTAGGAGTGATTCCCAGTTCTTGAATCTGAAAGTGGGCTCTGGCCATATCCTTGTTCTCTGTGAAGACAAGGCACAGATTTGCAGCACCTTCCCTTCCACAAATCCTATTCAATACATAAAGGAAACCAGGCCACATGCTCAAGATGAGTGCCATTAAGTGCTTTAAACAGGTACTGGTCTGGATGATTATAAAGCAGTAGGATGCTTAGCAGTAAGAACACCACTGTACACATCAAAAAGGAAGCCTACACCTCAGTTTGGTAAACAAATGAACTTTTGTTGCTTTCTAAAGTGCTAAACTTGGGTCTAAAATTTAAGCAATCTTTTAACTTGGTTAAAAGACCAAAAAAACTCTGACTTTAGTATGTGAAGTTACAGAAGAAAAATGTATGAATTGCTGTATGAGGAATTGCAACATAAGAATAAGAGGAGATACCCTGAACTAATGGAACACACTGAATACTTCTGCTTATGTAGCCTAGAAATTAGTCACAATTTGCATAAATGGAAAAGCCCTCTGAAAGGATTTCAAAAGAAGTCAGATTTTTGTCATGGTACATAAGAAGATATATTTATTCTACCAACAAGAACCACTACTTGACACTTCTTTAGAACAGAAGAAGAAAGCAAGCTGGACTACTGCTAGTACCTGCCAGTTTATTGCAGCATCTCTGGAAATATTTTTATCCTAAGGCCAGCTGAAGAAGGTGGCTTGACCTTGCATATTCCTGTTCAGGAATATAAGAAGAGTTGTGCTTAGCTTAAGAAGAGAAAACTGTGTTAAAGAGAAGTTTGGAGCATTGCTTTAGCAGTTTTCTAATGTAATGAGAGAAGTTAAATCATGCAGGAGGGATGAGAATAGCATTTCTATTCCTAGTGAAAAGATAATAATAATCATAACTGTGAATTTTGCCATCTTCTATAAGGTACTGCACCACTGATGCAGTTTTTCTTAATCTTAACTAGCTCATCTGGAGGTCAAATGCTGTGTGACAGGAGACTTTTGGACTCACTTGGTACTCTGGAGTCTTGAAAATGACACGTAGTACCAACGAAAACGGGCTGCAGCAAGCACACAAGAACTTTTATAATTCCTCTTGGGACATTAATCTGCCTCTTGACTCACAGAGAGCAATTCCTTTTTCTCATATTTTTTCCAGTCATTAAGGTATAGGAGCATGCCTCTGTAGTATCCTCTGAGCAAAGTGGAGTGAAGAGAGTTAGACTAAAGCAAACAAATCTGGAAAGCATTGGAGGAGAGGGAGAAGAGATCCTTTGGGCACAGAGTGACAGAGCATGAGATCAGTACTCAGGAGATAAAAGGAACGGATCCAAGAACTGCAGAGCCCTGATGTATCGCAGATATGAGGCAGATGTTTGCAGTATTTGCTCCACAGCCAGATTCTTCTGTTGTTTCTGGGCGATCATCCATTTACTCTGTTGCCTCAGCTACAAGGTTTTTCTTTCCTGCCTGACAGCTGCTGATATCTGTTTTGGCAACAATGCTTATAGCTCTGCTTTACTTGCTCAGCCTTCCTTGTTTAAAGAGAAACTTGTTTTTTGACACATAATTCCCAAATTTCAAAATGTCACCAATCAGTGTTCTCCTTGGAAAATCTTTTTCCTGACAATAAATTCTAAATGTTGGGCATGGAGAGATTATCGAAAGAAGTAAGGAGCAAGAATGCCTGAAAAGAATATGAACTGTAGACCCTTATCAGTACATAGCTATTACACTATAAAATCATCTGGTATCCTAAAGAATATCAGTTTTCCTACAAAAATTTCTATTGTGAGTTTCTAAAATACCTTCCAAAAAGTCAAAACTAAAAAATCTCCAATTGGAAGATCTGAATTTTGAAATTTCCTTTAACTCATGCAAAACAGAACATGTAGATACTATCTTCACCTATGTGATCTAAAAATTCAGACTATATGAACAGAAGAATTTAGTGACAAAAACTAAATGCAGTTGTGGGCTTCCAACTTAGTTTGCAGAATGAAGAAAGCTCTACACAGTACATGCTGTGTAGAGTGCTACTGTGAACACAAGGAAATCAGAATGTTGACAAGAAAAATGGAATAACCAACAAATAAGCTCAACTCAGTGATGAAACTTTTGCTTTTATCAAACACTTTCTTAAAAGTGTTTGATAAAAGTAAATAACATAATGCGGAAAATTTTAGCAACATCAGAAGATCTCTTGTTCTTTCTCTCTGCCCTCCTAGACGTTGTTGTGGTTGTAAAAGAGGCAGGACAACCCTGAGAATGGATTTGCTGCACTTGAACCTATTACAAGGGTTTTGCACACTGGGTTGCTACAGTGAAATTTGCTGTAAAAATGAGAGGTTTGCATCTTCCTACAGAAGAAAAAAGCATAAGGAACCTTTTTTGTTAATTCGTCATTTGATGTTAAGCTATATTGCAGTTATGACAAATGTAATCATATTTCATTGTTCTCTGCAGAAGAACTCTTTTGATCATGCCTGAAATACATGTCAGTACTGCAGGTATGAAAGAGATCGTTAAAATGTAACTCATGCAACACTTGCAATGCTGAACATGATGCATACCAGTATCACCTCTGTAACCAGTATCTATGGATTCCTGTTGATAATGATGCTAAAATGTGAGTGAGGAATGGGTTATTTTCATCCTATTCTCCTTACTTACCTCAGTCAATGTCAGGACAAGGCTTGGTCTGAATTATTTTCTGCTACAGTCTTTGTCATGAAAATGAAGCATCAGGATATTCATTTCCATCAGAAGCGAGTGAGAGAGGCTGAAGCAGGAACTGAATACCACAGATCATTTTTGGGAACTTTAGATGAAACATTGCTGATACTACTATGAATGGAAATAGCAGAAATGTAGGCTACAAAATAAATGTTAAATTTTTTTAAGGAAAAGTTCATGTTAAAAATGCTCATGGCTAAAACAGTATGTCAGTTGCATACATGGATTTTCACAAGCTCCAAAATGGTTTAGGAGTACAAATTCCATGATTTGCAATAGCACATCAGTTCCAAAGATAAAAAAATACTTTTAAATATTTGACTCATAGTCTTATTGCATACGAAGGAAAAATTACTTTTCAATTATGCAAACTTCCACCCCTAACAATGTAGGAGGGTTTCACATCTGACAGTTCAGATCATCAGAATTCCCAGACTGAATCACACAATGCAAAGGGCTTGTGGCTGCTCTGTGCTGCCATAGGCATTTTGATATCTTGTTTATATGATGAGGGCACTAATAAAGTTTGGGCAAAAGAAACAATAGCACAGCATGAATCTTTCACTTTTAAAACCACAAGAATGAATACAGTGCATAAACAGCACTGGTTTTTTGCTACAATAAAGTTGTGTGATTTGTTGAAAGTCTGCAAAGTGAGGAACGTTTCCAAAAAACCAAACAGAGCAGCATGTAAAGTTCTGTTTTTAAAACTGAATGTTAAAACCACCAGCCTATCTGATAAAGTTACCACTTGGTAATTTGTGGGGACTGAAACTGCCTTCTTTTTGCTCTCTTCCTGTTCATCATTCCTTTCACCGTGCCTTTGTATCATAATGCTGCATCCAGAGTTCTAGCAAAACAGCCATATGACTGCTTCTGGGAAAATTCACATGCATACTTTGTACTGCCCTGTTTAGACTCCCTGTAGCTCCATTCTGTGATTCCCCCCGCCCCCATTTCCCCAAGGAGTCAGCCTGATAAACATGATGCCCTGCTCACATCACTGATCACTATGCAAATCCCATTGAACAGGGTTTTCTTTCTCCTCTCTGATGTCTAGGGAACCTTCCAAAGTCCACTCTCTTCCCATTCCTTTGGAAGGGAGTATTCTCTTTCAAATTTCCTTTGAAATAAAGCACGTGCGTCCAATGCCAAGCAGCAAGTTGTGAGGAAATGATTAAAACTCAGGAATTCATATTTCCAATCCACTCACCTAATAAATAGGAATGGTTGTAGTAAAATACTATGACTTCATATAAAAAAGTATCCTAAAATCAACTGAAAAAGTACTTAATGTCAGTATAAAAGGCCTGATAATATTTGATGGAATGAGATCCTAACTTTCCTTGGCTGCTAATTTCAGCAATATAACCAATTTAACCAATTTTGTTCTCTCACTCTGAACATCCTGCTTTAAGTTTTATCTTTTTTTAATCATGTACAATCGGAAGGGACTATTGTTGGAATTGAGCCCTGGCATTTGTGTCTATTAATATGAGGGGTAGGGGGAAATCAGTGATCCCTAAAATAACAATTGCTCATAGGAGAGAGAGGAGTGAAAAAACTTGAGTCAGGACCCTGAAACATTGAGCGAACACTTCTCCGACACTGGAGGAAGAGGATGTCTTCCAGAGACCTGTCAAATAATTGCAAGTTAGTCCTTAGTTTGGAAGCTATAGATCTAAACCAGGAAACCCTACTGTGCGTTTTGTTAACCTATATTTTACTGTTCAAAGTCAGCTTTGATTTCATAATGCTGGCAGGGTCTCCTAGCACAGTAATTGAAGCTTTTGTATTTCAAAAGACTTACAAGTAATATTCCTAGGATTTCTAGGGGAAAACACTTCTTACAAAGATTCACTTTTTCCTTTTAAAGATTATGTGCATTTTTGCCAAATATTTTAGTTGAATTGCATGTGATTATAAATAGGGAAGACTTTAAAAACATCTAAGGCTTCAACTCACTTCTCCCCTTTTGGTACTCCTCCCCCTCAGCTCTTCCAAATACTTCATATTTCTATGAAGAAAGAGTCTGTTTATTCTGTTTGGTCAATTAGCAAGATATGTTCCATAACCAAAGTAAAAAGTGAACTTTTGCCACCAGTTGGCAGACTTCACTCCCATTCAAATAGGAAACCACTTTGTGTGCTTTTTTGCAGCTCTTCTCCCCCTAGTCCCTTAATTTCTTGGACAAAACCGAGGGAAAATCAAATTCATTCCCCAGCTCTCTGAAGCTGTTTCTTGGAATAGTTTATTTTTAAAACTAACACTTGTTCATCTTTATACCCATCCCGTGACTGTTTCCAAGGCAGCTCTCCCCACATCATGGCAGAGCCTTCCTGCATTTTCCTTCTTTAACAGTTGAGACCACGGAAAGCGCACTGTTAGTTTAACTACTGCTCTGCAACTTTGGGGGAGGCAAATTAAAATCAAGTAGCCAAAGTAAATAATTGAGCTAACCCTTGTGTTTGAGGAAAAGGATGTTGCATGAGCAATAACATGGAGAGGCCAGCAGGAACGGCTTATAGCTTAGATAGTGGTTTAGACATCTGGTATTGGAATGTGGGTCTGATGTGCAGACAACTGTCATCTTTGACAATCAACACAGTGGACCTAGCTATCAAGGCTTTCTGTCCCCTTATGAAAGGTATTAGAGTTGCATTGGTAGTTCCTTTCTCACTTGCTTATTCCTACTTTTGGACAAAATACTATTTCAGAACATTTTATTTTGTGTTAATGAGCAGATATTAGTGGGTTTTGTTTTTATTCTGCACATCCAGTTAGGAAGTCCTATAGAACCAAAGAATGTTCTTTTTATAGTGGCTAGCTATAGAGCCAAGAAAGTCATCATACATCTTGAAGCTGGTTTACATGGATATCAGGCAAATGTTCAGGGTACAGAGTTAAAATTCACAGGACAGAGAAAAAAATCCATCTGGTTATTTAGCTATGTTGCAAACCCATACAGATCAGAAATGGGAGGGAAAATCATATTTTCAGGAGTAATTCAGAGTCAAATCTTCAGTGAGTACAAAAGGGTGGGACACGAGGGAGAGTACTTTGCTTTTATTTGCAAGGGGCATTTCTATCAACTGGGATAGGCAGATAGTAAGGTCGGATATATTATCATCAGAAGCTTATCTTTCAGAGGATGGCAAATACAAGGACACGCAAACACAAGAATACTCTATTCATGTGGAACTTAAAGAATTTTCATCTCTAATATTTTGTGTGAAAATAACTGCACAGAGAGTCAGCACAGAGATTCATGCCTACCTCAGGCTATCTCTGAAAGACATGTAATGCCAGGGAGGTGTGTGTCAGACTGTAGATGAATGTCCTGACTAGCAGTAGAGAAAATTCTGGTATGCCAGTTGACAGAAATATACCAAGAGCCAGGTTTTGCAAGTTGCAGGTATCCAGGTGAGAGTTTTAGTAGTGACAATAATAACAATAATAACGGACCCTTTTTTTTGTTTGAAGCTGATAAGCAGCTGCTACAGCTCAATGCTATATTCACCAGCAGGTGGGTGACAGCAAATAAACTACAGCTGTGTTTGCTGTGGCTCTCATTTTATTTTGAATTATTTATAAATAGCACTAGCAGCAATTTAGGCACTACTAAATGATATGCCCTTTAAATGATTAGTTAATTTTTTTTTCTCTTGAACACATTCTAACTGAACAGGTAGGAGCTAGGTGGAAGATAATGTCAGACAGGTGCAGAGTACAATTCTTTTCAGACCTGTGACTCCTGTTGTCACTTCAGCAATAATGAAGGTTTGAGTGAGCTTTTGAAAAGAAAATTCAGCTAGTGCTTTAATTTAACAATGTGCTGCAAAGCACCTGACCACACAAATATTCCTCAAGCATCACCATCTGGATATGTCAAAACGTTGACAGAAAAGTAACCTAAAAATTTAGTGAGATGAAGTAAGGCATTGTTCTGGCTCAATCTTGTCCTCATGCAGAACATACTGGTATCCTGTTACACCATCCCTAAATAACAGCAAATGCTAATATCATGTCAATCTCGGATTTAATGTCCCATTCAACAGTGCATCGTTGGTGTGCCCTTTGTGCTTTTGATGTTCTTCTGTTACTGCACCTGAAATATGCACAGCATTTTGCTTAGGCAGTCATTCACCTGTTGCTTCTCATTTGCTCCTTCAGCCAACTCTTCATTCAAGCTGCTAATACATTAATATCTATATTGGCTTTTTTTTTTCCCTGTTACATTTCTCATGCTCAAAAGAGATTCCTTGTAAATATCTTCAAGGATCTGCTTTGCAATACGTTCTCTTAAAATTTGCATTTCCGAGCACACATGCAAAACACTTGACAAAGACAGCTGTCCTGTCATACTGCCCAAGCATGTCTTGTTTCTACCTTGTCCTCCCCTGCCTGTCTGAGAGCATCTGTTGTCCCATCTCCTAGATTATAAGCACTTTGGCAGAGTGTGGCAGAACTTATTTTAACTGTTTTCCCATCACTGCCAAGTGTCCTAGATGTTGGATGGGGAGAAAAGACCTTTCTGTCCCAGCAGCAAGCTGAGTTGCTGTGATACCTTATAAAAAGTAATACCTGAACTGTGAATGAGGGTTGAGGATCTAAACTTGCAACCTCCTTTTGCCCAATGATATCTGTTTTTCCACAGAGGGATAAAAGGGAACTGTATAGACTAAGAAATGCTTTTAGCAAGAAAATATCAATAACAGATTTACTGAACTAGACCTTTCCTTCTACCACACAAACTGACACATCAGCTGTGGAGCAAGTCCTTCTCCAACACAGCAGAGATACCTTCTCCTCAAAAGACAGCACGGTGCCTCAGGAGCTGAGACCTCTGACACACGAAATAGCGACATGCAGTTAGTGTTTTGGTTGTGCGCATACCCTGATCTTACCTATATCAGTTCTGGTCCACAAGGTAGTGGGAGCTTGGAGCAGGGCAGGGACGGTACAGACCTTTGCATTTGAGTGCAAGGATAATGATTTTCTCTCCTGTACTTGTTTATTCAGCAAGAAAGCCAAGTGGAACTGATGTTTCACAACCCCAGCTGGGTATGCTATAAAAGCAACATGTCACATTTTCATATCATTAAGGGCCAGGAGTCACTGCCCACAGTCACCTCACTGCAAAATTCTCCAGATCCAGAAACAACTGAGCAATAGAAATCATCTCATGGCAGTTTATTATCCATTTACAGAGGACTCATGGAAAGAATCAGAAGAGAGGGGAGTAGAACAAAAGGAAGAAAGATTAAATTAACTGTAAGGATGCCCAGGGAACCCAGAAATACACTTTAAACACCAAGAGAAATTTCACTTCTGCACTGTCATAGTGTCCTGGATTGAGGTAAAACAGAAACAATTTTCTGTTCAGTAATTTTACTTTTTAGCTAAGCCTCTTCTAAAGCCCTGAAAATGTACAAAAAGTGTTTGCTTTCAGAGTGATAAGACCTATGTTTATAGTTTATGCCAAGGAATGGTATGCAGAGATGCTCTTGCTTACACTTATTGCTGTAACAACCAAGGCCAGCTAACTTTGTTATTTGCCTTGTTGGAGGGTTGGAAGCAGAAAAACGCAGAGAGGTCACACCTGCGGGGAGGAGCAGAAAGGACAGGAGACCCCAAACTGACCAACAGGTTATTCCATCCCATCTGCATCATGCTCAGTATAAAAGCTGAGGGATCAAAGGGTTAGCTCTTTTTCTTCAATGGCCAGTGGCTGAGGAGGACTCTGTCTGTTTGTCTGCCTGTGATCCCGATCCATGCATTCCTGAATCCAGATCCAGAATCCAGTTCCCATCACTCATGGACTGCAGTCTGGGACATCCCCAGCGCCTGTGGGTGACGTGATCATTGTCCTGGGAGCTCCATACTGGTTTTGAATACATTGTATCTATTTAATTATTTTCTTTTTATTTTATTATTAATATTTCATTAAAGTAGTTTAGTTTCTTCTAAACTCGTCAATCTCTTTCTCCCTTCTCTCCTTAGACAGAGAGGTGGGAGAGAGCATCTGTCATTCATCTCAGTGGCTGGTCCAGGCCAAACAACGACACATGAACACAAAAGTTTCAAGTCCAGGAAGCTGAGTTTGTTGCCAGTCCAAACAAAAATTCTGATCAGTAATTTGGGCACTGAGGAAGAATTACACATCTATTCACTGCACACCTTTCGTCATTGCCCCACACCTGTCCAAACCTCCCCCCAAGGCACACTTCACCTGCTAAATCCTTCCCAGTGAGGCAACAGGTTGTGTAGGGGCTGGGGTTATCATGCAGGTGATGCTGCTTCTACCCTTTGCTCCTCACCAACCTCCCTTCCATGCTATCCCTTAGCATCCCTGCCCAGCTGTGGGTCATTCACAGCTGCAGTCCCTGTCCCCCCTCAGGCCGTCCATGTCGCTTTCAGCTCAGTGTGTTCCCCTCCAGCCCCTCTCCTGCAGCTGCCGATTTCCTTCTTAAATATGCCTGTTCAGGAGCACTGTGTGGTCCTCGGATTTGCTCCCCCATTTTGGGAGGGATTTTCCAGTGCTGTTTATATCAGCCTTAGAGCCAGCAGGAACTGGCTGCAGCCAGCTCAGGGCAGCTAATGGCCTCCTCCTGCCCAGGGCACCACTGACGATCCCACAGCTATGCCAGCCCTGAGACCCGTGCCTGTTACACACAGGCTTATGTTTTCCTTTCACTGCTGGGCCCTGCATGAGAAACAAATTTCAGGGAAAAAGAAAGAAAGGCAATAAATAGAGTAAAGGCTCAGAAATGTCCAAGGAAGGGGAGAAGTGGTAAATGGGAGAAAAGAAAAAAAAAACCTAAAAATCCTTGTTTGGAAGCGGCAGGGAGCTGCTATGCCCTTATTTTCCTGTATCCCTTCCCGTATTCCTTTTACCCCTAGTTGTACCCCATATCCTCTCTGGCAGGGAGGCTTGTGGCCTGCATGAGGCACGGGCCTCTGCCGCCATCCCTGGCCTCCCCTGCCCTCTGCCCCCTGCTTTGTCCTCCCAGCTCAGTCAGGGGAAGAGCACGACCATCTCCCCACCTTTTTTTGGCTTTTTCAGTTCAAAGCCTGACTGAAAAAAAGAAGGAGGGGAGAAGCCTGTTTGCTCTCCCCACAGCTATTGGTTCTCATGCCTCTGCATGTTACTTATGAGATAGAAATGAAGACACACGCAATGCACCCTTCCCCTTTGTCTTTGCTGGAGGGTGTTGGAAGGTAGATTGCTAATTCTGTAATGTTGTAGTACAATGTATAGCCTATGTAAAGAGGTGAAGTGTGGCTTGCCATCACCCTCAACTAAAGACAGCAGGGTGCCTGCGCTACACGTGGGTGGACCTTGGTTCTGCCAGAGTTGGGGGTTTCTGGGCAATCAGCAGTGGTGGAGCACCTGGCAATACAAGGAGAAACAAGCCCCATGCTGTCAGACTTCCTGAAATGGGTTCACATTGGAAAAAGCGCGCTTCAGTAAATACTGAGCTGAGCACTAGCTCTTAACCCTGCGTCTGTATTTCCATCACTTTATCCTAATCACTTTTAATTTATTTTCCAGATTTGCTGGAAGGCAGTGTTTCCCCAGCACAGACCTTATATAGATCAGTCCCTTTGCAGCCTTTCAGGTTCAGTGTACAAATTTGCATTCTACAGTAATGTAGGATGGAAAGCATGAAAAGGTGGTCAGGGTAATTTCTAGTGCATGAGATCTTATACAATGTTGTGATAAGCTTTGCAATCACTGGATCATTACACTAATTGTTTGTCACTGTGCACATGTGCATATAATCAGCAGCCTTTAGCAGAATACATTACATTACTCCTGTGTCGGATATGGTGTGTCTCAATCCATCAAGAGGATAAGTTAGAAATGGCTAGAAATGAATGTAGGAAAGTGTCTAAGCCAGAAGCGGAGGTTCTAATTATTTCATACTAAGTAGTTCCCATATTCACCAAACTGTGTTTTCGTGCTGCTATTGATAATAATTGTCTTCTGTCATTGCAGATGATCGTTCTGTGATTTCTGTATCTAAAGAAAATTGTTTTAACTAGAAAATTGTTTTTATACTATGCTGGGTTCACTTAGAGAAGGTTCTGAGCTGTTTGGAAAGTGACTGTGCTGATACTTTTACCTCTTAACACACCTTGAAACTATTTTCTATGCTTAATAAAACTTCATTGAGAAAATTAATGAAAATTAATTAAATGGGTGCATTTAATTCTTCAGTGCACCTCACAGTACTGACACATAGAAGACATTTCTGGTTTCTGTTGTATGAATGTAGATAATTAGTGCAAAATAAAAGGAATAATTTGTTTTTATCTGTCTTCATATTTTATGAACAGAGAAGAAGTTAACTGAAGTTATGTCCCTTTTTGAAAGCTGTGTGATACAATGCATCAGTGAAAAACAGCTATTGAAGCTCAGTGATACCTGCCCACTGCAAACCACCTGAAGTGATATCAGTCAAAATAAGTCTGAAAGAGCCTTCAGCACTGATATTAAAATCAAACAAAAGCAGGCCTTTTAATGTGACATAAAGATGGTCAAATATGTCTTTTAACTCTGGTCTTCAATTCAGTGAAGTCTGAGGGTCTCATCTCATCTCCTTCTGCTTTCCATCCTCTGCAATTGTTGGAAGTCTCATTGTGAGACAAAAGGAGAGGATGCCCTGGAGCAAACCCGACTGAGTGGCAAATCATTGGCCTGGTTGCTCTGTCAGAGTGGATGTAGCAGCGGATTAGTCCCATTCATTCATTTGGTCCAGAACTGCATCTTAACTCTTGAGCTAAATTTTTGTAAGGCAAGATAGAGCTCTACCAGAGCAGTGCAAGTGGAAAGGAGAAAGGGGAGACAAATGGAGAAAGTCCTCTTCCTGATGGAGAGTTTCCAATTATGTAGTCTTATTGTGGGAAGTCTACTGAAAGAAGGAGCTATGTGTTACCCTCTTTTTACCCTCTCAGATACATAAACACAAAAGTGTACTAGGCTACTAGCCTGGGAACTGGACAGAAAACAACTTGTAATAAGCTGTTTCAATTATGATGGAAAACGGATGAACGGTAACTGCAAAAGTAAAACTTATGCTGTGAGAGCACACACACTTTTAAAAAGATACAATTGCCATTGTGTCATCTGTCATTTTTGAGTATGCCTTATTGTAGAGAGGAGCACTGATATCTGGGGCCAGTTATATTCATGTTATGTTTGTTATTGTGTGGTTTAGATGCTAGGGGAACAGGTTGCTGAACTTCAACAAGAGGAATAATATTGATTTACTAATAAGACACTATTCCTAAAGATAAAGAATATATGTTCATTTCTGCAACAAGTTTCATAGCTGGAGTCTTTAGTATGACTATAATCTAACAATTTACCTATAAGCAATATCATAAAAACAGTATTATATATGAAATGCTTAGAAAATTGTTGTCTTTTAAAGCTTTTTAAGTAATTTACAGTTGAGCTATAGGAATATTACAAGAAATTTATTACTATATCCCAAATGACATTCTAAAAGTAATTAATTTTCTTCCTACTCTGATGTATGTTATGTAGGCAAAAGACAGAGAAAAGATGGAGAATAATGACAGAAAAAAAAGTAGTAAGAATAGAGCAATTTATTCTTATTATGGAAAACTGTCCTGGGTTGCAACAGATATATACATATATATATATATATATATATAAAATGGAGTCTGCAGTCCCAAGTTTGTCTTCAGATGTCTTAAGCCTTTTGCAGATTGCTAATACAGGACATGATAACCACTTTTAGTCAAGTTGAGCAAGTTGCATCTCCAGTCTACGGAACACCTGTACCTATTTTATAGACCTAACAGAAAATATTAAGCTCTTTCAAGATCTCTCCTCACTCTTGCATTCGTTTGGTAGCCTCTCAAAAAACCTTGTCGGGTTTTACAACCTGATCAGCTTTTTGTGAATATCCTTGGATGCAAAGAAGCAACTCAGGGAATATCCTACTTAGGCAGTTTGTCAAAAATGGAAAATCCAGTCAAGGCTTATTGAAAAGTTGAGTTATAGTGGTACTATGGTCCAGCTTTTCAGATTGTCAGTCCTTGAAATTTTAATGCTACTCACCTCCCACACTGTTATTTACTTTGCCTGATAAACAACAAAGCATACTGGCAGAGAATTATTCTCCCATTGCATTTCTCTCCTACAGGCAATGGAAAAATACTTAGAAATAAATTGCTGGAGCATGAGTGCCATTTCTCAGAATTTCACGGGCTGTAGTCTTTGATGCTAACACAGTTAAAGTACAATATGCCTTTTACATAAATACTAATTGTACATAAAATCACCACAGCAAAATAAGAATACCTCAGATGCTCAGCAATAGATTATGCCTCAGAAATGGTGATTTTACAGTAATCCTTATCTTTTTTCACTCCTGAGAGAGCAATTGTCCCAGAAACACCAAGCTGAGTAATGAGGTTGATGTGTTTGGGGGAAGGTTACCATCTGGATGGACCATGACAGACTTGAGAATTGGGCAATGTGAACCTCATGAAGTTTGATTCAAAGCAGCCCTGCAGAGAAGGACCTGGGGATACTGGTGGACAAAAAATTAGATATGAACCAGTCATGTATGCTTGCAGCCAAGAACGGAAATTGTATCCTCAGCTGCATAAAATTAAATGTGGCCAGCAGTTAGAGGGAGGTGATTCTGCCCCTTTAATCCGTTCTTGTGAGACCCCACCTCAAGTAGTGCCCAGCTCTGGGGTCTCCAGCACAAGAAAGACATGGACCTGTTGGAACAGGTCCAGAGGAGGGAGGGCCACAAAAACGCCAGAGGGATGGAACATCTCTGCTATGAAGGAAAGCTGAGAGCTTTGGAATTTTTTAGACTGGAGAAGAGCAGGCTCCAGGGAGATCTTGTTGTGACTTTCCAGTACCTAAAGGGATGCTTTTTACCAAGGGCTTTTTTACCAAAGCTTGTAATGAAAAAGTCAAGGGGTAATGTTTTAAATTGAAAGAGGGTAGATTCAGATTGGACATGAGGAAGAAATTCTTTAAGGTGAGAATGTTGAGACACTGGAACAGGTTTCCCAGAGAAGCTGTGGATGCCCCATCTGTGGGGGTGCTCAAGGTCAGGCTGGATGGGGCTTTGAGCAACCTCACCTAGTGAAAGAGGTCTCTGCCCATAGCAGAGGGGTAAAACTAGATGATCCTTAAAGGTCCCTTCCAACCCAAACCATTCTGTGATTCTATAAAACTTCACCTTTAAAACCAAAATATTGTACAAGTATTTTTTTAAAAAATCCTTGCTAGATCTTCTGTAAATGTACCATGGGGTCTGCACTGAAATAGGAGATAATTAACACTAGAACTTTTCACATTCTCACCTTCCCTGCTCAAGTGCCTGTTAATTTTTGTTTCTTCTTTCCAAAATATGTTATTTTTCAGATACCATAGCTGGGTCTTGATCTTTAAGTGATTCAGCATAAATTTGGGGGTTCCACCCTTACAGAGTTTGCAGGACCTTACAGGCATAAAGTTAGGGCTGGATGAATTTTGTAAATCAGACACTGAGACATTGAGTGGGATTGGATTTTAATGTCAGTTGGGAGTTGCTGAATACTTCACTATTTCATTCCAGACCTAAGCTTCTTGACGTTTTTAACATAAAGCTATAGAGCCCTCTCTATGGATATTAACCATAAAATAAGGATAATATTTTGAGGACATTCAATGAGTGTCACTGAAACGTACTTTCAAGCTTCACTTTTTATTATACACAGGCTACTGTGATAAAAAGCATTAGGTTGCAAAGACGAGTGTTCTAAAGCAATATTCACTCTCTACTTTTTTCCCTTGTGAGCTCTCTCAAGCAGAGACACCTCTTTATATTTATCCATCAAATACCAAGCTAATTCCTGGGGATATACAAATAATTGATATTAATAATAGATGCTGCAGAGAAGCAATGCCATCATGACATTTTGGATTTAATGTGGATGACATAAGTAGTTCATTTTCATTTTGCAATTGGAAAGCATTTTCTGCAGACTGCAATGCTCTCTCTCTTCTTCCTACCTTATACAATAAATATTTTATCCCACAGACCAGATTGTCAAGCCTGGAATATTTTCCAGGTTAATCAGTTGATTCCCATTTCATTATATCCTAGAGCAGAATTCTTCACTACTGCTGCTCATGTATCATAAAAGCACTAGAGCATAGGAGGCAATGTCCCATTAGTAGACCTTTCGGGCGTCCATGTACACAAATGTTAAACTCTACCATTTATCGCCACTGCATGAGTTTGATTTACTTACCATTTTGAGGCCACTAGATCTCCTTTTAGATCAGGATGACAAACCTTCAAGAGCTGGATATTCTTCAGTG
The DNA here is from genome assembly GCA_028565335.1 of Limnodromus scolopaceus. Classification (NCBI taxonomy): domain Eukaryota; kingdom Metazoa; phylum Chordata; class Aves; order Charadriiformes; family Scolopacidae; genus Limnodromus; species Limnodromus scolopaceus. The sequence goes on from JAOXNO010000001.1 coordinate 122,017,551, forward strand.
TCTGCATGTGGCATACTTTAGTTTGTCAGTCATCATTTATTTAAGTAATAGCTTTACATATAAATATCTTCTGACTGTTAAGAAACTAATAATTACGCATGATGAATATCAGTATAAGCAACATGCTATTGCAGTTGGTAAACTGTACAGGTATATTCACACTAACGGCTTCCTAGACGACATCTTATTGAAATTCTTTTGGAGCTGATTTTTCATTAATGAGCCATCATTTCAATTACTTCTTTCATAGGTCTGTTTTCTCTTCTCTTTACCCCCAGATCCCATGCCCCGGGTCTCGGTGGAGGCCAAGTTATCCAGGCCAGAGGAAAGAAAGACTGCTTGAAACCTTGAAGGACAAGTACCCTGTTTTAAGACAATGTCATTGTAGACACGTTGGAAAATTTTATAGACAGGGCAACAGTATTCATTTTCAGGTTTTTGTTACATCAGCAGACACATTCAGAATTAGACAAGATACTGATAATCTCCATAGGCTGCTCAGTAACTCCATGGCTGCAGTGCATTTTTGTCTCATTTATTAATCTATTTGAACTCAGAGCAACTGTTTACCCAGTTAGTAACCTGGAAGGAGCTTGGGATGTTAACATCAGATGTTGCAGGAGCAGTTAAGTTGTTGCTAGAAGTCATTTAACTGTTTTGCATTTATGCATTACTTCTTCCCCAACAAGGAGGCACCTTCTTAAATATCACAACTTTTTATTGCATTGCAAGATTGAAAGAGACAGACAAATTTTGCTTTTAGAGTAAAGTTCTAAATTTCTTCCACTGATTTTTTTTCTTTAATTGCCATTCTTGAGGTATTGCCTCTTCGATAGTGTTAAGAGATAGTTTAGCAAGGGGAAAAACCATGAAAGTCAAAATCATTCACTCATTTGAAATTTGGTAGTTATTGTTGGTCAAAAGACAATCCCTCAACAAAAAATTAAAATAAACAAGACAGTAATCAAAACATCTATTTCAAATAGCTCTATTATTGTATTTCTTTCAGTACTAGAAAACATCTGCTGCGTGAAAAATAGCAAATGGAGTCTTTTTCAGTTTTCTATACACTGCACAAGGCCATTCTATGAAATGAATATAGGAAATCATAGTGGTTTCAGAGTCGGAGGATGCCTCTCTTTGTTATGTGTAGAGCTCTCAAAAATACTGCTTTGAATACAGTATTCAAGGATAATACATTTTTCTGGAACAAATCAGAAGAGGTTTTTTCATATCCTGACATGCCTATTCAGAATTTGAAGTTGTTAGCTATGAAATAACACTTCAAGTTTCACTCTCTTCTCCTATATTTCGGTAAAAAAGAGAACTCTTAATGTGTCAAAGGTTACTGAGACAGCTTGCCTGACTTTTCCTGGATTTTATATTTATGGTAATTTCCACTGAGTTCAAGAAAAATTGTAAGCAAAAGCAAGACTACGTATTAGGAATAAAGAAAAATGTGCAAATATTTAGCTGCAACAATGCATAAAATAGTTCTCACATTTCTTATTACTCTAACTAATAGGATAACAACAGCAAGTATGGAAGAAATTCTGCCACCTCAAGTAATTACTGTTTTAGTAAATTGTAAATAGTAATTTACTATTAAGTAATCAAAAGCTGGGAATGATAAGATTTACTTATTTAGTCACTTACAATGTTTTCTCAAGGAAAAATTAAAGAAATTTCAAATTGAATCTTGCTCTTTAATATTATTATCCCAAAATGCTTCAGTGTGGTTTTTTCATTCCTTTCATATACCACAGTTACGAGGAAAGTAAGACTGCAATAAAAAAAAAAGAGCTGAAAAGTCTGGAATTCAAAGTCAAGGGGCTTGTCTGTTCCTTGCCATTGATGCCTGCACAGAGATGCTATTTCTATGCAGCCTGCTTGGGAAGAGAGCATGTGGCTGGACAGAGAGAAAGGTTTTAATTCTGTCCATCCTCTATTGCCTTGGCCAATGGAGCTGAATCAGTGCATGAAGGTAAATCAGGCAAAGCGGGGAACAGGGAAGGGGAGCACTCAAAATTTACAGCTCCTATTGACTTCCTCAGTGTAAAAACAGAGGGGGAAATTTTCTGTTTTAGAGATATAATTCATACTTGCTGTTGCTCCAAGGATGCAATCTAATGCACAGGGTGTTGAAGTTCCTTCTATGATAATGAAATAAGTAAGCCACTTGAATCAAATTGAAGTCCTAACAGTAGCTTAATTTGATAACACATGGGGAAATTCGGACCCTGCTGAGGGTAAGAAGAGAAGAGTTACCACTGACTCAGTGAAGCCAGTGCTTCTCTTGCCATCACTGTAGTTCTGCCTGGTCTGATGTACTCTGAAAGTTGTTCTGCAAAACATCCCATTTCGTCCTGGAGTTTGTATGCTTTTAGTGTCAATAAAGAATGGGAAAAGTGATAACAAAAAATACAGAGAAGATTATCAGGTTTTCTCTCTCTGTGCTTTCCCTTGTTCTGTCATCTTCATATTTTGCCCTCTTGGGATAGCTCACTGTTGGTTGTAGGGGACAGCTGAATGCTGTGCTGTTCCAGCTGGGAGAGAGGTACAAAGCTGTGTCCTGTACACACATATATGCAATGCCTCAATTATCAAGGGGAAAAAAGTGTGTGACTTAGAAATAGCAGTGCAGAGAAGCCTGAGTTTAAAAAAGGAAAATGTTTCATGCCATACACAATCTCTTTAGACCCATGTAGGATCTACTGCCTGCAGGACGAGTTTCAGAATCAGTGCTCATTTGCATGCATGAAAAAGCAGAACAGCCCTCCATTCTTCTAGCAAAGCAACATTCAGCACTACTTCGGAAACATTTTCTTTGCATCACTGTCACTGTCTTTATTTTAGTGCCATCTCAAAGAAGCTGATTGTTCACATTCATACCACTCCCATGCACTTGGGTCGCGTGGATACCAGATCAATATTAATGCTCTTTCCCTGCTGAACTGGAAATCACAACCTCTGCTTTCACTAAGAGCTATACATTTCAGTGAGCCTGGGACAAAACTGCAGCACCAGCTCACCATCTGATCACAGCTTTGTGGAGTGGGCCTCAAGGCTGACTGAGCCAGATGACAGTGATAGCTCACAGTAACATAACTGGTGATAGCATCCTCACACTTGTCATCTTCTGTGGGGTCTGAAATCCTGACACATTGTCTACACATGTATAGTGTGTCTAGAAGCCACAAATTAAATGGGGTGCCATGTTGCAATTAACATCACTGGTATTTCAAAGCATGGAGCTGTTAGGGAGGCTTGCCTGTAGGGTTTTCTGGGAACACACTATGTATGACACAAAAAAGGCTTAAAGGAAGAGATGAATAAGGTTTTGTTTAGCCAGAAAGCACAAACTGAAATTACTGACAACTAAAATGTAGAAGTCGTTATATTTTTTGTCGCTCTTATTTTTTGCCGTAGAGACAACTTGCCTTAAGCTTTTAGATACAGAGTGACAGTGAGCTGCAATGAATCATACAAACCTTTGCCTCTGCTTTTTTTAACAGCTGCTAAAAAATTTTCATGCAATGGAAAGCACGATGTCTGATCCAGTGTGCCCAAGTTAGGTGTTATGAAATAAGGCTCCCTTCTAAGCTTTTAGTGGTGTTATTTTACTATGCAGCTTCTGAGGAAGAAACAAGTAGCTGAAGACCATTTGTACAGCCAGTGATGTCCTGTCTTCAGCTCTGCAGGAGCAGCATTGCCTGTTTTATTTAATGAGACTATTTCAGTTGAAGCCTAATAAGAGGACTCTGAAACAGACCTTGTGCACTTATTTCTGAAAATATTCAGATTGACAGCTAATAAGTAGTGTCCACCTGCTGATATCACTGTTCCAAATAGTAAAGGACCAGCTCAGAGAAACCCAGTAATGAGGAAGTTCCTTCAGATGGAGCTCTGATCATGCCTGCTCTGATAGGGGAGAATATATTGTAAGAGGAAAGTACAGTTCATTCTGAAAAACTCAGGAATGTATTCAACGCATGTGATCATGTAGACTTGATCTTGGCTCTCTAAGGCACTAGTTTTTTGGGGCTTTGCAAGGTGCTGCTATGTTTACAGTTTCACAGTAAGCTCAAGTAATCCTGGATATTTTCTTTTCTTATTAAAATATGATGCTTTGGACCTGGACATTATTAATTGACTGTATTGACCAGCACTTTGACAACATTCATAGTTACTTATTTAAATATAATAAATCATACTTTTCTGGAAGTTTCCAGTGCCCTAGTATGACTTAAAATTACAAAATAAAAAAACCAGAGTCGGTGCAGGGTTCAAAGGCAGTGAACAATGAGAAACCAGTAGCTTTTAACGGTCCATTTTTCCTCTGAGTTTTATTCATAAATGCTGCAGGGGACCAACCACTTGCTTCCAAACTGCATACTTTGAAAGGCTGATCCTGTGCCAATTTTATGAACAGAGCTTATGTGGATCAGACAGAAAACCCAGGGGATATAACCCTGCCCATTCTGTTGTTTCCCACTGTATGGAGTAGCTGTTGCATCTGTCTCTATCAGGGATTTTTGGTTTTGGTAAAGAACAAAGAATTTGAACATGCCACCTACAGATGAGACCAGTTACCCTTTTATGTTTGTCTGTTTGCATCCTGAGAGCAAAGGGCATGCATAACATTCTGCTGTGGCACATTGGCTGAAAGCGTGACTTTAATTATACGAGACAAAATACCATGTTAACATGAAAACTATAGTCTATTTATATCTACGAGTCTCTTTTGATATCTTCCTCCATTTCTTTGTAGATTAACATGACAGAAGATTATTTGTGACTGTATTTTTTTATAATTTGGAGAGGAACTGGTATATGTCTCGGAGCAGTTGTGAAAAGACTTTCATGGGTGTGGAGAGCCAAGCTCAGTCTTGGTCTTTCCCTCTGTCATGTTGGTAGTGATCACTGCAGGGCCAGAGAAGAACAAATGATTAACAAGATATCAGAAGCAGTGACAAATGGGAAATGGCTGATGCTAGTTTATCTCTTAATGAGATGAACTTCGTTAGTGGGTGACTGATTGTTCTGTTCTTTTTTTTTTCCCAATCAAAATATGAAGCAGAGAGAATCCAAGCTAGAGTGGCAAACAGATGTGCCATTTGGGAGATACTGCATGTGAAATCTGAGAAATACTGGCTTCTCCCATAAAAAAAAAAAGAGAAATGATTCTGCCCCTCTACTGTCATGAGACCCCACCTGGATTACTGCATCCACCTCTGGGGTCCCCAGCACAAGAAAGACATTGACCTGTTAGAATGGGTCCAGAGGAGGGTCACAAAAATGTTGGAGGCGTGGAAGACCTCTTCTATGAGGAAAGGCTGAGAGCTTTGGGGTTTCTCAGCCTGGAGAAGAGCAGGCTTCAGGGAAACCTTATCGTGGCCTTCCAGTACCTAAAGAAGGGTTATAAGAAAGACAGAAACTTTTTACCAAGGCTTGTGGTGACAGGCCAAGGGGTAATATTTTAAACTGAAAGAGGATAGATTCAGATTGGACATGAGGAAGAAATTCTTTAAGGTGAGAGTGTTGAGACACTGGAACAGGTTTCCCAGAGAAGCTGGATGCCCCATCTGTGGGGGTGCTCAAGGTCAGGCTGGATGGGGCTTTGAGCAACCTGGTCTGGTGAAAGAGGTCCCTCCCCATGGCAGAGGGGTTAGACTCAATGATCTTTAAAGGTCCCTTCCAATTTAAATTATCCTGTGATTCTAAGTTTCTATGATTCTATATTCAAGTTATGCTATAGGCACTGAAGCTTATAGCATGATGCACTTTAGAAAAAGGAAATGGATAATAAAAAGCCTCTTTTTGTGTAAATTATGGTAAATTAGGTGTCTCAGGCAGATGCTTGGCTCTTTAAGCAGTAGTCAGAACTTTGGTCCCAGTCTACTGCCCTGCACAATCAAGTCCATTACAGCTAAAACATCAAAGTAAACAATCTGTGCAATGTACTGCCTTGAGCTGCTGTGATTTTCCATGCATTTATACTGATCTTGAGGATATTACTTCACATTGCAGCAAAAGTAACGCAAAGAAAATAAGATCTCATCTCCTCAATGAGAAAATAGACTATTGATATCTCCATCTTCAGTACCCGGCACTGTCTTGATATCATGTTATGAGTACCTACAGATATGCATATTTTCCAAGTATGGTACATGATGCCTGAAATGCTTGAATTCTAAAATGGTGAACATTTAAGTATCAAATGCTTTCCTATCTGTAGCTTCTGCTGAAATGTAATGGAAAGGTTTGTTTCTTGCTTGTTTGAAAACAAACCCACTGTAAACCCCTAAGAAAGCTGTGAGATGGAAAACAATCAACTCTCCTGGGTAAAATGAGAAAGATGAAAAGCATAATCCGTGCTTTTCTCCAGTCAGTCCATCCTCATGACAAAGATACAACATGAATGGGAAATGGCATGAACTTAACCTATCCTCTTTGCAACTTTTTCACTTGCAATTTTGTGGTTTTATTCTGGTGCTGTAATAAATGGGATACACTAGGCTACCTCCAAGAGAGGGTTATTTCAAGTTAATATGCTACATTGTTAACTGCAGCTGTAATTTAATTTCTGTGACTGATATTACTATAGATTCTCTTACATGCTAAACAAACTACTTTTGACATATTAGTTTATTCTTTTTTCTTGTTTTTTCCCTTTTTATTTTTTTAAACCAAGTCTTAGACCTCTGAAAACAGGAATAAAGCTCTGGGTGTTTCTGCTCCAGTAGTGCATGGCAAGATCAATTTTGGTATTAAGCTTTAGCTTTTACCCTCATGCAAGCCTGCCAGGCAGTAGGTATTGTTATGCCAGGAACTCTGAGCTTCATTATAACTTCAGTATGTTATCAGAAATCCATATATTATGCAGACATACTGAATTACTCCACATTTCCTTACTTAAAGAAAAACTGGTTTTTTTCATGCAGTTAGACGTATATATTCTGCAATAAAGTATTTCTGATAATTTCATATATTTTGCTCAAAATATGTAAACATCCACATTTTAAAAGAAAAAAAAAAAGCAATTCAATTTTCTACTGGTGTTGCATCCAAAATTAAATGAAATAACTGATTGCTATGGTTTAATATCAAGTTGTCTCTGTGGGCGAGCATCTTTGATTCACATTAAATTGAACACATAGTTTCTACAATACAATACAAAAATAATTTTTCTTTCCCAGTTTCCTCCTTGATTTGAGTTTGAATATTTTTCTAACTAGATATGTTTTAGTGCAAAATTCATTTAATTTTTCCCCTGTGTCAGCAATTAGACAAGTTACATGGTACCTATTTATGTTTTTATCTGCTTCTGGAACAAAATTCGGGTGACAGTAATGAATCTGTTAAGTGCAGAGGAGCTGAACAGGCTTACAGCAAGCTGATGAAGCATCCAAGGAAAGGTTAGCTTTGAGTTCAGTCTGCAGGCTAAAAGGCAAAAATGCTGCTGCTAGCACTAGAAATAAGCACACTGGACAATTTTGTATTGTACTTAAAAATTTTACTTAAAATGGCCTTATTTTATTTAAAAAATACAACAACCTTTTATTATTCTTTCCTGCAACTGAAAGAGCGTTCCTCACCTGTAGACAAAGATTCATATTGATAAATAAGTGATGCAGTAGAAAGTACACAAAGTTATATGAGAATGTGGCCTGAGGGAATTCTCTGATCTCGAAGAAGCGACAGAGTTTATGAAGGGAACTATAGGAGAAAGTTCCCTTAGAACTTAAGGCTCTGATGCTATTCATCCCAGTCATTTGAGTCAGAATACATTATGCATTCATACTGAAGCTCTTTTCTGTTCGAACCAAAGCCAGTAATCACTTCTTTGGCACTCTAAATGGACGGGTCAGCTCACCTTATCAAGTTGCTGAGACTGATGACATGCAGTGCTGAGAACAGAACGTGGAGTATATTGGCAAAACTGTGAACTTTCCCTCGTGTTTTTAGCAGTGGTTGGGACAGAACAACCTGTAGGTAGAAAGTGATTTCCATCTTAGGTAAATTTATTACGCTTCATCTGGTAGTGATTGTCTTATAAACTGTCTATGCAACTACATACACACAAGGATGACTGAGAAACAAGCTATAGTGGAAACACAATGGAAACACAAATGCCAAGCCATGGGGGGCTGTGTCAAATGTAGGCTCAGACTGCTGAAACACATACCATATGATGTTATGTGCCTGGAACCATGCCTAGAACGCAATCATTCTATATTAAAAGTAGATTTCTAGGATCTCTATGGAGAAATGTGCAACTCCATGCGTATATTATTCTTGTTCAGTACTCTTCTGAAGTAAATACCTGACTGTCCATATTTACCATTATATGATTTGCACTATGGAGTGGTTTCAGAGTGCTTATATGGCATTTAGTTAGGTGAAACTAAACTGAAAAATAACTGCTCTTGGAGAGCATCAAATGAGTGCTAACTACAAATGGGAGATCGGCTCGTAGGATCAAACTGCAGCTAGTCTAAAGGAGGCATGTGTGGTTCTCATTTGCATTTGGTTCTCCATGCCAGCTGTTTCATTCTACAGATCTACTCCAACTGTATAGCAACATGAGGATAGGGAAGCTCTACAGAGGGGTTTAGATAGATTGGATCATTGGGCCAACATTAATGGTATGAGCTTCAACAAGGCCAAGTGCCAGGTCCTGCACTTGGG
>JAOXNO010000001.1:122026341-122043771 GCA_028565335.1 Limnodromus scolopaceus
CTTTGTAGAGTAGGGCAGATGGTTGGACTCGATGATCCCAAGGGTCTTTTCCAACTGAAATGATTCTATGATTCTATGATTCTATGTATAAAGGTCAATATAGCTGTAGAGAAAAATGGGGCCGTACCTCTGTGAAGGAGGTAAGCAGAATGCCCTTCATCCTTTCACCAACTTGTGCACAAAATGGCGAACAAAAATCAAGCTACAGTCAGTTCTGTCTTCATTCCTCACTTTAAAAGGAAGAAATTGTTGAGGAAGCACAGAAATTTGGATTGCAGATAGTTACTAGCATTGAGACCAAAACAACATAAACAATAATTCTGGATGCAACATTTCTTCAGAGACCAAAAAAAGCTAATAGCGCAAAAAGGAAATATTTCAACCGATGCTGTCTTACAAAGAGATGAGCTGCATAGACAAAATGGAATTACATGCAACTGTTGCTTTTCAGTTCAAGGAACAGTATAAATCACAGTAATTTGTGTTTGATTTTTAAAGACCATACTGTAGATTTGGGCATGAATCAAGGAGCATGCCTTGGTTCTTATTTATTTGTTTACATTGATTTTTCCGTGATTCTTAGTGTTTTTCTATTGTATAGAGAAAACAATATGGGAGACATCTGGTGACCACTAACTAACAGAAGCTCTAATTTATAGCAATAATTGGGAAATCTACTACTAAGCTTATAAATGAGCAAATACAGTTTAAAAAGTTGGGGTAATTTATCACAAAATTTACCCCTAATTTATTTGCTGCTTTAGTTTTAGTTACTTATGGCTATTCATAGTGTATTGGTAAAATGCGGAGAACTGTTGTAAATGCAAATGCATCAGATTTATGCTTCCAAAACCCTGGTTCTGAACTTTGGAGAAGTTTGGAGACAAATTTGGACCTTGCCCAAACAACTCAGAACTATCTCTACTTACAAGATCAAATTTTTTTACGTATATTTTTAATTAATTTGAAATTAATTATCTATGCTTAAAATTATTTACTAATACTATTTATTTATTTTACATGGCTGACTGATATAAAAGGTGACTGTCTCAGTTGATACACTGCATCAGTTGATGCTACATCATGTGAATTATTAAAATAAGCATTTATCCCTCATGCCAGTTTGCTACCCCTTCTCCAACTTGGGATTTTCATATGTGTGTGTGCGTGTGTGTAAAGATACATTTATTCCCTTTTTATTTGTCACATATGACGGCATCTCACTTTCTTCATTCTTTAACAAGGAAGGTAGAATGTTACAATGAGTAGCTCTTGATGAAAGAACTTTTTCCATTCAAATCACAAGAGCAGTCTTCTTCTTCTCATCTCATTCTTGCAAAAACACTGAATAATAGATATTACCATATTCAGAAAATTAATGTGCCTGTGACAGACAAAGAAAGGGAAGTGCGTTACATTCTCTGTCATCAAGCATTCATAGACACGGTTGTTAACAGAGGTGCTTCTGAATTGTCCAGACTTCCACCTGTTTAAGGCAGTGTAGGTCAAAATCTGCATGTGAAAATTTACTTCCAATACCAAAGTACGTAAGAATGTGGCTTCAGGATCGGGAAAGGTGGCTGCATTTTTGCTTTTGAAGTGGCTGGGAGTTGATCTCAGCAATACAATATCTTCAGTTCAAGGAAGGGAAAGAGAAGAAGGAGAGAGAGAAAAAAAAATATTTCTGGGAAAACCTTCTAACCATCTTTTTCAAATGCCATAATTCTTCACCTTCGCAAATGGCCATAGTGTGTTGCTGACTGAATGACTCCCTGTCATCTCAAAAACATAGTCTCACTAGGTGGAATCTCCATGAATTTCTGTGGGATTTTTGGGTGTGCCACCACCGGGCTGGAGCTATACAGTGCATGTGGCCTACCCTGGTTGGCCAGGAAGGGTAGCCCACACAGGTCCTGTGTGTGCCACAGGCAGAGACATTGTACAGAAGCAGAGGTGGGCAATGTGTCACTACTCCCTTTGGTTTCTGAAGGTGAAATTCTGACATTCGAAAGGGTTTGCTTATTATGCTGAAGTTTTAAATCGTTCAGAGGTGGACACTTATCACAAAGTAAGATGCAGTCATTATTTTAGTTGTAGATTAGTGGCAACTTGTGCTTTAAAAAGTCTTGTTTACAGGAACGACCAGACCTAAATATAGGAATGTATACCTTACTAATTATGAAAATTAAGACTACACATTTGAAATGTTTAGTTGGCATTATTTATTTTATGAAAAGAAACATCACAACTGCAGTAGAAAGAATGTTTCTTCTATTTGTGATGATTCTGAGAATAGAAAGGAAAATTTATATATGTGTGTGTGATATTTCCTGATTTTAAGGGAACATTTTTGGTACAGAATTTTTGGTTAAAAACATTGCTTCTGGAAGCCCCAGTGTACATTGAATATTGAGCTATTGACCTAAGTAAGAAATTAACATGATTTTATTTTGTTTAAGATCAGTTATAGAACAGGTGAAGCGTTCATTTCCCAAAAGTTGGTAAGCTTTAATTTCTGCTAATGTTTTAATTTTTGCTGATGTTTAATATGTCAAGTTGTTGTGCCTGGTAATTCAATATATTTGTTTCACAAATGTTAATGTATTCTTAATCATGTTTTCTTGTGCCCAGGTCTACCAGTCAACCCACCAGTCTATTCCCAATCTAATGTTATCTCAAAGGTACAAAAAAAAGAAACTTAGAACAAGCATTTTGAATTGATTTTTACAAAAAACTGTCAAAACATGTCACAATGTTACTCCTGTCAGCATTTCTCTGAGGCTTTGAATGTTTACATATTAAAAAATCCCTCTTTGTGATACTGGAGATGTCTGTACAGTCAGTGCTTTCAATTTTGTTACCATTTTAAATTGGTTTAGAGCAACTTTTGCTCTTGTGTTCTGATTCTGCTCTCTCACTTAACTTGTTTTAACACCAGTGTAATTCTGCCTACTGCAGTGACTGGAAATATGAAAGGCAGGTCTTAATTTCCTTCTATGACAAGATGACCCACTTAGTGGATGACGGAAAGGATGTGGATGTCATTTACCTGGAGAAACTGGCTGCTCATAGCTCAAGACAGGCAAACTCTTCTCTGGCTGGAAAACTGGCTGGAGGGTCCAAAGTATTACAGTGAATGGAGTTAAATCCAGTCAGTGGTCAGTCAGAAGTGGTGTACCCCAGGGCTCAGCATTGGGGCCAGTTCTGTTTAACATTTTTATCAACGACCAGGACAAGGGGACTGAGCGCACCCACAGTAAGGTTACAGCTGACACCAAGGTGGGCAGGAGTGTTGATCTGCTTGAAGGTAGAAAAGCTCTACAGAGGGATCTGGACAGGCTGGATTGATGGGCTGAGGCCAATTTGTGAGGTTCAACAAGACCAAGTGCCAGGTCCTGCCCTTGGGTCACAACAACCCCGTGCAACGCTACAGGCTTGGGGAAGAGTGGCTAGAGAGCTGCCCGGCAGAAAAGGACCTGGGGGTGTTGGTCGACTGTTGGCTGAACATGAGCCAGCAGTGTGCCCAGGTGGTCAAGAAGGCCAACAGTATCCTGGCCTGTATCAGGAATAGTGTGGTGAGTAGGACTTGGGAGGTGATCATCCCCCTGTACTCAGCGCTGGTGAGGCCTCACCTCGAGTACTGTGTCCAGTTTTGGGCCCCTTACCACAAAAAAGACATTGAGCTGCTGGAGTGCATCCAAAGAGGAGCAATGAAGCTGGTGAAGGGGTCTAGAGCACAAGTCCTGTGAGGAGTGGCTGAGGGAACAGGTTGTTTAGTCTGGAGAAAAGAAGACTCAGGGGAGACCTTATCACTCTAAACAGCTTCCTTGAGAGGAGGTTGTACTGAGAAGGGTCTGGATCTCTGTTCCTATCTAACAAGTGATAGAACAAGAGGAAATGGCCTCGAGTTGTGCCAGGGGAGGTTTAGACTGGATATTAGGAAAAATTTCATCACTGAAAATGAAGCACTGGAAAAGGCTGCTCTTGGAAGTGGTTGAGTCACTATCCCTGGAGGTATTTAAAAGATGTGTAGATGTGGTGTTGAGGGACATGGTTTAGTGGTGGACTTGGCAGTTTTAGGGTAATGGTTGGACTTGATGATCTTAAAGGTCTCTTCCAACCAAAACGATTCTATGATTCTATGAATCTATGTCTTAAAAAATAGAATAGTTTGGAAAATTGGAACCTTGATTTTAGCTGAACTCAAAATGATGTTCTTTATTTAGTTTTATTTCTGGTCCAGCTCCCAGTTCAGCATGTGGAAATATGTTGTGTCATATTCTCTTTTCATCTTGAAAAGGTTATGATTTTTAGAATTCCAGATTATTTGTGATATTTTTTAAAGACCTCCCATAAAATTTACAGAGTACCTACCTGTTCTCTGTTAATCATCCACAGTTCATAATGCCCATACAGCCATAACACTTCGGCACTTTGTCACAGGTTTCAACATTCCAAAGGACCAAGCAATAAAAATCTTATAGATTCTATACATTATTATCATTATTACACAGATTACTGCTTCCAGCACATAATAATTTTTTCAAATATTCCCGGGGGCTTATGATCACTATTGAGCACCTTGCTAAACCTTAATACAATTAAACATTTTGTTACAGCATCACATTCTGGGTGAAGGAGCCATTGACATTATAAGGTGTCGATAATGCTCCTAAAAAGTAGGAGGAAGATATGTCACTTGATGGCAAGGTGATTAGTCGGTTCTGTGCTCTCTCTGGAGAATCACGAAGCTGTATTTGCACTTCAGTGATGGGTTTTGGCCCAGGACTCTCTGGGAAGGTCAGAACAGCATGATCTGCATGTCTTGCTCCAACTGTGCACTATTTCCCTTGAAACTATGCAAAGATTTATCTCACTTTCACATCCTCCAAACTTCTGAAGCAGCAAGTTATAATTCCCTAGGGTCTTACTTGCATTTTGCAGTAGTTTTTCAACTGCAGGCAGTTTGTTCCCTTTTTTCTCTACATTTTCTCTCTAGTTTACTATATGCAAAAATATAGATCTGTGATATTCTAATGAAAAAGAAAAATATTAGAGATGGGGAGGTTTGTGGGAGGGCAGGATTTTGTAGATTGAAAAAAAAAATATCCCTATTAAGATTAAGTCATCTTTAAATTTACTTGAGTGATCTTTAGGTCTATTTTGACAACTGTAATTGGTTAGAAAGTAGGATTTAGCTGATGATTTCATTTACCTAAACTTCACCAGCTGGTGAAACTCCTGGTTCACAGGAAGTTGATTCATAATAATTAAAAACTTCCTTAGAACTGGCTGACCACCTTTTCAGATAGATTTAAGATGTGTTATTCATCAAACAGCAAAAATACAAATTACTGGAAACTCAGGTACTAATTAATACAAAAAAGCAAAAATCATTATCTTTGTGGCATCTTACACAGTTTTAAGTTCCACAAAGATAAATTTATACTTCTTTACACTGGATCTGGAATATCACTCACAGAAAATGTTTAAACCCATGCCTATTAGGAGAAAGAGCAAGGTGGATTAGATTGTAGTTGATAACAAGAGGTGTTTTTGCATGTTGTGGAAGCAAAGAAAGATTCCATATAAAAAAGATCTCTGCTTCAGGAGGACATTGTAGATACTGATCAGAATGCAGGAAAAAATAAGCATTAATAAAAAATTGAAGTCCATAAAAAAGCAAGGGATTTTAAAACTCTGATATTTTTAAGAATGTTACATTCTTTTAATGTTTGTTATTTTTTTCATCTTTGGTATTCTTTTACTCCATATTTTCAGGGTTATTTCCTGTCTTCAAATATTTCACCACAAGGGTTAGAAATCTACTTTTCTTTATCCTTGCAAATGACAAATGAACTTCACAAGCAAGACTACAATCACAGCACCTGAAGTTTAAGAAAAATGTTAAAAATTATAACTTCCAATCATTTTCATAGAAAAATAACAGAAGTAACACGCACTTGGGTAGCATATACTTGCAAACATAAATAGATATGTGTGCACACACACATGCAGACACATACACATATATGCGCATACACACCTCTGGGTAAAGATAGGAACTGTTTATAGCAAGCATCAAGCATGCCTGGAAAGAGCATCCATGAGATGAAAAACATGCACTCCAGTTTAGAGACAGCAATTATTCACAGATGTCCAATATCTTTCTTATCCACTCAGATTTAGGTATTTATGTGTTTCTATTAATTCTGTGCTTTTTAACATAGAAAAAGGAGCAAACCAGCGACAAAGCCTTGTGACCTTTTATAAACACATCTATAACTGGCACAAGTGGAAAAACCAATGTCGTTTAACTATTACTTCTGAGTTTTAGCATTCTTGGATTTGTTGTCTTTGAAATCCTAAATAGTGGAAGCACCATAAAGTGTTTTTGGAGGAAGTGGTGGGAAAAAAGTAAAATGAAAGCTAAAGGAGCAAAAAGCACTAAATGATCAGAAGACACTTTATGCTTGTGTCCTGCCAATAAAGTGAGAATGACCTCTCTGACTTGGCTTTTAGCCAAGTCCTACAGAGGTTTCAAAGTCATCACAGTTAAAATAACTACTAATATAAGCAGTTTTTAGCATTCGCCATGAAGTTTCACCTGTTATTTACTCAGCCTGTCTGTAACACAAGGCACCTGTTTGTTAAAAATTTGGATCTAGGCATAATTCAGAGGGCTCAGGTGAAATGTTGCTCTTTTTGATGATTCCCCAGAGAGAGGCTATAATGCCAAGAGATAGTTCTCTGGTGTCCTGAGGCTTTTTAAGACAGTAGTAGCTGATAAAAATAGCAAAGCACAAGTAAGAGTCCAATAAACAATAACAGTGCTTTGCTTGTGATTGCTTCTGAAATACTGGGCAGCATTCAGCAGTATGTTAACTAGAAAGATATTGATCAATTGGAGAGAATTTAGCGAAGAACAACAAATTAATTACTAGAGGACAATGAGGATTTAGGAGATGGATTAAAGGTACTAAATTAGGTATGTGATGACTAAGCAAAGCAAGGAATGGTGTTCAGATAAACCTCTCAAATTTGCTCAGGTTCAGTCTCCGAAATGGTGCTATGTGGTTGTATTGGGTTTGCATGGAAAAGTTTTGGTAGCAGGGACCCTACAGCGGTGACTTCTGTGAGAAGATTCTGGAAGCTTCCCTGATGACAAATAGAGCCGATGCCTGCAAGCTCCAAGACAGACCTGTCACTGTCCAAGGCTGAGCCCATCAGCAAAGGTGGTAGCTACTCTCTGATAATATATTTAAGAAGGAGAAAACCTGCTGCCCAACAGCAGCTAGAGAGAGAAGTGAGAATATGTGAGAACAACAACTCTGCAGACACCAAGGACATTGAAGAAGGAGGGCAAGGAGGCACTCCAGGCACCAGAGCAGAGATTCCCCTTCAGCCTGTGGTGAAGACCATGGTGAGGCATGCTGTCCCCCTGCATTCCATGGAGGCCCACAGTGGAGCAGCCTGTGGAAGACCCCATGCCAGAGCAGATGCATATGCCTGAAGGAGGCTGTGACCCTATGGGAAGCTTACACTGGAGCAGGCTCCTGGCTGGACCTGTGGACCCAGGGAGAGAGGAGCCCACGCTGGAGCAGATTTGCCGGCAGGACTTGTGGCCCCATGGGGGATTTACTCTTGAGTGGTCTGTTCCTGAAACACTGCATCCCATGGAAAGGTCTCACAACAGAGAAGTTCATGGAGAACTCTCCTGTGGGAGGGACCCCATGCTGGAGCAAGGGAAGAGTGTGAGGTCTCATGCCCCTGATAAGGAAGGAGTGGCAGAGACAATGTGCGATGAACTGATCACAACCCCCATCTCCTGTTCCCCTGCATCGCTTAGGGGGAGGCATTAGGGAATTCAGGAGTAAAGTTGAGCCTGGGAAAAAGGGAGGGATTGGGGGAAGGTGTTTCAAGATTTATTTGTTATTGGTCATTATTGTCCTCTTATTTGGTCAGTAATAAATTAATTTTTCCCAAGTTGAGTCTGTTTTGTCCGTGACAGTAATTGCTGAATGATCTCTCCCTGTCTTTATCTGGACCCATGAGCCTTTCACTGTATTTTCTCTCCCCTGTCCATATGAGAAGGGGAATGATGGAGCGGCTTTGGCGGGCACCTGGTGTCCAGCCAGGGTCAGCCCATCACAGTTGTTCATATGACAGAGAATGTATTTCAGGTCAAAAAGATGTCATGTTTGCTTCTGTAAGAAGGATGAGCCATTTATTTTCAGGAGCAGGGGAACGTACTTTCTAGCCGTACCAAGGCAGCCTCTGCAGCTGAAGGGCAGCTCTGTGCTCCTGCCTCCCTCCTGCTCCGAAATGCCATGTGTCAGATTCATCTGCTCAGAGATTCAGATATGGACCTGATGCTGATCGCAAATGGCCCCACAGTAAGGGCTTAGCCATATGAGTATGAAAGGGGGACAGCAGTATGAGACTTATGCTGAGTGTGTAAGATCATACGGGTGAGAAAAGTGTGAAGGCTGCTAGCTGTATGCGAAGACAGAAGTATTTAATGCTGTAAGGGAAGATATAGCTAAGAATAAAATAAAGAGATTAAAAAATTAGGCTATAAAAAACCAAAACCACAACAAAAAACCAAAAGTGAGTTCTGCTGAGGAATGGCCTCCTGAGAGAGTCTGGAGGATGATTCACCACTGGTATTTTTAACATTAGCCTGTGTGAAACACAAGAAAGTATGCTTTCGGGACTAAGCCTCCCTTAGCAGAGAAATGGGCTTCATGATCAATAAATCTTCTCTGATTTTAATGTTTGCAATTTTCTGAGTATATTCTAAACAATGTTCATATTTCTGCCCTGGAAGGTGCTGCTGCTGAGAGAGAAGAATCTGTATAATGTTCCCATGAAAACAGTGGAGTGCAATGAAAAAGAGCTTGTGAGTGATAATTAGAGCTATTAGCTAATAGACTAATAATATTTTTCTCATTATGCGGGGTGGGGAGGAGGAGGAAGAAGGCAGGCAGGCCTCATGCCAGAAGATCTGAGTCACAATTAGAAGATATGTTGCAATCTTGCAGCATTTCCCTTTTACGGTGCCTGCCGGTTCTGTCCTCAGTAAGAGTATGTGAGCACTGCCATTTCTTCCCTGTTGCACTGCATCTCCTCTTCTGTGCATAGAGAGAGAGAGCAGACACAACCCTTCTATACTTAAACTGTCAGCTATTAAACCTGTGAGATTTTTCTTTCTACCTTACGCCAGAGAAGTCACAGAACTTTCTGTGCTTTTGCAAGTGAGAGACAAGTCACAAATTAGCTCTAGATGTGCCCTTTCTTCCCATGAGCAGGGAGGGAGCTGTTGTAAGAGAAGGAAGATAACCAAGCTCTTCAGCATTCAGAGGCGGAAGGCTTGCTATGAAACTCTTTCATGGGCATAGCTCACATGTCCTGCATGGATGCTGGTTCTACAGAGAGAGGGAAATCACTGGTTTGGGCTCTGCCCTTGAGTCTTTTCCTCTCTGCACTCATACACAGCCCAGGAAGAGTCTGGCATTATGAGGATTCCTTGCTTAGTTGCAGTTTCCCAAGTCTGATGCAGACAAAATTTTATTTCTGTTCTTCTTAAGTTTCTCTGTATTTTTTTTTTGGTTGTTTGCCCTCACATTTTTCAGTTTTTCCTGTTACCCATCCTCTAAAAAAGACCACATGGAATTTCAACCATACTGCATAAATATACATGTATATCTGTCAAAAGAATAACATGTTATGTGGCAAACATATAGTCTTAGTGTTGTGATTATGGGACTGAGAAGAAAGTAATAAGTTGTGACCGATTCTTATGATCAGAAGATGACCAGTGAATTTTAGGTGTCTAGTTTACTGTAGCAGCTCGAGTGGCACTGAAGTCAGAGCATGTATTGTAGTGGTACCACTGATATTGGATTCCTGGTACTATTACTTGCACAACTATCCATCTCTTTTGCATGTTTTTGGCTTTCTCAGTGATCTAATTTCTAAACCCCACTGACAGAATAAAAGAAGAGGGAGGTCTTGTTTTGTACTTACGGATATTATAAGTTCTGTAATGCTTATCTTGCTTATTAAACTCTTGAAGTGTTTATCAAGCCCTTGTTAAACCCTGTGCTTAAACACAATGACCTGCTGAAGCAGGCAAGAGTGATGTTTTGTGGGTCAACTGGTGAACATTTACAAAGCTCCTGATAGCCTCCAGGATGAATCTAGATGCCAATAACAAAAAAAAAAAAAAAAAGAAGAAAAAGAAGACAGACTAACTTTGAATAAAAGTCTTTCTGTCAGCTTGAATGATAGGTGATGCATAGCTAATCATAACTGTGCCAGCAAATCTGTCAGTTCTGTTTTATCTAGAAAGTACTGCCTTTTGCTCATAAAGGTTAAACTGCCACTGTGCCTTCTTAAAATCTCTGTTCTCCACAGCTGTGCTAGAAGTTAAAATCCAGCTGCCTGTGTGGTTTAATGGTTTAATAGATAATATATATATTTTTTTTTCCCTTCTGGGGCTTGGAAACTGAAATAGCCTGAAAAATTTATATTTAACCTTCTAGGGTTCTCTAGTAGTTCTGTGTTGTTTCTCACTCCAGTTCATTCAGAGTTCCTTCAAAACTTTATCACAAAAAATCAGTAGGCTCATATATAACCTTAGGGTTAAGGCACAGGCAATAAAGATGAAAACAGCGGTAAGAATTCATTCAGTTTCATGTAATTTTCCTATTATACCAAAGAAGTCCAGTCTCTGAACTGAATTTAACTTCTGCTCTATTAAATGAATTCTGTACCAGCCAAGATCTTCAATGGTGTGATAATGTCCCAACAATATGGGTTACCACATGATTTATTTTCTAGTAGTTGAAATTTTAGGGTCATTAAGTGGGAAAGTAAAAGGAGAGATGTTTTAAATGTAATTGTTTTAGCATTATTTTTCCCATGAAACCAATACAGCAAAAGTTTATTTATTTAACTGTTCACATTTCTTTTGGCATGAATCTAATTTAATAAGGGAATATTATTTTGCCTATAAATTCAATGCAGACAGTAGAATCGAGTTTATTGCATGAAACTGAGCTGCAAATAACTTTTAATGTGTTTTCAGTAACTTTCATCAGTAACACTAGCATATGGTGTTTTCTTATCAGAAGTGAATTGTAAAATCTTTCTTCCAGTCAAAATATAGGAGTTAAAACTATAAATGACACGAACTTAGGAAAAATAGTCATATTAAAAATGATTCTTCTAACTTAGAGAAAGTGTAGCAAGATGTTCCACCCACAAATCTCCTGAAGATAAAGTTCAGTTTTAAAACTCTGTATTTTGAAATTAGTATTTTTGTTCCTCATGCAATTAATATAGGCATAAATGTGGTGTACAGGACTTTGCTCCTCATTGGCTCTTAATTTTATCTTCTGCCATATAAAAAGAAAGACTTTATAATACAAATTTGTTAAAATCAGAAAAAAAACCCTAAATCTTTTGCATGTAGAATGTACTACACAATTTTAGTCCAAATTTTGATTGATTGTGTTGATGACTCATTTATCAACTCTACCCTAGTGTGCTTAGTAACTTTGCAGTCTCAGAGTAGCAGTGCAAAGAGTTCAATAAGAGTGGGGAACACAAATGGAGCTACTGATAATAGATGCTTTGAGCTATAGTAAAATTGGAGGACACTAATATCCCATCAATACTTCTTTTTAGGCCTTTGTCCTAATTGACTTTTGTTCTAATTCATAAACATGATCCCTGCATTCATTTTTTTTAAGCACATAAAGATGGCTGATCTTCCAAAGTGGAATGGAAGACTGTATTTTTTTTCTCCCTTGTTTTTCCTAACACAGTTACAGTCATTATTAGATCTCCCCTGTCAAGTTTCTATTATATTCAGACGACTGGACTTGGATTTGTTTTCCCCACAAGGCAGTCTGCTGTGCTAATGGCCAAATAATCAGGTCACCTTTTAAAACTGTCAGTATAGTCTCTGATTGGCAGATATGTATATTAAAAACAGTGTTCTCTTTATGGCTTTTATTTTCTGCTGTGCTCTAGTATCTTTCTTCTCTTAATAATTTAACTGTGGGAGGGTATGTACATGAAAATAATACTGTCCCTGATCCCTTGTGCTCCTTGTAATATTCTTCTCTAAGCGCTCTTTTTCAGAGCCAGTTATGTATTGAATTTTAAATGCTGCCTTTCCAGCTCTGTTCAGTTGTACAAAGCTGCTCTGTTCCCCTTCCAGCTCCATTCCTGCCCGTGAGCCAGGGCTGTCAGTTCAGTTTCCATTCTTGGCCTCGCACCCACACCCACCACAGACATTACAGAGAAATAGCAGGCTGGATATTACCTCTTCTGGCCTCTCCTTTAGTGATATATAGATACAACCACTAAATGACACCCTGCCTCAGGCTGAGTGGCCACAGAATTCTGTCTGCATTGCAATATGCAGTTTGCTGAACAAGAAAGACCAGAGTTCTGAAACGGCTCTGCAGGTTGTTGCCAGGACAGGAGTATATATCTTTGAATCAGGTCTTAGACCTGTGTCTTTTCAAGCTATACTTCAGTGTGTGTGGTAGTGGTGAGGTAGACTGATACAGATAAAGGCAGAGGATAGCCTACAGGTGAATGCTGGGACCATAGAGATTATGGTTCTATCATTTCTTCTTAGCTTCATATATTTGACAGTAGAGTAAGACACAGCCCAGGTCAGTTTGTTCTGCTTTTGGTTAAAGTCAGCTCTCACCTATTTCAGCACTGCGCTCTCCACATCACGGGAATCCCATGAAGGATCATTCCAAAGCATGGAATCAGCCCTAAATATGAAATATAACCGAGAGTTTATTGACTGAGATCTGCACCTCGTTAAAATAAGTGGTAGGAGAATGGTGCAGGAAACTGAATGCATCCCCCTTTTGCCAGTGGATCACCAAACAAGTAACCAGCCAAAATTCCTTTCAAGTTAAAGAAAGGAATATAGTTTTTTAAGGTTTTGATAGCTGCTTCCTCCAGCAGTTCAGGGTTCTCCCCTATCATCTAAGCCATGGTCGGGATTTCCCTTCAGTTTTGTTGGATCTTAACTTCTGTGTCTTTTTAGGTTGGTTCCTAATTGTTACTATACCTTAGCACTGATGTCCTATGGTAACTTTAGTGAATATCAGTACACAACCTGGGTAGTTACCATTCAGTTGTTTACTACATGGTAATCAACTGAAGAACAGAACACGTTTAGTTTGGAAGAAAAGGTTAAGAAGTTACTTAAAAAATTAAGGAAGAGATTTTTTTGAATTTTTCATTCTTTAAATATTTCTAATGTCAACATCTGAAATATGTAATTGACATTAATTTTTTGTAGGATTTTCATTCCAGTGACATAGAGCTGAGCCAAAGAAAGCTCTGCCCTGTGTCTAGTTTGACAAAATATGATTCAAAATAAAACTCTCAATTCTGCATGCTCATTAAAATGGTCCTTGTCCTAATAATCTAGATAAAGGGCAGAGAGATGATTGCTTAGTGCTTTCCCCTACACTTGCAAGGAAGATCTAAAGAAAGGTCTCTTTGTCATATGGATAAAAAGATTGACTCCCCATTTTCTTTAAAGGCTTTAATTTTCTCATTATCAGAATAGTGTACCCCATATCTTCTTCCCGTTATCAAGGCTGCAGGGTACAGACCAGCAATTTAAAATCACCCTTTTACTTCCGTACCTACTAACAGAGAGATGAAGGCAATGTTCTGGTGCCCAGATTCACCTTTTTCTTACTACTTTTGGTTGTGACTCATGCACCGACACTTGAAATTTAACCTTTTCTTCATTCAGCTGAAGAATGCACCATGTTCCTATTTTCAACTTTCTTAGAATCAGTATATTTTGCGGAAATCAGGATATATTGTATTAAATATAATGAGTAGCATCTAAGTCACAAAAAAAGAAGACTGTTGTACTGTTGTTTCAATTTATTTATATGGCTAAAAAGTAAAATAAGAAATAATAATGAGTAGCAGCAGTAACAAAGTTATGTATTTGACCTGCTTATTCCCTCCAATACTGGCAGTTCCTTTCTGCATGGGACTTTCACACCTCAGTTTTGTTTAAAGGAAGCATCTCAGTGCACTGTAGGGTTAGTCCCTACAAATGAGGTTTGATACCTATAAACATCTTGAAGGGAATAGCAAACAACTCTTTCGGTATTATTCAGGTTTCAGTGTAAATAATATCTCATCTAGTCAAAAGCAAAAGTCTTTAATAGACCTTTTCCAAGTGTACTGGGTCTGGCTGGGATGGAGTTAGCTTTCTTCATTGCTAGGTTTTGTGGCCAAAACAGTGTTGATAACACACCAAAGCTTCATTTGCTGCTGAACGCTGCTTGCACAGTGTCAAAGCTCTCTCTGTGTTTCCCGCTCTGACCCTCTCTCTCTGCCCATGTTCAATGAGTAGGCTGGGGCATTGGAAGGGGAGTTGAGCGGGGGCATAGCTGACCCAGATTCACAAAGGGGTATTCCATACCATATGATGCCATGCTCAACAATAAAATTTCAAAGAAAGGATGAGAAAGGGGGGACATCCATGGTTCTGGTGTTCTTCTTCCCAAACACTTGTTATGTGTGCTGAGGCCCTGCTTTCCTGCAAGTAGCTAAAAATTTTCCCGCCCAAGGGAAATATTGAATTAATTCCTCTTCTTTCTTTGCATAAGCGTGCAGCGTTTGCTTTCCCTATTAAACTGCCATTGTCTTGATCCACAAATCTTCTCAACTTCCTTCTATATTCTTCCCATCACATCAGAGAGAGGAATGAGCAAGTGAGTGGGTGAGCATTTGGCTGTTAGATGAGCTTAACCCACCACACCAAATGTTACTGCTAGAGTCATTTTCAGAAATTTCTGGACGTGTATGTCCAAGAAATAACTCTGAAGTCTGATTTCTTAGGTTTTTTTTTCCTTCCTCCTCCCCTCTCCAACGTATAGAAGTTCTATGATTCAGCCATCTACCCAATACCTAGTGTTATCACTCTGGTCTTAGTTTTCAGGTGCACATAGAAGTTCCTGGATAAATATTTGGAATCCAGATACAACAAAGTTCTGGAAAAATATCTCCACCACTATTTTTAGGGTTCAGTCATGTGTTTTGCTGATAAATAGAAAGAGCCTAATAGCAACTGCTGAATCGCTTTCAGTTATCTGGAGCGCTTGATATTTCTGGCTAAAGATGAGATTAATCACCCTGGAAGTAGAAACCATTTGTAATAATAAGAAAGGTAAATTTTAAATTATGCTTAAGTGATTGTGATTCCTAGGTCCTTCTGAGAGACTGAGACTTAAATTTAACTCCACAAATCACTAAGAAAAAATACATTAATAACATTTTTTGAAAATATAATTTGCAAAATGTATATTCAGACTTTTTGCAAATGCATCTAGTCCCCTTGCAAAGGTTATTTAAGAGAAAATCAATCGGTGTCGGAATTCTAAGTGGGTGTGGACATTTGCTACTGAATTAATTTCTTAGATACCTGATCAAATACAATATATGGCCATAGCATAATGCTAGAAAACCTTCCCTGTCCCCCTGCTCCCGAAAGATTTACCAACACGTGAAAATGGATAAGCTATAAGGAAGGCTGAATAAAACAATAAGTATTCTGGGGGCCTCGGCAACCACAGGTCTCTTGCCTTCAACAGAAATGGGAGATGCTAAAAATTCTGAAAATCAGGCCTTAAAATGTGTTTACCTTAGTAGACCCAATTTGATAGCTTCTCAGAAAAAAAGTGTTTGAAGTTTGTTTGCTCTGGGTAAACAGTTAATTCCTAAACTTGATATCCTTGCAAACAGTCCTGAGTAAACTGTTATGCCTAATTGAGGTATTCATGAGTCACGACACCAGCCTTTAAATGAAATCATAAAAACTGCACATGGTGATTGTGCATGCAGGGAGACAGCAGGACAAAATCTCAGCAGCCTTGCTAACATTTTTATCTAGTGCCAGAGGTGTGCACAGCATTGTGTGAAGGCAAGACTATTTTCCTGTTATTACAGGGAGATCAGGACACTATAATGCCATGCCTTGTATATCCATGCATGATAGGCAGAGTTTTCATTTCCAGTAGGAAACAGAGAAATGGAGAGCAGGCAGAAAGTGTTGTAATTCTCATCTTGGAACCATCAGATTCATTGAATTATATTATGTGTGTATATATATATACATTAAATGATAAATGACCAGCCCCAGAACACAAAAGACATTTGTGGCAGAGCACAGAATTATGCTCTAGTTTCTTATGAACCAGATTAATACCCTTCTTAGTGGATTGCCCTTCTTTTTATCAACTGAGACACCACAGCATTGAGTCAAAATGGAAGGAAAGACAAGCAAATGCACAACAGGTGCTTTTTTTTATTAGCAGTGGTGAATAAGTAATTGAACAAATGACAAAAAAACACCACACTTTTTCTTAAAAATTAATTCTTGTTAGTACATATTTTAAGGAGTTGCATTGATTGCCCAAGACAATTACATCACCTGCACTGTTGTGACAACAGGAGGAAAGACAAAGGAATAACAACTCAACAAAAAGAATGTAAGAATTCTAACTAAGGAAAATACCTAACAAAATAATGTTGTTTTATTAATAATCCTGATTTTATATACCCATACAGTGATTTTTAAATGAATTATTGTTTCTCAGGAAGTAAGCAAAAAAACATTCTGAACTTTTGTGCAAAGACTTCAGTTTTGATGATAATCCAAAGCAAGGACAATAATTTGGAAAGCCTTCACTTAAATTTTTGCTGGATCTCTCGCATAACTGTTTCAGTTCACTGGAGGTAACTTTTACATCAGAAAAACCCATCGTTCTGAAATCTGAGTGAGTCTTAGTGTTATATGAAGCAATCAAATGTTGAAATGTCGTGGTGGCTGTCTGCAGTTCCTGTAGCAGGGCTTTTCCAGAGTTCAGCTGGTGACTTCCCTTAGGCGCAGCATGTAGTCGGTAGCTTCGAAAATTAAACTATTTATTCTGGCGCCTCAGTGTGGGTGTCATTCTTTTACTTGAGAATGAACATCTCAGCCATTCATATGTTATTCAAATTGATGTTGTTCAGTATGTGTAGACGATGCCAGGTCTGTGCAACTTCTGTACTTCGAAGGAGCAATCACCTTACCATTGCTTGCTTTAGCATTGCTGTTATTGGAACACAATGTATTTTCAACTCAAGGCCAGTTTTACCTTCTGAGGAAATAATGAAGACAGTAAGGAAACTGCTTTTTTTTTTCTTTCCTGGAGAGGACAAGGTTGTGCTCTCACTAGAGCCTCGCTTTGAAAGACCCTGGCAGAATACTATGTGAGGAAATGTGTATATGTGCTAGAAAAGATTGCATGTTCAGTCATTCTTGCTCCCTCAACTGCAAATTTGCCTGAAGACTTGAGAAATGAGTCGCTTCATAGA
>JAOXNO010000001.1:122043871-122071041 GCA_028565335.1 Limnodromus scolopaceus
AGATTGCATGTTCAGTCATTCTTGCTCCCTCAACTGCAAATTTGCCTGAAGACTTGAGAAATGAGTCGCTTCATAGATGTCTCCATTCACTTTAAGGGTTGTTTCAACAAAGTGATATTAAATTAATTGCTGAAAAATTCATTAGGTGGGTTAGACCATTGGGTCAAAAAACCACGTTAGCTCTCTTGCATCACAGCCTTTGGAGAAGTCAATGCCTATGTCAAAGAACGGAAAAACTGAGGGCTGTCAACATGCTAGCCACACCAGGAAAAGGCAGCTACTGCAACAAACAATTTTAATTATCCTAGGAGACCTTTATACTATATTAGAAGAGTGGGCTAGCTCCTTTCCTTAATCATTACTTTTTACAGTTACTGAGCAGATACAATAAAACTGAGCAGGTTTACATTGTTTAGCTGGAAACACAAAGTGTGTTTTTTCCTCACATAGATGTGGGGACTAATTTAATCAAATGTCAGGCTAGAAAGTTTGCTGAGGATCTTAGTGAGTTCACAGCTGGAATAACACAGAGCCCTAGCAAGAAATTTGTGGAGCTTTCATATTTTTCTGACACTCCTGTAATCCAGAAGAGCTGGCTGTCCAAGCTGCTCAAGATTAATTGTGCCTGAAAGCAATAGAAAATAGATCTTTAGCTTTGCATATTACTGCTTATCAATTACAAAATGCTCAAAAGCTTTTCTCTATCTCCAAAGAGTAAGCAGTTGGGAGTGACTGTTTCCTAGTTACATTTCATATTCATCAGTGCTGGTAACTCAAAAAGCTTCTACATTATACTGCATACATAAGTAGCCATATACTTGTTTGCACATGAATTTATGTAAAGAAATACAATTAAAGGACTAAAGTTTAGAAAGTTTAGAAGACCTCCATTGTCATTGTACTGCCATGCCTCCATGCATGCCTGACATCCTGTCTCTGGGTATTATAATAAAATTTTTAGCCACAGGTCACTTACTATTTCCTCTTCAGAACATTGGCCTCAGCTAACACACAGATGCCTTGACAATGGCCAGCAATGACAGAACAAGGGGTAATGGCTTTAAACTGGAGAAGAGCAGATTTACATTAGACATTAGGAATAAGTTCTTTACTATGAGGGTGGTGGAGCACTGGAAGAAGGTTACCAAGGGAGGTGGTTGAGGTCCCTTCCCTGGAGACATTCAAGGTGAGGCTCGACAAGGCCCTGGGCAACCTGGTCTAGTTGGGGGTGTCCCCTCTGACTGGGGGGGGGTCAGACTAGATGACCTTTGAAGGTCCCTTCCGGCCCAGATGATTCTAAGATTCTATGAATGAAATGGAGGAATGGGATATATTTTTATGAATCCATTTTCCTTGTGCATTTCAGAAGCTGGCAGGCAGACAGTGACTGAACCAGGGGACTGCAGGAACAGGAGACGTGGCTCGGTTTTTCTCGGAAAATTAGTTCTGTACCTGTCCCTTCTGAAAACTCTGTATGCAATCATTTGAAACTCAAATATGTTCTTCATCTTTGGGTGCCTGGTCTGTACCTCTAGGCCTGCTTTGCAAAATGTTGAATAGTTTCAGTTGCTAGCAAAGTCTATGGGAACTAACCTATCAATATGTAAGTTATTGTGTAATGTTAAAATATAATTTTGACAGCCTGAAGTATTTCACATTGGACACCCAATGTGCTTTACTTTAATCTCTATCTCAGCTTTCCGTCTCCTAAATGGAGATAATGCCCTCAAGTTTTGCATGGGTTTTACAATGATGAATGAATTGTCCACAAAGCACTCAGATTCTCAGGTGATGAGCATCACAGAAAGCCCAGGAGGAAATTAATAATTTTGTTTTCAGAGCTGAGCTTGAACAGTGTTTTTTAAATAAGGCCTAGGGCAACATATTGAACAATGAGGCTAAAAAAAATATTGAACAGATGCTAATTAAGTCCTTTCGATGCACTGAGTTAAGTAGGAGTACTCTTGAGAGAACTGCGTCTGTGATCCTGTAGTTAAAGACTACAATTCATATGAAAAAGGTGGCCAAATTGAGGTCATACTGGTAACCTTGATTCTGTCCATTTCTAATCTTTGGCAGCGTAACTTCACAGCCATGATCATATTTTTCTAAGAGAGGAAATGGCATCTGTACTAGAAGCAAAACCCAATCAGTGGCATGATCTTGACACCTACTTGGTTCACTGACAGAATCTGGACCCTAAGAACCACCTCACATTTCTCTTCTTCTTGGATTAATTAAGAAATGATGACGGCGGCAGGTTGTTTTTCTCCTGGACCAACACCAAAACGGGATGAGATACATGTTTTCTTAGACAGCAGATATGAATTTTGGGCATCCTAGATTTTATTTCAGACTCTAAGGAAGAAACGTGGCACAATCTTTCACATCACCCCAAAACCCCCGTTTAGCCACCTCCTGTTGCTAGTCTGTCTTGACTCTTCTGTTTCCATTCCCAGTTTTCTTTGCAAATCTGTCCTTCTCTCTCTTCAGTGCTCCTTACTTTATTCATCTTCTATCTCCCTCACAACAGCTGCCAGTCCTAATCTCTGTCTTGGGGGAAAACTTCTCAGTTCACATAGTTTAAATCAAAATATGATCAAAGTGATTTATTGACCTATTAATGACAGATCAGGGAACTATAAATTCATGATCAAGGTCAGCAACACAATTCTAAACATTTACAAGCTATGAATATACATCTGCACATTTCTAAATACCTTTCCACAGCTAGTGCCTAGAAGCATACACACCTTGACACAACCCTTTCCCTCAAAATGCTGGCTACCAGTACATACATCCTTCCTGGGGGTGTGAGTTCCCCTGTTTGCATGCACCTCCTGTTAGAGATAAGGTTGCTCCAGGTTTATGTATACTCATACCACTTCTGCAGGCTGCTAATCCCTACACCAGCGAGAAAGTCCTTACTGAGGACACCTGTGCACACCTGAGGTGCAGATCTACTCATTACACTCCATAGGGACTGTCCAGCACCTGGATGCAGGATTCCCAAGGCATCTGATAAAGGTGCTCTGTGTGGCCTTGACAGAGGTTGTGGTATCAGCAGAGAGACTTCCAGCAGTGTCAAAACAGGTTTGTTGCTGTTTTCACTTCAAGGTGTCTCCATACTCTTACAAAATTTCATGCTTCTTTTATAGTACTTCTCAACTTGACTTCATCGTTGCTTCCAAAATCTCTTTGTAATTCTATGGTTACTGTTTAATCTGACTGATGACTGTTTTCCTCTTTAACAGGATCAATTTGGGACCAAATGTGCTCTTAGGCAGTTCGGAGTGTTGATTTACACACACTCTCATGCTCATGTTTCTGTCTTAACAGCTGTTGTTATTCAGGCTATGTCAGCAAGGGTGGGCTGTATGAGCAGCTTCTAATCACAACTTTTTATTCCCTCCCAAAAACTTTCTCCCAGGCTCCTTGTTCTTCACTTACATCTGTGTCTAGTCTCAGTTTTGTAACATGTCCCTCCCAGCAATCCCACTGACTCCCATCACTTCCCCATCACTTTTCCTGACCCTGCTCTCCTTCTTTATCCAGGCAGATCGTCTGCTGACAGTTATGATGGAAGCTGCCTTTGGGAGTGGGGGAAAAAATCCAATCTGGTGGAAAAAAGTATTTGTCTACATCAAGCAGTGAATGTCCTTCGAACCACATGATAGTGAAAATGCACAATGGAATTAATAATAGCATTTTTGAAGGTAATTAATAAAATAAAATAGAATCCAGACCAAGCTTTGGGCCTAGACTGCTAATGGCACAATGGTATCATAATCTTGCACCAAACTCAATTTAACTGATTGCAGTTGGATCATCTGTGTGATACAAATTTCTACAAAGGTGCAGAGGTCATGGAGGGCCCCTTCTACAACTTGTTTTTCTGTACTGCTCCAGCAGAACAGAAAACAACTTAAGGCGCCTTCCACTGTGCCCACAGAGAAAAGATGTACAGCCAGGCTGACCATAAGCTTTCTGTCCTGTTTCCAGACCATTCTTTTTTGTGGTCACCCATGATAAATGGCAGCAATATGATAGCTGGTTTTGCATTGTTTTTCCAGAGAGACTGCTCTGTGTAGAACTGCTGCAGGATGTAAGGCACTTAAAGCATTTTTATCAAAGTCTTTGCATGTGAGTCCCAGCATGAAATCCATAGAGTTCAGCAGAATCTTATAGGTTAGCAGCACTCTTGTTCGAAATGAACTAATCCTAAATCATTGATTTAAATAGTGCTAAACTAGAGAAATCTGCATAGAAGTTTTAGTCAGTGGAAGAAACCCTATCTTTTTTCTAAACATTTTTTTTTTATTATTTTCAGGAGCTGTAAGAGACACAAAGGAATGATAATCCTCAAAATTCTTACCTAGTGCCAAACTAGAGTGGAGACAAGGCTAGGAACTGCCCTCTGTATAAAGACCTGTGAGTAGTTGATTGGGACTTAAAGATTTAGTTTCTGGCCATCTCCCTAGAACCTTGCAAACTGCCCTTCCAATTAGTGTCTACTATTTCTTTCTTCCTTTTCATTTATTTTTTTTCAAGTTAAGATGTGAGACATGAAACAGTCTTTACTGCATAAAAAAATATTAATTTTACATTCCACAAAACAACTATTCTTCTCCTGTTCAGTTGGTAACAAGAAGTTCTGCCACTGTGCAGTCAGCAAGACATCTTTCCCAAGTCAAAATCCTCCCAAAGGTGAAGTCTTACCTCACAGCACATACATATTTGCAATGCCTGTTCATTTTTAAATTATGTTTTTTCTGAGTGATTTCTGTACAAGTGAGATTAATTGACTTATGTTTGGAATATGTGGGCAACATTCAAGCGGCCCTTTAACTGTCATATTTCTTAGAGAAAGAGAGCTATTGTGTTAGGAACAACTATTGAAGTCATTGAACTTCACTATTGTGAAGTTTTAAAACTATTTTTTCCCTTTTAATATGGTTGGTACATTAAAAAAAAGTAAGCTTGGCTAACATATGACAAGTAAAACCAAGTTACGGGCAGCAAAAGGGCAAATCCACATACTGTATATATGGAACAAGTAAGTGGATGACATTTTAAAAGCTATACCTTGCTAAATCTTTTACCCGGGTCTTGCTGCATACCTGGGGCTTAAAATTACTTGCATGCAAGTGTATTACACAGCTTTAAGAATATGTGTTTTGTGATGTCCCAGTTCTTACTTCTCTTATAAAGCATTTTAAATAGCTAGGGTTTGAAATCTCAAAACCATAAAATGGTGAATGAAACAGACTTTCGTTAGCTTCTGGAAAAAAATATGGTTTTGTTTTTCCTGTAGGCCATAGATAATAAGCTTGCAGACAGCAAAGGACCAGCTGATGAACAAGCAGCTGAGTTGTGGGTAATAGAACTGAGTGGTTTGAAAGATGTTCTTATGTACTGCCTGACCTACATTTGAACTACTTGCAGCTTGGGGAGCAGGGAGAGGATTATACTGAGCATTTGAGAGTTTCTAATACAAATCATAACTGGTACTCTTTGTTCTTATCATAAACAGTGTGTAAGAAAGTCTTATACAAGAATCCTGTCTTTTTAGGGAGAGTAGAGACAGCAGCAAAGAATTTTTTCAAACTATTTTCTTTTCTTTATGGTGCCAATGCCAGTAAGTTAGACAAAATTTTAATAGATGTTAGTCTTTGTGGCCATGCTTGGTGTTTGCTAATGCTATCCTAGAGGAAGCTAAATTAAAAGGTAGACAGTGTGCAGGAGCAAGCAGGGCTCTTATCAACTTCACAGAGTAAGACTATAAAAAGTCAGGAAAAGATATCCTGGTAAAAAAAATAGTTAAAAGACAAAAAAAATAACTGTTGGGTTAGCTGCATCACCAAATAAATAAAAAATATATAGGTCAAATGATGGAATTAAGTGAGGATACTAAAGCTGTTAGCATGTGGAAATAGACTGCAGAAAACAGTTAATAGAATGGTACCGTGTAATCCTTTATGTTTTCACCCACATGAGAACCATTTAAGCCCAGCTGAAATGACAAGTGAGCTGAATCTTGTGTTTTCCAAGCATGAATGTTCAGCAATATCTGACTGTTATGGCAAACTCAACACAGTGTATGGTTAGACGATTTCATGCAAGTCAGTTGAAGCAAAATATAAATTTCCGAGGTCATTGTGTGTATCAGGATTCCAGACTCTCCCCAATGAAAAAAAATAGTATATCCATACGTTGCAGGGCCAATCCAGTGATTATCCCCTGCATTTAGTTCACCAAAATCTAATTTCACAGATGTTTTGGTTTTACTTGGGAAGGAAGTAGTGAATCTAGTTCAGTGACCCAGCGTTATGCGACTTGAGTGATGGAAACCCAATATTTCATGAAGGAAACGTCAGGAATCACATTCCCATTGGAAGCAAAGACTCCTTGAGGCTAGGTATCAACCAAAATCTTAATTCCCATTCTTTGCAGAAGCAGACACAAAGGCTCAGATTCAGAAAGACTACTAGGAGTTGTCATGCTCAATGTTGTAACACCTGCAATTAAAGGCACAGTTTAATCAAAATCTGTTAACAGTAACATATTAAGAAACTTACATACCTATGAACTTACATATGAATATACTTACACACTCACTGGGCAGAATTATGTTCTTTAATATGGCTTCCTAACAGGGAACCTGACAGATGTAACGCTAGTCAAACAGAAATGCCAGGAGATTAAATGCCTTGAATGAATTTAGGACTTGTGACTGAAGAACACGATTTCCTATTCAATTTGTCCATTTTGCCAGATGAGACTGGATCAATTCATTTATTTCTTTAATTCCAAATTATACAAAATCCCCCAAACTGGACAGAAAATGCAGAAGTGTATCACCATCATTGAACTAGTACAACTTGCTTCCTTGATAAGCTCATTAAAAGACTGAGCAGTTCTGGAAAGGAAGGTAACCTGAAATAATCACTTCTTTTGAATAGAAATAGCTGTGGCTCCTGTGCTTTGGGCTGACCTTCATGCTGTCAGGATGTATTAGGTGTACTTCGAAGCTTATCAGACCAGACCTCAGGGGACTTTGGTAGAGGGATGCCTAAGCTGTGAATTCCTGACAGCCTTAGGCTCTGACTCATGCAGCTCAGCCAGCTTGGTGGCTTCTCTCAGCATGCACAGCAGCAAAACTTTAGGCACCTTCTTAAGCTTTGTGTTGAAAACTTCTGGTGCCTGTGTATGCTGAAGCACTCCAGCAGCAAAGCAGCTTTTTTTTTGCGAATCCCCTCAGAGTTAAGTACATGAATGAAGCCTAAAATGAAATTGAAGTGCCACAATTCCTTTGTGAGGCTCTGCATAAGTTCTCTGAAATGAAACTCGCCTCTTTCATTAGGAATGTCTGTCAGCATGAAAAAGATTTAAAGGTCATTGGTTTGCAAAGTGGTATGAGCAGAATCTCAAGGCTGGTAGAGCAAGTCTTGCTGAGGAAGCTGAAAGGAAAGGGATGAAACACCTTAATTCTCCCTGCAGGCTCCCTGAGTTCCTCTAGTGCTCTTCTGTTTTCGTCTGTGCGGCTCTCTTCTAATGACTCTTGTGATTAGGGCATTCCACCCTGTGGTAGCACCCATACAGCAAAATGGCTACGAATGGAAAAAAGTGTGTGTATGGGACATACTACCTTTTTTCTTTGTGTTGTTTTGAGGGGGCGGGAGAGGATATTTATTTACATCGTGTAATTTTAAATACGTGTTTGAAGAAAGACCATGCACTTTATTCTCAAAAGTAGCTTTATTTTTTATTCTAAAGCTTTTGAGAAGGAACACACACTGAAGATTACTACAACGTATATCTAACTTGCACTTCGCTGCAAAGATACAGGGGAACCTGGAGTAATTGACCTTCTGTGGATTATACAGACAAAAAAGTAGCTGTAACCTTGTTGTAGATAACAAAGAAAAAATGCAAAGACACAAATGCTTAGTGGATATACATATTCCATTGAATTTCAGTGTTAGTGGGATGTCTTCTGTGTTTTAGGAAATTGTCTCTTTTTTGAGATATTTTAAAAACAATGTGTAGGAAATACATTAGCGGTGATTTGTAAAAATACCACATGCGTAACTTCATGTCAGGTACCATACTACAATATTATAGCAGCTCTCTGTGAACACACTAAGGGCATAGAGAAAAAGGAAAGTCTTTAGGAAGAAAGAATATGAATGGGAATATGGAAAACAGCTGAAGAAAAATATGGTGAAAAAATTATTCTGCCCTCTTCCTCTTTCAAACATGGTTTGATGGGATTAAATCCTACAGCTGTTGTAATAGTACCAATATTAAATAATTCACCCTAAGAGATCACACTTTATAATGATACTGTCTAACAACAGGATTATGCAAGTAGGCCACTAAAGGACTTTTTCTCAGCTGTTAATGTCAATATAAATAGCAGATGTGAGTTTGAGTCATGTCACCTGATATACTGAGAACTCAGTATGAAGATTACTATTCCAAAGTATAACTCCGTATAAGGATCCCTTAAGTGTAGTCTATTTTGTGTTAAGAAAAATCTCTTGGTATAACTGTCAGCACTCAAAGAAGTGGCCTTTTAGCCCTAATATGTAGATATTAGGCACAATAAAAAAAAAAAAAAAGAGGAAACAGCAACATCTCACAAATTGTGTAAATTATCAAAAGGGTGCTATATC
Organism: Limnodromus scolopaceus; assembly: GCA_028565335.1. Taxonomy (NCBI): domain Eukaryota; kingdom Metazoa; phylum Chordata; class Aves; order Charadriiformes; family Scolopacidae; genus Limnodromus; species Limnodromus scolopaceus. The sequence continues at coordinate 122,052,550 of JAOXNO010000001.1, forward strand.
TGTCTTCGTCCTAAAATTACTAGTGTGTTACATTGGTGGTAAGATGGTTCCATTGTTGTTATAACCCACTTTGTTCCTGACTTTCTCCACAAGCAGTTTTGCTGCTTTAAAGGAGGTGGGAAGGGAACTGCTGAATCCAGTGGGACTTTTATTCTTGCTTTATTTTCACAGGGAAGGTGCATCAAAGTGGAATCTTGATATGAAGAAGATACATTATTTATTATTGCTGTGGGATGACTTACAAATGATCTACTTGATTGTTCCTTCTGATTTAAAACCAGTGGAAGAGGGAAATTTCTGTTGAGTAATCTCTGCCTTTGGACTGTTTGTTTATGTCTTATATTAACATAATGCCTGTATAATTTCCAATTCATTTTAATGATCCATTTGTTCCACATTCTTCTTTGAAAATGCACCACCTAGTCAGAATTACTGACATTGTCACAGTGGCACCTGAAGACCCCAATCCCAATTCCTCCTATAATCAAAGGGTGGAAAATTCAGAGACACTACTTTGCCTAAAAATATTGTGCTTGACTCTGTTGACATGATTCAGAAAGCTGTAATGAAGCAACTGGGCTTCCTACACAGCCAATAAGATACTCTAACAATCTCCAAAGCATAATTCACAGTGCCTGGCAAGAAACAGGCACTTCTGAAAGCTAAGCCACAGAAAATACAGAGAAATTTATCTACAGGCTGTAGATGAGCATTGAGAACAAGATAATATGGAGCTGGCTCCCAAGTGCTGCATCTCTGCCCACCTATAATCCACTCTTCTGCACAAAAACTTCTGACATCTAATGGGACATAAGCAGGAGAGATGAAGATCTACTAATATTAGATAAGGAATCAGGTTATAGACCTGTTTCTTACTTTTCTCCCTGATGAAGGTCCTTCTCTGCATTTCTATAGGTATATGGACCCATGAAGAGATAAGAGAGCTTGACTATTTAAGCCTTGAATTCACAAAGGCTTCAGAAAAAGGTGAGAGTTCAGCACCCTCTCTTATGCCTTTTCTATAGCTTTTCAGTAACTTGCTCAGCATATTATTACTTGTTTTTTATTATCCTTTTGAGGCACATAACTCTCACCAGTCCCTGTAAATTATCCTTTGGAAGCCTTCAGAGCTTAGATTTAGAGCCATTAGTAGAGCTTAGAGCATAGATGCCTGACTCGTACTCTTTGAATGACTTTACTGGGGCCAGATTCTTAATTTTTAGGCAGTCCAATAGCTAAACTCTTTGAATTGTGCCTTTAGGCTTATTCAGGAGCTGTTGAAATTGAGAACAAATATGAGGCCTTGTTCTTAAATCATTGTTTGATTTTTTTTTGTGTGCTGTTTGCTAAAATAACTTTTACTGAGGTTTTTTTTTAAGAAGTAGCTTAAACATTTTATCACAGTGCATTGCTTTCATTGTTCACTAGGTATAAGGGCTGGCTCCTTCTAAATACAAAAGGATTTTCCCACTGAACATAACAGGAATAAGATTGGGTCATATGTGAAAGATAGATATCACCATACAAGGAACAAAAACAGTAATATTTTCACTGCAAAAAGGTCTAGGTTGTTTCAATGAGAAATTTAATCAGAGATTTAATGATAATTATTATTATTAATATTAATAATTAATGAGAAGTTTAATGAGAAACTGTCTTCAATTAAATAAAGCACCATCAGAAGACAACAAACAGAAGCAGGAAGCTCCTGAGGTGATAAAGGCAATAGACACTGGAATGAACAACACTTTGTAGCAGCTCCTAGTCATAAAATGAGAGCAGTCCTTGAGAGCTGGAGGCTAAGGTTGGCCTGAAGAGATTAGAAAATGGAAAAAAGGTTCTTGGCAAAAAGCTCTGTTGAGATTAAATAGCAAAGAAGGGTTGTAGGATGGTTGGGTGGTTTATTTTCCTACTATTAAATTCTTGGATTTCAAAAAGAGGAGGAGACGGAAATTCCATGTGCTAATAATAACAGCTTAGGATAGGAAAGAGGGTGTTCAACATCAGCTCTTGCTTCAACAGTGGGGGGGAGGGAAAGTCTGGCATGTGAACTGCAAGGACATTTAAGCCAAGTCTGCAAGAAATCAAGGATCTGGGCTCCAGCAATCCCTAAAATCTGCCTAAAATTATAAAAAATGAAAGGCTGGAAGTGACTTTAAGCTGTGTACTTTATCCTTGCTTTTGACCATGGCTGCTTCCTGATTAACTTCTTTTGCATGGCACTCACTCAGCAAAAAGTGTCAACATGTGCTCAGTTTAAAACACATCATTTGGACTACTCATCCCTTTGAGTGGCTTGCTGAATCGTGACTGGTACCAATTGTTAACAGGTCATCCTTACAGCAAAACTGATCAAGTCAGCTTTGGACTAATATTGCCACACAGTTGTAATAAAGAGCAGAAAACCATACATATAACTGTGTAGTTCAGGCTCCATGTCCTATATCAGTTCTTATTAATTCTTACTGGGTAGTGCAGCAGTGTCTGACAGATCACATATTCAATAACTGTACTCTGTAATACCCATTTTGAGCATGGGTATGTAAGTGACATCTGTGCGTTCTTTGTTACTGCTAAGGAGAACGCTATTAGCGATCGCCAATTCCTGAACATCACTAATAATAAGGGCAAACAGTGAGCTAATCTCATGCTGTTCTTGATCCTGTGGCCACTGATACTGCCTTTGAGACCAGGGATTGCTGTTGCCACTTCCTCCTTGGTCAGTTCCTGACTCATCAGAGTCTGTGAGCTTTTCTTTTTTGTTTTGTTTTTTGTGTTCTGCTCATTGCTAAGAGTCTTTCAGAGTTAAAATGTGCAAAAGGAATGCTATAATGAGATGTTATTTTCAGTGCGCATGTGCCAGGGACTTAAAGGTTGCAAGGTTCCTAGATTAATAGAATCTGAAGCCTGAACAATTCCTGAAAGTAGCCCAAGTAATTTTGTCTAAAATGTCAAGCCCAATACCTCACAGATGATGTCTTTTTGAAAAGACACATCCAATTCAACCAATAGGATCTTTTTTCTTTGTTCTTCGGTAATTATTCCAGTAGTTAGCTATCTACTCTTAAAAAAGAAACCTTAATTCCAGTTTGAATTTCTCTAGCTTAATTGCCAATCACTGACTGTTATTGTGCTTTTATTATATTAAAGTAAATACGGGTTTTCTTTTGTCAAGTCTACATGTAGATTGCTTCAATACCACATCTCGTCCTTCTCTTTCAGAAACTATTTCACTCTGAGATATATTTGCTGGAATAACTTTTGTCTATCTTTTCTGAAACTGCTAAATTTGCAATATTCTCTTTGAAGCACACACTTCAGGACTATATACAGCTCACCAGTGGTCTCCTCAGCCCTGTATATGGAAGACTATACCTTCTCCCTCCTTCCTGCTAACATGCCTGTTTCACATTCTAGGAGTGCCAGAATCCTGCTTGTCACAGCTTTGTATTGAGAGTTCATAAACAATTATTTATCCACCATGACTCCCAATCCCTTTCCAGAATCACTGCTTTTCAGGACAAAGTCCCACGTCCTTTAACTATGATGTGTGTAAAAAAATGTACTTAGCTTTACTCCAGGCAGGTTTTGTAAGGAGAAATATCTTTGATGAATCAGCATATATACTCGGAAAAGGAAAAAAGAGGGGCACGTGAGCTCTTCTTCATTTCTGTGTGGAAACTCTGATCAAAATCAGACAGATACGCACCTGAATATTGGAAAGCCTAGACATTAAGGCACTCATCCATTTCAAAACAGGAAGGGACGCATCTCTCATGTCCCCGGTGACTGATCTAACTACTGGGATATTGTGTATTCTGTGGCAGCTTTCCTCTCTCTTTCTTTTACTGTTGACTTGTTCTTTTTTTATTATTTTTCTCTTACTTAGAGCTGTCCTTGAGGTAAAGACAGCTTTGTGCATGAGATTTGGGATTGCAGTGACTTTCCAGTTAAACCTGTTTATCCAATAAAAAACCCAGTGCTTCTTCCTACAAACCTCACCTCACTTTTATACCATTAAGCCACTACAGCTGCAACAACATTCTACTTTCAGCTGCATCAAATGCTTGTTGTATATTTGGAACCAATTTACCAAATGATCTGAATAGCTGTCTTTAGATAAGCTTTTTCATCTGCAAGCCATAGCAGGAATTCTTTAAGACTTTAATCAGAATTGTATTAAATAGTATCTTAATATTATTCAATATTTCAATACATCTATAATTATTTGTTTCTCATTTGATCAAATAGAAAATGAAGACTGAAAGCAGATAATCTTTTTCCAAACCTCAAGTCATTTATAGTTTCAGCACAGGTTATTTTAATTTCCCTGGTAGAAGTCAATCAAAAATAATGAATCTTGTTAAAGAAAATAACCTGGTTTTGCAGCTCCCTAATATGTATTACGACATGCTGTAAAAAGGAAATCTTTCTTAAATATGTTTCAACTTGTCTGTTTCACCACTTTGAAACTATCCCTCTTCTTCCTACAGATAAAGACAGGAATTTTCTTACCTCCTTCAACTTACTCACCACCTTGAATTTCAGTCTTCCCAGTCCTTCATCTCTTTAGCTGAGAGCTAAAGAGATTACTTAATTCAATATCTGACAAATCATTTCAGCATTTGCTTAATTCTAGATACCTGATGAGTCCTGTGACTGTCTACTGACCTGCCTGGTTGCACCAGGCATGTTGGCCACTACAGAATACATTTTACTTCACTGTTTCTCATGGACTTAACTCAGGTTCACAGGCAAGTTGGCTCTTCCATCTAAGTGTAAGGTTAAACTGAACTTCTCTCAGCTTCTTAAACCAAAATAAACATCATGAACTGATAGTGTGAGTTACAGAGAAAAAACTGTAATACTTGTGATCACTAGTAGACATTGTCAAAGTTCAATGGCAATCAGGCCTGTACCTTGCTTATTTCTGTGCTAAACTTGCTGAGGGATACACCAGTCAAATAATCATTATATGAGGAAGAATTCACTATTAAGAAGCCAACTGTTTTTTCTTCCAGTGACATCATATGAAGTATTTGTGACAGCAGTGCTTTCTCTATTCTTTCTTTTGATCAAATGGCGCAATGTCTCATGCAGAGATTTAACTGCATCTGATTAAAACCGACCCACTTATCAGTCAAGAATAAACTGAAAAGGCAGATTATTAATACCTCTGATTCACACTTTGTATAATTGTAAGCTTTATTTAAGAAGGAGCAGTTTGGATTTTCTACAATTCTTTTCACAGGATATGAAATCATTAAATTAGTGGTGTAATTTTATTTAGGAACATGTATAAAACATAACTAGATGGTGGATATGAATATTGCTGATAATAAAACAGGAATGATGCTGACCTAGACAGAAAATCATTAAGTGTGATCATTAAAATATACACACACTGTAATAATAATCCAATCTGGCCAACTTCTTTAATTCAAGAATATAGTGTGCCAATGCCAAGACTATTAGCGTAAGTGGCCAGTAATGGCATTACCATTTAGTGCCGTCTCTATTAACACTGAAAAAGAACAAACAAAAGACATCAAAATCACAAATAACAAAAGTTAATGTCACCAGAAAAAAAAATCCCAACACAACTGAGGGAGTAAAGCACCATCACTTCATTTTTAGCTGAAACCCTCCTGCTGACCCCATGTTCTGAACCAAACTCTGTTCCTCAGTCACAGGCTCTTATGATTGTTTTACACTGTTTCCAGCTTTTAAGTTCTATTTCCAGTAAGCAAGAAATCCTTAAAAAGAAAATTGAACTTTTAAGGACATGTTCAAAGACCACTTGTGAGTTCACTTTAAAAAAAGAAAAGATTAGAGACCTCAACTTCAAGAAAGAACAGAGATCAGATGAAGAGATGGAAAGAAATAAAACCAAAAGAAATTAATTCATTGTCAGAGCAGAGAGCACCTAGGAAAGGCTGATCAGAACAGAAGTTGTGGGGTGGGGAAGACAAAGGAGAGAACAGTATAAGCCGAAAAAGAAGTATAGAGGCAAAAGCAAGCACTTTTAGTAAGAGACACTTTTCAAGTGTTCCAAAAGGTGCTTTCCAAAGAGATTGTACTGTATTTCACTTTTATGCACTTCAAAATTGTGAAAATAGCAATAAAAACTAGTCCTCTGGGTAACTGGTCCTCTGATTATTCTAAGTACACATCACATTTGTTTTATAAACCAATTGGAAAGAAATTATTTAGTGCTGATTTCTCTCAGTGATGCTGATCACCCTCTAGAGAAAAAGCTATGGAGTCTGTGGAATAACTGTAGATTTTCATTGGTTTAGACCTCTAGCTCTCTTTTCCTGTACTTTCTGTAAGTGCCCTAAAAGTGTAAGGCTAAAATTTAAAGTATATACAGAAAGTAAACAGATCTCGGTTTGAGGAGTCTGAGCCTTCACCATGAGACTGAGGAATAAAGAAAGCATCTACATTGTTCACTTTCAGGACTTAGTGCATACATACACCGGAAAACATAGGCTATTGCAAGCAGTTAAGACAGCAGAGTCAAAGGATGGGTAGTAAATAAAGTAGCGGATGTACCTGTGTCATCATTGCCTAGAGACAGCCAACTAATAAGGACAAAGGTGGGGGGAAAATACATAAAAAAAGAAAAGACTTGCATTTGATTGGCTGGCTAATTCAGGACTAAGCTCAGGAAGAACGTTACTTTTGCCAGTGAGAATTTTTTCAATGCTTATGCACCTATCTCTATCCTAGTAACTCAATAACCATTCAATTATTATGCAAAGTAGTATCTTTTACAACCCATAAGGGAGAAAATAAGGAACATTTGAACAATGAAATCCTGATTCTGCATTACTAAAGTCCACATGAGTTCTGCTGCTGACCTCAGTGAGCATTAACATGCGGTTATATATTTCACCAGCAGTACAGCCCCTGACGTTCTTTGACTTAGTGAGACAGTTCAGTTTCCATATAATCATGACTGCAATGAAATGCTTTCCCTTCCCACTAAAATCTGCCATAAAAAATGACTGCATCAACAGAAGGCATTTGGTATAATGGAATTAAAGTCATCATTTTACAAAACATTGTCGTAGACTGATATTTCTTGCCTTGACATCAAATGTTTTACTTGCTTTACTTCAACATTTTTGTAGAAGGTAAGAATGCTTTGGTCTTGGGATTTTTGTAGAAGCAGACTGCTATGCTGTGAAAATGTCCATGTCATTAGAATGAATTACTTTGTGATAGGCTCAAATGCAGATTTTAAAATGCAGAGTGGGAGTTCCTCTGTCTGTATAGTTCATATCTGAGTCCACAGGACCTGTTTATTTAATCAGCCTGCAAATGGATCCTTCATAAAATACAGCAATAACAATAAATGATCATGGAGATGAACTAATTCAAAAGCAAACTTTCCTCCACTGTTTCATGAAAAGCAAAGAAAACAAAAAAAACCTTCTTGAGGTTATTGAGTTACGAGGATATAGATGCATAAGCATCAATGGGGATTTATTGGGAAAATACAGATTGTCACTATCAAAGGTGAATATACATATTTGAACCTTGTTATGGAGGATGATGGCACATATTCTACCTCTAAGTGACTGGGACTGGTATTATACAACTTTATAAAGTCTCCACAGTGTTTTACCTCGCTGTGAGGGACAATTTTATTTGAATCATTTCTAATACTAAGGCAAATAACTGTGTCATTGCACCTCCGTATATGTCGCCTTTAGAAAAAGAGTCAGTGGACACTGGCAATAACATGATTTTTTGTTTGTTTATGTCCTCCACTAACCATTCTTTCACAATAATCTCCCTTGTGTGGTTGGGCTGTGCCCCTGAGAGACTTCAACTTGTGATAGCCTCTAAAACACCAAACTAGTTTGGAAACATTTCCCTCCTTCTTTAATCCCCTAGATATGGGATAACCCTCCTGCCCTTACTCCTCTCCTGGGAACATAGACCCCCCACTAATCATATATATGCACATCCTTGGGAGAAGAGACAGGAATATCAAAGTAGTGAAAAGGGGCTGGGTGTGCAGCTTTCTCTGTAACTATGCCCTGACTCTGTGAATGGGAAAGAGCAGCCCTGGTAGAAGCAAAAGAGAGCTATACAGGAGAGAAACGGAGTGGAAATTATTGTGCATGCAGGGTAGGACGCACAGCTAGTATTGTGGCTACATGATAGTGTGAGTGCCTAAGAATTTTGATGTTTGTTATTGCACACATTTAGATTGTCACAAACTCACAAACTATCTGTCACTTATCATTACTGGCTATGACTCTATGTGCCCTGCCAGGTGAGGAAACTTGCCATAGGAGGAGTTTACTTCTAATTCTGATAGGGAAGGTCTGAGTAGCCATAGTGAAGGAGGGCATCTAGACTGCCTGAATGGTTCATATGATCTGCAATCCCTTCCCTAACTATGCCTCTGAGAAAATGAGTAAGACTGTGGTCTGTGTTCAGTGTTCTGATGGAATGGATGTGTTTTACAAGCTATAAAAAAGCTGTTGACAAAAGATAAGGTGAAAAAAGTTGTAAGAAAGGTGAAAAATTCTGACACAAAAATATATGTCTTTAAATCCTACTTCAAATATTAACCAAATACCTACTTGGATAATTCCTCTTCCTGTTGAGATTTTTATTTCCATCTGAGATCACTACAGCTCCAGAATATCTTGAATGAACTTGACAAAGTATTCTGAATAGGTGATAGGATATATATTTGCTCTACCATGGTTTCATGGTTGCAATAAACATTATACAAAACAATCCCAGAATGACTATGCTCCATACTCCATTATAGAATCCATTTCATGGTCATATTCTGTCCTTGCCACTGCTTTTCTCCACAGAGCAATGACCATGGTATCTCAGAAGTAGAGAGTGTGGGAGGATATAATGCCGCTTTGGGCACTTTGTATTGCCTTTTCTGATACAGAAATCTTCAGGACAGGCCTTGGTTTCTCCAGATCATCACCCAGCAACAAGGAGACAAAGGGAAACAGTGCTCATTGAAAGAATAGAATTCCTACTAATAGTTCAAAGAAACTTCACCAATCTGTTCTTAAAAAATAAAAGAAAAAAAGTATTGCGACTCTTATTGGTAGTACAATAACTTCTTGGTATCAGATTTATATAAGATTCAAACTTGATATCACTGCTTCAGATTTAGATTATCATAAATGAGAGCAGAACTTAGTCCTACATAGAATCATAGAATGGTTTAGATTGGAAGGAACCTTTAAAGGTCATCTAGTCCAACCACCCTGCAGTGAGCAGGGACATCTTCAACTAGATCAGGTTGCTCAGAGCCCTGTCCAACCTGACCTTCAGTGTTTCCAGGGATGGGACATCTACAACCTCTCTGGGCAACCATGCCAGTGTTTCACCACCCTCATTGTAAAACATTTCTTCCTTATATCCAGTCTGAATTTACCCTCTTTTAGTTTATATCCATTAACCCTTGTTCCATTACTACAGGCCCTGCTAAAAAGTCTGTCCCTGTCTTTCTTGTAAGCCCCCTTTAAGTACTGGAAGGCTGCTATAAGGTCTCCCCGGAGCCTTCTCTTCTCCAGTCTGAACAACCCCAACTCTCTCAGCCTGTCCTCACAGGAGAGGTGCTCCAACTCTCTGATCATTTTTGTGGCCCTCCCTGAGACCCTCTCCAACATCTCTGGTTTTATTTCATAGAGCTCAAGGAGCATTAGCTCACTGAAAGTTTTGGATTTTTTTCTTTTTGTCTTGCACAGACTTCCTTTCATACATTGTAAGATTCATTTAGGGGTAAAATCCTCCTCTTCTTGCTAATCGTACATGATGAAAATTCCTTTCTTGATCTCTCTAACTCACCAAATCTGCAATTCATTTCAACTTTAAAGTTGAAATATCCTCATTTTCACCCTTTTGCTGTTATGATTTCCTTTAGTTTTGCAAAAGTACTTTATTATAGGGGTAATTGTAGACCCTATTTGAATGGGAGGTACAAATTCAAAGTTCAAATCTCCTTTGGAAGGAGGTACTTTGGAAATTTCAAATCCAAGTTTGATTTCCCAGCATCTTCAAGAACTTATACAAGTTGAAACCAAAATCTGGGTGCTTTTTGCGTGTTTGTTTGTGTCTGGTGTTGTTAAGCAATACATGACCTCCAGCTCAGCTACTATTCCTCCTTCTTTTACAGAAAATATCAGCCAGTAGTCTTGTTTCTGAAAAAGAGAGTTTTTTAAAGAGGAACATGACCTAGTCCTCACCCTATCAAGGCACTCTATATGGAGAAGAGTTTAGGGACCAAGTAGAAAAGGTTACCAGTCCCGGGAACTCAAGGACTCAAGATGTATTAGGTAATTGAGACCAAACTCTGAATGAACTTTTGGACATTTATCTGTTTACTCAAATTGATTCTGAATGTTGAGCCTTCTGAAGTTCACTTGTCCCTGTTTATTTGAAAAATGGATTATGATAAATTACTGAGTCATCACTGAGGGACAGAAAGAGTTCAACGTGAGGCAAGCCAGCAAAACTCCACTGGAAATACACTATAAATTACTGACCTCTAAAATTGTCACTTTGATATCAGTTGACAATGTCATTTTAATCAGAAGATCTGCTTTTGTACTGTCTCTCTTTGATTCCAGGTGTAACGCGTTCTGACACCTATATATTTCCAGTAAGATTTACTAGCCTATACCTTCAGCAATAGGCAGAATTTTTCTGCACCTGGCTGGTGTTTCTCTTAGGCTGTCAGCAGGGATCCCTAGCTGTCTGGATAGAGTCAGTATAAAAAGAAATGTTTGATTTGATGGAGCTGTGAGGGAGCAGTTGAAGTGCTTTTCAAGGGAAGGAAAGGTGCAAACTCTATAGAGTGCTCACAGGTCCTGTGGCAGGAAATACAGCAATTCAGATTGGAGAAGCAAATTCAGTATATGTAATCAACCGTGATTTCTCCCTGATTATCTCAGGACTAATTAGGGAGTGTTTTTTACAGCTAATCAGAGGTATCTGGAAAGAAGTCATTTGCATAACTTCAAGTCAAATTATGTCATGAGGACAGCTGAGCTAATGTAAACTGGCATTTACTGTAAAATTAGCATGTATTGCATTCAAACAGGGAAACAAAGGAGCAACGGAAACCTGCCGACTAGAAGCTAGGAAGAGCAGCATTAATTGATGGAGTGCAGAAGCTGTGCTACATGAAGCATATCAATGCATGAAGCACAAGAAATGTAAATATGCAAAGGCCAAAACAGTTGCAGAAGGGGACTCATTTGACAAAATTTTAAATACCATGAATTCTGCTGGTTGTCTAACTGTCACTTTGTCACTTCATTTTGTTATGGTTTGTAGTTTAATATAGCAGGGAAAAAATCCTTGTTTTCTCATTTAGGGGAGACTGGTTTTTACTGAAAGTAAATCCAGTCTAAAATTAGCTTCTAATCCAGTATTATAGCAAGTCTGGAAAAGATAACCATACATGCTTTTGTTTCTTATTCAAAAACTTGCAAGGCACTGGAATTCCTATTCACCTATTTTTTTCAAGAGAGTGATTTTAAATTCTATTTTTATCTCTGGGGATGCACAAGAGGGTTCGGTACCTCACTTCAGTCTGCCAGACTTTTTTGCGAGTCTCAACCTGTAAATCTGACAAGATTTCTATCTGGAAGCCCTGATCTGAGAATGATCTCCATGTGGTGAAGTACTAGAACATGCAATTTTTCATATGGGACCAAAGGTCCAAACATATCTTCCAGCCTGGTGCTTCACTCAATAGGAACATTCATCCACAATCCACTTTATGCAGAGCTAATGTCTAAAGTTAGCACCAGACTTCTTATAAGGGTCTGACAGGGGATAGATGTACAGACATTTGAATTTAACTGAACTAAACACATAAGGCAAAATCTCTCTTGCATGAACTTTGAACACTAATACCCATTATCAACTATATGGAACAACAGCAGGTCTAAGAATAAATTAAATTGGAGATTGATGATAGCAGTTAGGCAGGATCAAACTGGGACTAATTAATCTTTGAATTTAAGTCAGTGTCCCTCCACGGTACGTACTTTTTCATAGGGACAGACCTATGTAACATTTTTCTTAACAAGAGTCGCCCAGCTCATAGAGATTTAGCTCTTGGCATCTGGTATCAGTTGTGTTACAGATGGTATTTGGAAGTTGCAGATTACCTGTCCAGTCCACCACTAAGACAAAACAGTCTCAGTGGTGAGGTTCTGGATCTCTGAAATGGTTTTTCACCTTGGGTGAAACTGATTCACTAGCATTTAGGTGATCAGTTGACTCCCATGTAGACTTGTACACCAACGTGACTATTTTTTAAGTATTTTTATATTTCCTAGAAAAAAAAGCAGCTCTTTTAACTTTAAAAGCTGGTTTATATTTAAACACATAGCATTCATCATCAAACACAATTTTAATACAGGTCATTTGTATACAGATTAGGTAATTTCCACTGCTTACTTAAATATGCATTTCATTTATTGTGAGTCCATGTATAGATTTTTTTTTTAAACCCTTTTTAAGGAAGACCTGACTGACAGGGAAACCAGTGAACCCGGAAAGAAAATAACTATATTCAAACCCTGACTAAATGTTTAATCCCTAGCTACATCCAGATCCATAAACCGTATTTCTGCTTTTCTCTTTAATTTGTCCCAAAAAAAGTACATTCTCTTAGTGTGAGTTTGCGTATTGTATTTCCCTTTTCCCCTCTTCCCTCAGCAGATTTCTTATGCGTGCATAAGCATGTGTACCTAACATTGCTAGGCCTGAGTTCTCTGGCATGAAATCTGCTTTCTCACAGCATTTTTAAGAAAGTATGAAGAAAGTCTAAAATAGAAAAGGCTATTCCTATTTTCCTGTTTGGTCAATGGGCTATTTTCTTCTGTTGAAAAAGTCTAAATTTGTACAAAAACCTTCAAATAGCCATTTGTACTTAAGCTTACTAAGCTAAAACAAATTGTTAGTTCAAATTTCTGCTTAAAACTGGTTTCTTAAACTACACACTTTTTCCAGTTTTCAATGGAAAAAATTCAGAAAAATTAAGAGGTCCCAATTTGCAGTCTGTTATACTGCCTAGATAGTTGGGTGACACTATTTAAGTCATCTGAGATATTTTAATCTAAAATTACTTTAACAACCAAGCACTGATGCAAACTAATCAGATCCTGGATATCAGAGAAAAGAGACTGGTGGTGTAAGACCAGTAAGCCTGAAATTACTGAATGTTAGAAGTTTATGCCGGCTACGATATTGTGTTATGCCTTTCCTGTTTTTTGCACTCTTCTTCTAAGTGTCTGTTGCTGGCCACTGTCTGAGAATGCCCACTGACCCACGTCTAATCTAATACAATATTGGTTGTGGTGTTGCACTCAAGTTAGTGCCTAGTAAATGCACCAGGAGAAGGTGAAACCCTCAAAACGGTTCCAGTGTGAGTTGGAAAGATTTCTTCCAGTCTCTGCATTTCTCTGTCCATCCTCTGCATGTGAGAAAGACATTTGGATATTTAAAGATTTTTCTGTGTCTGTTATGGTCCTGTACCAGGAAACTACACTTTATACAATGTGTACAGTGCATACAACCTTCTTTAAGACCATAAGATACCTCCAGGGTGTGTCACACATGCTTATGCAGAAAACCGTCAGATCTTATTAAGACACATCTTCTGGTTTGCCATTTACCTATTTTTACCTTCCTTCTGTTTTCGCTCATTCCCTCCTATTTCAGCTACAGCGAGCACTTTGACACCATCTGCGAGGGTGGCAATTCCAGCTGCCTCTGCAGCTGCTGTCTTTACTATTTCTTGGCCAGCCGTCAGGGAATGACTCTTCCTTCCCTAGATGCGATACATTGCAGCCAACTACCACTTGAAAAACAAAAGAAGCCATTTAAATGCTGCACAAAGGCAGTTTCCAATACCTGAATCTATAAAGCAAAACATTACATCAAGCAGAGAGCTAACTACACATTTGCTTTGAAGTCTACTCAATATATTTATGTACTATTGTTAAGTTTCAGATTTCAAGTCAGTGATTTTTTTTCACTTTCAGATTTCTTCAGAATATCCACGCAGGTCTGATCTAGATGACAGGTCCTAGGAGAACTTTGCAGGTTCCATATCCAAGTACCATCCAAGACTACATCCTGACACATGGCATACATTCCCCCACCTCTTTACTCTCTAGTTTTCATGCAATGGAAACCCATGCATGCAGTCTGGCAGCAACCAGGATAAGTGCAGCTGAGTACAATTAGTCTGCATTGTGGACATGACTGAAAATGCAGCTAAATGTAGCCAAATCTAAACAAGTTATTAATGCAGTAGAAAATGGATAAAATTTGTTATCTTAATGGGAGCCAATAGAAAGTATGTGACCAAATCCTGGCCACAGCTGGCAACACAATGCTAAATTATCTTGCCCCCATTAGGTTTACCACTCGCAATTGCAGTTACCCAACACAGCAGAAAATGAGAGACAAGAACTGCATTTTAAATGCCTCATGAAGAAAAATAAGTTTTTCCAAACCTTGTGTAATACTGCTTTACCCACTATTTAAAAGGCACAGGTAGCTTGAGTTACTGTCTTAAAATACATCTACAATGACAAAAAGGGACTGTGGGCTTTCTGGGCTGGTATGATGGCTTAATTTGTGTTTTTATAAGATAGGGAACCAGATTTCACAGGTGCTAAAGATATTTTGTCATTATTATTTCTTTGCTAAACTTACTAAAACATTTTAATGACCCAATAGCACCACAACTTTATTGCTGAAATAAGCAGGGAACATTAGCTTAATGTTATTTTCATCATGAACTTAATAGCTCTACCGAATTTAGAGGCTTCTTATACCAGCTTTTTCTATGAGAAAAATAAAACAACATCATTAAAGAGCATAAGTAAGGCACAGTTAGTGCCAACAGTTATGAAGCTCATACTGATATTTCTTTTTCCCATTTCCTGCTAATTTGCCAGAACGGCTTTTGGCCTATCCATAAATAGGTCTATGATAAACCAGACATTGAATTGGAACTAATTCCCTAATTAGTGCAGTTTCATAGTCATATGTTTGCAAGACAGTCTTGGTTAACAAAAAAAAAAAAAAAGAAAAAAACAACAAAAAAACCCCAACAAAAAACCATCTAGCAACAGCTTGGGAAAACATGCATTCAATAATCTGCTATTTATAAAACTATACATTAGAAAATAAAAATCTAGAAATCATTGGTATGATAGAGCAAGCCTGTTGCTCCTGGGTTTGGTTCACAGCCTGTTAAATTGCGTGTGCTGGTCAAGCTGCCAAATGGGCAGCCATATCACGTAACAGCCACATAAAAGCCACTGTGAGCCTGGCTGCACAGGCAACTCTCTGGTTTCCCTATCTGCTGCATGGCAGGAAGGAGACAACCAGGCAAAGCTCTGCAGCTGATGTCTGCAGCACCCACAGGCACCGAGCTACAGTTTCAAACTCAGCATTTGACAGAGCTGGAGAATTTGGAAAAAATCTATGGTAGAGTAAACCCAACATATGTGATGTTCTGAAGATATGGAATATTCCTTCCTGGTCCCCTAATTTAAAGTTGTGAAATAGGAGATTTTATTACATATATCAAATTCTGCCTTTCTTAGAGATTTAATCAGTTACCATAACACTCTCCAGTCTTTCCTTTAAATCCAGTAAGAGGATCTAACCTCAACTCACACTTGTGACTTGTGATTTTTGCTAAGAAAAGAAGTGGAAGTTTTACTTATGTGGGTCTTCTTCGTATTGCTCTACATTCACATGTCTCCTTTGTGTATAATTAAAAGTTTAAGATAAAAAATGGTGTTTAATTTTCATGTTTGTGGTCCTGACATTAAAACTGCACTCGTGAAAATAGGTGTATGCAAATAAACTTTTGTGCTTATGCCACTGGCTGAGGGGGCTTCCCATGAGAGAGTAATTGCTGGGTCAGGGCAAACTTAAAAACCTGAAGTAGATGTGTTTCACAAAGGCATGACAAACATTTATGCTCAAGGCTAAACCACTATTGCAGTGCTGTAGCTTGAAGCTCATCCTGTTGCAGTTTAAATTTTTGGAGGTGATTCATATTTATTCCACATCTATCCAGAGTCTCATCAAAAGCCTACTGGTATCCAGCAGAAGACTGAAGAGGTCTTAGGGTTAAATCAATTGTGCAGACCATTTAGCTTATTCAAACCTTGAAAAATCTAGATTTTTAAGAAAGTGCAGCAAATCTTTAAATATATTGTGAGCATTTCCAGCCCTAACGTCCACTTACATGTAAAATTGTGACCTCTTCCAACATGTCTGTCTTTTGGCCTTCCAGTCATAGGACACCTGAGCAATGCTGCTTATCATTTTTTCATGCGATGAATATAAAAATGGTGAAAAAAAACCACCACCACTTTCGTATTTTCTCTCCCTCAACTGCTAGGCTTAGGCTGTTCACTGAATCATTGAATGCATGTCTAAAAGGCTAACTGGGCCCAATGACACCAGTGACTAAGAGTGTTGCTTTTAATCCTTCTGTTAATGTTTAATTGTCAACCTTACCAAAACATCTTGCCTTTGTTATCTATCCTACTACAGAGTCATTGTCTTGACTTTCAGACTCTGGTTTTGGCAACAATGGAAAGACAGTTTTGAGGAGAAACAGCTGAAGATGAGGAGCTTGGGCATATCCAGCTCTGAATGGGCTGCAGACCAGCCTACCAGTCTGTCCCTGCTAACGGTATATATTGCAAACCATATATATATCAGTAAGATAAACTGGAGAGCTTCTTCTCAGAGTATGCCTTCAGTCATACTTTGAGCTGGCTAAAAAAAACCCAACTCTGTAGGTAGGTGGAAAAATTTTATGTGGTTTGTGCATACTGCAGTTAGTGGTGCTGCAGCTTTGAGACAAACTGCTGTCACCTCCACAGACTGCAGCTCTGACCCTGTCACCGCTGAAGAGCACTGACTCCTCCAAGAGCCAGTCTAGTCTGCTGCTTAGTCAAGGGGAAGAGGGAAGCAGGGCCATGGCTTCTGTTTTGTTTATTCTGAATGGCAGAGCATGAAAGTTTAAGGGCTGTCTGTATGCCACAGCTGCTTGTCCAGTGGCTAGAGAAGGCAGAAGCAGGAAAGCATCAAAGGATCTCCTGTGTGCTGCGTCCCCATACTGCTGCTACTCTAAGATACTCAGCACACTGCTGATACTCTAAGGCAAAAGGATTTAAAATATATTCAGACTATTTACTATCTAAAATGAATAAACCAGTAAAAAGAATGGGAAAAAAGGAAATAAAAGGAATTATTTTGAAAGAATATTCCTTTTTTTCCTTTGGTGATTAAAATGTAGTTTAGCATTAAAATGAACTAATTGTTCTATTTACCTGATTTACTTCGTGCATAGCTTGAACACAGATTTTTCCTTAGAAGCTATGGAACTACCTAGGAAACAGCCAGTTTCCATAAATAAGCCTTTCCATATTTACAAACAAAATCTATTACATTTTCTAACAAAAATAGCCGTAAGGCCATCCCATCCTTAACTCGTGCACCAGTGCTTCCTTCCCATAAAAGTAGACATACAAAAATAGTTATAAAAATAATTACTCTTCATAATACCGTTGAAATACTCTGAAATATGGAGCAACTCAAGGAAAATTTCATGGAATGAGGCACGAGCTCTGCCTTCACTGAGGGCATCCTCTTATAGACAACTCCTTTGTGCTTTACCTGAGCTGCACTGACAGGTAAATTCAATTATGCAGATCACATCTACCCAGCAAGGTTGTCCCAAAAAGAATGTGGGAAAAGCCTAGGAGTGGCTTATTAAGCAGTGACCTCCCTAAGAAATTGTGGAAGAAGAGTGTGAACTAACTTCGGGAAAGTGTGGCAGCGAAAAGTAGCTCTTGCAAGAGAATCACAAAGTTAGCATTGCCAACAGGATGAAAATGTAGTTTTTTACAAGTAATTCTGGTTAAATCTCTTTGCATATAACCTATAACAGTACTGTCAGGCCAGATCGAGATCAGTGGAAGAAAAATACACCCTATGATATTTTGATACTTAAAATGACATCTGAATTTTACGTTTTCTTACGTGTTATATGGAAACTGTACAGTTAATTCTTGTTTCATGGACCTTAACTGTGTTATATTCCTGTCTTCACACCAAATGAGTGAAAGTCTCATTTCAAAGCTGAACAAAAAAGTTTGCAAATGTTTAAGCTTTCAGGTTTTTGTTTTTGTTTGTTTGTTTGTTTGTTTGTTTGTTTGTTTTCCAAGAGGGAGTGGAAGGGTGCCAAGTGACCAATCTTTGAACTGAACTTCAGATATGTGCACAGGAATTTAGGGGACATGCTGAATTAAACTAAGCATGTTATGTCTCCTGCAAGAAACCTGGCTTTTTTTCCCAATCCAAAAGATGGGTAAAGAGACTCTAAGGAGCCAACATAATGAAGTTTTTTCAAAGAAGCTCTATTTTCAAGGGAAAAAA
>JAOXNO010000001.1:122081335-122125085 GCA_028565335.1 Limnodromus scolopaceus
TACTCACCACACTGTTCTTGATACAGGCCAGGATGCTGTTGGCCTTCTTGGCCACCTGGGCACACTGCTGGCTCATGCTCAGCCGACAGTCAACCAACACTCCCAGGTCCTTTTCTGCCAGGCAGCTACTGTCATGACAATAGAAGATACCTTTAAATAAATTACAATTTGCCTAATCTGATTTGTAGTACGTAGAATAAGGGCATCCAGGAAGCACTGACAAGGAGCTGGTGGTAATGAGCCTACACATGCTTTCTTTGCTATAAATTAGCAGTGCTAACGCACTTATCTCACAGCATTTCTCAAATCACCCATTGTGTTGGTGAGCCTTATTCAGACAGCTTTGAAAATATAAATCTTAGAGGTGAAGGCACATGCCTAATAAATTCAGTTCTGGAAGACTCACCCAAGTCAAGAAACTCCGCAGGGCCCCAGTGTTAGTTTCATGTCCAGAGCACACAGAAATTCAGTCTTAGCTGAGAACCTAATTCCCTTAAATGTTTGTAAATATTTGTATAAATATATCTGTTATTTGACTGAAGTATTAAATACTTGGTTTAGTACATGATAAGGTTGCTCATAGTGGGTTAACCTGACCAAGTTACTGTACATACAACAAATGAAGCAAACCAAACAGTACCTAGAAACACTTTTTTGTCTCCTTAAAGGGAACATAAGAATACTGTCTCAGAAGGAGTTGGTGATGCTCTAAGTGAGCTGAACACCACCCTGCTGTCAAAATCTAGTTTTACAAGATGTATTTCATTTCTCAAACCTGATTTCACTGAATGTATTAACATGAAAAATGCCTTTGGCTTTTCTGGGTGAGCACCCTCAACCTTACAGGACTGAGCAGACCATGCTGGTTTAATCTTCTACCAGCAGAAGTGGGGAGCCATCATCCCAGGGAACGGCAAACAAGTGTTTTCACTGAAGCCCACTAGAGAATAGAGGACTTGAGTATCCCTGCGGTCATTGATTTCTGGGCCTCTCTATTTAAACTGCAAGGAACAGTGCTTATTACTGTAAACCATGCAGGCACTTGGGAAATGCCACTAGTTCCTTCTTTTCCCATCTGACAAACGAATGTCAGAGTGCAAGCCTTCCAGGGACTTTTGAGGCTGCCTTATTTGAACTTGTTCTATATAGAAGAAAAATTCAGCTATTAATCCTCTGAGAAGCTTATTTGTGAGGAGGCATTTAAAATCACAGTAGGAATAAAAATCTGTGTCGTGGTTTGTGTGGTACTGCTGTGTGGTAATGAGCTGTACTTGGATCACTTGACATGGCTTCAAGTATATCCACACCATTCGGGTGCAGACTACGATCCCTGCAGTACCCCTGGGGACAGACAGGGAAATGTGTTTATAGGAATCTCTAGATTTATAATGTAGGTAGCAAGGTCTTATTGTCGCAGGGTAACACAACTTAAAAGGTGATCTTGTGTTGTGTACAAAGAAATCTTGCTCCAAGCCTGAGCTCCTGAATTTGAGTAGGATGAGCAGAGAAACTCTGCCTGAATTCTATGTTGTACAGAGCACAAAGGCTGTTTCTTAGAAATGTCAAAGTACATAAATCTTTTCTGCACAAATCCCTTCCATTTCACAAAGCTCCTGGAACTCTCCCTCTCTAAGAATTTTAGAGACACCAGCGGTGAGAGTTGGCTGGAGCAAAATTGTCTTTTTTTCTTTTCCTTTTCTTAAGTTGTGTATTTATTTTGCAGTAGATATCATCATCTGGAAAAGACTTCTTAGGTAAAAAGAATTGTAATTTCTTCTCCAGAAAGCTAATAATACCAAAAAAGTAAGGGGATTTTTTTTGTGAGCGAGTAATAGTGATCATTAGAGACAGATCATAAAGGAAAGAAGTTAAAGTGATGACAGTTATGGTCTTTAAAATGCTGTGTATCTTCTTTAGTTGTGTTTATTTTATTATGTAATTTCTTTGCTGTTGCTGATTTTGGCACAATTATTGTAACTAGACTGTAAATTTTTGTATACTTAGCTCATGACCCTTTGAATACTGGTTGGTTTGTATTTTTCGCAAGCATTGATTTCAGCTAAAAATGCATTCCGCCTCCCTCCTCCCGTTCTCTTTCTCTCTTGGTTTTTCCTGGTGCATTGGGATTATTTATGGCTCACTGGATAATTTCAGACAGTGTTTGGGATTTCTCAATTACTTCAGTCTTGCAGTGCAGAGTTTTTGATATTAAATAGGATTGTCTTTAAGATGTACTGAGTTCCCATCACTTGCAGAGACATCCCACAAATAAAGTCCAGCATTTCTGAGAACTGGAGAAAAACTGTTCTTGGTCCCCTACCAAGCTGTCTCGCTTGGAAAGTGTTAATTTTATAATGTTCGGCACCCAAAGCTACCTCCAGTGAGACTGGAATGATTACTATATCTACATAAAAGTTGTAATGATCTATAAATCAAAGGAACACTAAATAATATTCATTCATAGGTGGAGCTAAAATCTACATATTATAGTTACATTCCTTATTGAATATAAAGTAGCTAACGTGACACTGATACAGGCTCCATTCAGTCAGTGTCTTCAACAGCTGAATATCTGGGCTTCCACTTGGTTGTTTTTATATTGTTTTCTTTAGAAAACAGATTCATTTGCTAAATTGATTTTTTTCTTGCTTACTGATTACATTCATGACTTTCAATACCCTAGTAAATGTTAAAAACTTGACCAAATCAAAATTAAACCACAGTTCTAGTTCAGTTTGAAGTAGTACCTCTTACTTAGCTTTCAGCTCTACTCATTCCTGACTCCTTGTTCTCTGTATATATTTTTCTCTAAATGTAGTCTGGGTTTGGTTTATGAAAAGCAATACTACATGAAAATTTTATATGAATCTTGTCATGTGTGAAATATGAATTTTGTAGATTATGACACTGAGATTTGAAATATTTCACAAGGAAAATGGAAAAATCCTCCTTGGCAGTTTTTCCCTCAAATGAACACAGTGTTTAAAAAGACAGTGGGCTGATAGCACAGATGAATAGAATTTATTTATCTGTGAGACCTGCCTAGCACCAGCAACAACAGGATCTTCTTCTTTGTTTCTGTGTCGATGTACCTGACTCTGAGGTGAAGTACACACATCTAATGAAGCATCTCATTAGTCACTCTAGACATGGCTTACTAATGTTATTGCTGGACAAAGTATGGATGTCTTCAAAGAAGGACGCTTGACCATAGTGAAATTTACATAGATCAAAAATACGTTTTCCAAGGTAAATGAAAAACCACTGGGTTGTGGTAAGTTGCATTAGCATTAGTGATTTAGGAAAGGAGGACTTTGCATATCAGAAGCATTTTTCTAATCTGTCAGGAAAATTAACTTTCTCTAGAGCTAAGTCTCAGAAACTTCACTAAAGTAAAGTTGTGAATAAATACAAGTAGTAAGACTATAGAGGAAGACTCTCAGTCAGTAGACTATCTCTGGAACAATGCAGATATCAAAAGTTCTCATATTTGGCCTCAGCTTTAAGCAAAGGTTAAGTACCTGCTCATTTTAGGTATATACTTGACTCTATCCTGGTTCACCAAAGCAC
This sequence comes from Limnodromus scolopaceus, assembly GCA_028565335.1. Classification (NCBI taxonomy): domain Eukaryota; kingdom Metazoa; phylum Chordata; class Aves; order Charadriiformes; family Scolopacidae; genus Limnodromus; species Limnodromus scolopaceus. Next base: position 122,084,906 of record JAOXNO010000001.1, read on the forward strand.
CTGCCATTTGCTTGAATCGCACTTCAATCCAGGGGAACGTTCATATACTCAGAGAAAAACTGTATTACTTTACTGGAGGTGGAGTGTGGCCCCTGAGAGGAATACATCATATAACAATCTGATTCTGCAACAATCTTGACTATGCAATTTGCAATTGTAAACCTGAAAGATGGGAGGAAACTTAAGTTTGTTTTTTGAATTTGTTTAACAGCTTGAAGGTCACATTCTGGAAAAAAGTCATTGCCCATTCAGTGGTCTGGATGATTTGATTTTTTTATTATTAGTGAGGCACTGGAGTGTTAAATGAAAAACCCACTGCTGGAGGCAAGAAGGAGAAGGTCCTGACTGGGGGAGAAGAGGAGAGGCAAACCCTTTAATTATACCAGAAATGGCTCCCAAGGAAGAACTTGACAAAGAGCTGATCTGTGCGCTACAGTGAACTTGTTTAACAAGGTTACAACTCAAAATATAACTCACTCCATTATCACCACAAGTATTGATTGGTTATCAAGTATAGAGACCCTGTGGCCATCTGTAATAAGACAGTCTGAGGTCATTGTTTTCTAACTGTCTTCCTACCCATTTTTGAAACTTTATAAATACAGAATTATTCTTCACAGAAAATCAGATGGGCAGCATCTCAAGTGTCCATATGATGTTCTCCACCCATTCACATCCTTTCACATGCATATGCACAGCATCACAGCATCCGTGGTTTCAGAGTCTCTTATTTCTAAAAAGAATAGAGGGAAATACATATGTGTATATGTATATGTATGGATATATATACATATATATGTATGTGTGTGTATATTTACATTTGACAATACAATACATATATGTATTTATATACATATTTGTATGCATGTATATTTCCTCCTTGTTGTTGGCAAGATATAAATTGGTCAGCAGGCACACTTGCTGTCACAAAGTGACAGCTTCCCTCATGCATAGGACTTTGCTGTTCTAAAACCAGTGTTGCCAGCTCTGCATAATGTGTTTTGCATTCCTGCCATGGCACAGTGAACCTTCTGGAGACAGTGCCTCAAGGAAGCATCACAAGGTATCTTCTCAAATGTTGAGATGCTCCTAAACAGAGAGCAGTCCACAAGGATCCATGGCTGCATCTGTCCTGCTTTGAGGGCAGAGAAGCGATCCTGCTTGGGGAACACTGCCGTGGGAAGCAAGAACAATGCCATGAAGTCCATCAGCTTTAACTCTGTACTGTTTTACAGTTCACTGCCCCTAGATTGGTTACTGTCACTTGTTTTGATCTAAAGAATGAACAGAGTGACAGAATGTACCTAGATTACTTGTGGGTTTTTAGCACTGTTATGGGGGTTTTTTTTGCAATTTGGAGTTGAGTTTTGTTTTCACATAGTTAATTTGGATCAAATATTTATTATTTGTAACTGAGAAGAATAATTTTGAGATATTTGCATGCATACTTGGTTTTACTTTATTCCCTGCAGTCAAAAACCATGAGAGTGTGAGTACACCATCTTCCACTGAAAGGCAGTGGGTGAGATTAGTTTTTTCCCCTTTTTACCTACCTTCCTGTGTTTATCTCTCACCATTGATAGGAATAATACCATTTATTAATTTACTTGATTCTATTTTGGTTATATTGAAAAAAATTTATGTGATAAAGACAGCAAGTGTATACAATGATGGTATTTCATTGGATATTCATAACAATTTAATGATAAAAAATAATTGCCAGAATTTGGAATAGGATGTGTTCAAGTGACAGAAGACTTCTGTCTACACAGACACTTTGGTATTCAACTCCTATTTAAGTACTATGTCCCACTTAAGCTGGTAAGAAAATGACACACAGAGGGAAGCTACACAAGGTTAGTGGCTCCAACCCTTTCTACTAAGTGCTGGATCAGAGATGGGTTGCACATGTGCAGCTTAGGGCATTCATTGTGGTGTAATATTGCATCTGCTGTTAAACAGTACAGAGATTTACTCAAGAAATTTGCCTTGTTAAGGTTGGACACCTGATTATCTATTTTGCTTTTAGAATAAAAAAGCAGGCAATTGCAGCATAAACCCAAATTTTATATTACAGCTTAGAGACTGAAACCTTTTCCAAAGAAGCAGACTTACATTTTCCTGAGCATGAGTTTTATCAATACAAGCAGCCTGTCTTCCCAAGACAACACTCTACTAAGAAGGCTTGAAAAGTCAGGCACTCTGTGCTTGGCATTACTGGGAAATTGCTGGACCCTAGTCATAAACAAGATCAGAGGATGTTGTGGTTTAACCCCAGGAGGCAGCTAAGTCCCCACAGCCACTCAATGGCAAAGAGAATCATAAGGGCAAAAGTGAGAAACCAGTGGATTGAGATAAAGACAGTTTAATAGGTAAAGCAAAGCTGCATGCACGAGTAAAGCAAAATAAGGAATTTGTTCACTACTTTCTATTGGCAGGCAGAAAAACTGGCAGGAAAGCAGAACTCCATCATGCATAATGGTGACTTGGGAAGACAATTGCTATAACTCCAGATGTCCCCCCTTCCTCTTCTTTTCTGACAGCCTTTATTGCTGAGTACAAGGTCATATTATATGGGTTATCCTTTTGGTCAGTTAAGGTCAGGTGTTCCAGCTCTGTCCCCTCCCAGCTTCTTGTGCATACAAGAACAAATGCAATTTACCAACAGTGTTAGTTCTCTTAATTAGGGTCTCTTAATTTTCCCCTGTATTCAGTATAGTCTGGAAGTACGTGAGCCCAGATCTTGGGTGATACCTCACTGTGTCAAAGCTGTAATTCTGTATTCTAATCGCTGGCAGGGTGGTGTGAGAAGCTGAAAATTCCATGGTGCTGTGTAAGCACTGCTCAGCAGTAACTGAAACATCCCTGTGTTATCAACACTGTTTGGTCACCAACTGACTCTCTATAGCACCACACAAGCAACTGTAAAGAAAATTAACTCTATCCCAGCCAAAACCAGTAAAAAGGAACAGGAGTGCCTGGTCTAGAGATGAGAATACTTACTTCAGATGGGTCAAGCTTCATCTGCCTCTTCCCAGGACTGCTTGTGCATTAACAAGTTTCTGGATGAATATGAGAATTTTGAGAAGAGGGACTAGAACTTGCCCGCCCAATCTTCTTCCTCCTGGTATCATGACTTTTCAGTTGTTTTCCTCACAATGGCCCAAATTCAGAGGTGTCTGCTCCAGAGTTATTAAAATGAAGGTATGCCTTAAAATTGTCATTTTTTATTTCTTAGGGTTGGAATTCTGATAGGTCTCAGGATTCTGGAATGCTAGCTGAGCTGCCTTGAATTTTGCTCTGTGATTACAGTAGACAGTTCATACAAATCTGTTGGATAATTACTCAGTTAAATCAATGTTCTTCCCTTTTTCGTTTGCAGTCTTCATGCTTGCAGTTCACAGCTGGGTTAGCTGAATCACATTTTACCTTTCTGCTTTTTGTAAACAGTTATGAAACTTGGAATGAGTATTCATATCGCAGCTCATTGTGCAATGCAAATTTCCTTGTATGCATTGACATTAAAGATGGACATGCTGTTTTTCCAAAGCAGCATTAGTTATCTCAAGAAAAATGAGTCACTATGCTTAAAACAGAAGTCTTTCCTTCTGAAGACATTCTCCCTTATGAGAATTTGTCAGAATGTGTCCATGAAACCTCCTGGTGCTAAACTGGATTTCAGATGCAGCAATGTTTTCTACCCAAAATGAAAACATTTCATGAGAAACTTTTCTTCCTTCCCTTTGGTTCTCAGCCAGAAAGCTTTAGCTTTGAAAATTATTTGTGATGAACAGTAACATTCTGGATGGTGTTTCTCAGTTGCATATTATGTTCCTTCAATAAAAGCCACTTGGACGGAAGCCTCCTGCAAGAGGACAAGGCCTGGCTGGGAAGAGAAGACTTCTGGGGCTACAATGAACAGATGACTGAAAGGAACTTGGAAACTGCCATTCTGTCCCAGCAATGGGGACACTTGATCAAGCAGACAGATAGGTCTCTAAAGCAATGGAGAAAGACATTTTCAGAGAGGGGGAGAGCACAGAATTTGCTGCAACTCAGAAAGCCACTGAATTGGCTGAAAGCAAGCCTTAGAGCAAAGACCTACTCTGCAGGCATGCAGCCTGCAAGGCAGAAAGCTGTTTACAAGATTTTTTGTATTTTAGTTCTCCCTAGACAGATCCATTTGAAGGTTCTGGCTGACAGAGGTCCCGTTGCACAGCATTTGGTCTGTTCTAAATATGATTTTTTAAAAACTACTAAGAGTGGGAAAGGGCTTTGCATCAGATGCTGGTGATAAGGGCTCTGCCTAACAACTTCTGCTTGTTCAGCACAAGTGTTTTGTTTTTCCCTGTTTGCTGGAAATTCATTACCCTGTAGCTACAGAAGCTGTGTAGTACACTGAGGTAAACCGCACCAGTGCAACCACCACCTGGTACTACACGTGTTACTGAGCCCCAATGTATCAGTATGGAGAGACTGGTGTAAAAGTCTGAACTGTAAAAAGTTGTTGTTCTGTTGTTCTATGAATACTGTGGATAATTGTTCATAATCTATGAAAAACATGATTGTATATTTTCTCTTCTTTAAAAATGCTCATTTCCTATCAGTCTATAACTCATTTTGACACCAGACATAAAACAGATTTGGTTTCTGTTATCTCTAAGCATGCTGTGAATATACTATCCAAATGTAGAGGCAATATGAGCTCAGACATTCAAGATTCTTCTTGGTCTTTTTTAGACTGTCAGGCACCAAAGTCAAGTGTAAATCAACACAGATATGCCATCAGTGTTGGGAACCAGGATTTTAATCTAGCCTTTAGCTCTATAAAACAGCGAAGGTGCATCTTATCCTGCAACTTTAAAAGTCCTTTTTTTACTTGCTTAGTTTTCATACCACATTTCAAAAGAGCTGGTCTTAGTAAGACGTGAAGAGCTTGAACCCATTGGCTTTCTGGGTAGCCAGCCAGTGGTGATGGTGTCAGCACAGCGACACTGTGAACAATGTGATGAGTAAGTTCCCATGCTTTTGCAAAGATAAATGGTCTATACTTCATGTTACAGCCAGGCAAAAGGAACTACTACTACTGCATAGGATAATATTCCTCACATATGCAGCCACAGATGAAAATTTACTTTTCTAATGAAATTTGGGGGGTTTTGGCTTAATTGTGTTTGATTTCTCCATGTTCCAGATGAGAAATTGGGTAGTGGTCATGTGTGGTTTCTTATGTGTTGGTTGCAATTAGCAATGCTGCTCCTCAGTGATGCATAGTTTGTTTGCTTTTTGTGTTGTAGATATGAGAAGTGCAGGTTGCCTGTGAGGGGTGTTGCTGTTGATATAATTAGACAAGCACAGCATTTTAATGCAAGGCAGTACAGCTGTGTCTTCTCTAAATTGGGCTTACAGACTGGTAGAAGAAGTGTTAAAAACACGTTGATTGACACTTTCAGAAGAAGTTTTGCATTGCAGTGTGCGTTAGGGAAACTTCCTTCTAATTTCCTGAATTTGCCAGTACTTGAAATTTCTCCAGCCTGTCTCCACCTAGTCAGATCTCTGGGGAATGTATTTGTTTTTCTTTGCTTTAAGACAACCCCAAACACCCTACCCCAGCCCGCAGAAGCAAAATTGCCTCAAAATTACCACTTTAATACTGCTGGAAAAGGGGATTCTGCATTCTTTTAACAGTCAGATCTCTTTCCTTGCTCCTGAATTGAAAGAGGACTCTCTTCATCATTGTATTTACTTTACAGATCACCAAGAACCTTAATAAAATTCTCCTTTTCCAGTTGGGCACAGAGCATTTTTTACTCTGCTGCCGCTCTCCCCTCTCCAGAGATTTGCCTCTATAGCAGGATTTGCCTCTATAGCTGGAGCACAGTGCATCTTTGCACTGTGAGGTTCCTGGCCTCCCCAAGGAAAAGCAAGCTCACCTCCCTGAGACACAGTGTTCCCCATATTGTCTTTTTCTTTCCCTACACTGGCCCTGAGAATACCACTGTGGTCAAGCAAACAGTCCTGGCATTTGAACATGATAGTTGTTATTTAATCTTTATTCCATTCCTCTTTTTTCTTAGTAACCCAGTAGGGCTATGATACTGGCTAACTGCCCTGTAGATACTCAGCATCTGATCACAACAGTGATGTAGGCATATGCACACCACGGTACCATTCATGTTGTGGAATGTCACACATTAAAACCAGCACACTGCAGCACACTGCTGTGTTGCTTCCTTTTTAGCATTCAGATGATTTAAATGTTTGCTTCACTACAGTGGCAGCATCATAACTCTATATTTTAGCATCCACAAATTCCAAATTTTTTATCATCAATGAATAAGTTGAATAAATTAATCCCTGCTGAGATAAACGATGACACATTGGTGCCTTCACTGCTGGTGTGTAGGTTTGTGGCAGCCTGAATGCTCTTTTCATTTAATTTTCTTCTTCCACAGACAGCGGAGGTGCAAGAGAGGAAGGGGTTTCTTTTCTTGCAAAACAATCTTTGTTCAGACCTGTGGCTTTAGGCAGAGTTAAAATCCCTGACTGCCTGCTAGTGCATTTATTTTCCTGAACTCTGCTGAAGATCTCAGCCCCATTGTTTTTCTGAGGACTTAGATTATAACTGCCTGGTAAAGGCTAGACATGTTTTTATGTATAAATTGCAAGATTTAGAATTTGAATCCACTCATTTTGTAGGCATATAGGTTCAGTAATAACTTTCTCTTTCTGCAAGTCCCCTGCCTTGTTTTGCATGTATATGGCTAAAGGACAGACATGCTGGTCACTTCTTCCTCTTTATACCTATCTTGAAGAATGTCAAATGGTTAATTGTTGTTTCCTGTATGGTCCCGTGTATGGACATCACCCCCTGGTGTGCAAAGGGAGAGAAAAGGGGGGTTATACCTTTCTCTTCCATGGGTACTTTTTATGCAGTGGGTACCAAACACAGACACTGCCAACTGCTAGCCCCAAAATTATTTAATTTTTTTCCCCCCAAGAGTACCTACAAAGTCAGAATGAAGATTAAATCTCAGTTCCTGATTCACTGATTAGCACAGCAGCATTCCCTCAGACTGGTGGCTCTGGTGCTGCAGCAAAACAAGCGGTGCAGAGCTTCTCCAGCAGCTCCCACCATCACAGAGTCCCTCACAGCCAAGGCTGTAGCTTTGTAAAAAATGCTTGTGTTTTGCTTTCAATCCATTTTCATCATTGCAGTTCTCATCCTTGACCTACCTTTCCTCAGTCTACCTTTCTTGCAGAAGTGCCATGTGATGACTCATATATTTTTTATTTTTAATACACACATATGTAAATATGTGTGACTAGACAGTGTGAGAAAAAAGCATCTGGAGAGTAGAAGAGAATTTTTTTTTAAACTTTTAGTAGCTTCTTCTTTTACATGAGACATCATTTTCTGCAGATTTCTGTGGAAAATTGAATTGTGAGTCCCTGGCAGTGGGGAAGCTGTGGTGAGAGGAAGGCTTAGGAGAACACAGCCTCCAAAAGCATCATGAAGAATATTGGCAATACAAATGACAAGAGCAATATTCAAGGCACCTAGGGTTAAATCCATGTTCCACTATTCCCCTTTTTTGTGACTGCAAGAACTCACTCATGTGAACTGAGCTCCTCTACCTCATATGTTAGAAGGATACAGTAATCTTTATTAAATCTTTTTTTCAACTATAATCCTTTTAGCACAGGGACTGTCCCTAGCTCTGTATTTGTGCTGTGGCTACTATAATCAGGAGTCCTGATTTTTAGATTGGTAGTGTATATTTCATGAAAGAAATAGCCACTAATCCTTTTTTCCACTGTGGAGGAGGAAGCCATCAAGTCAGGGCTTCAAAACCAGTTGGCTGTTGTCGAAGACCAGCGCATGTACAAGCGAGGTGCTGAGGTGTCTTCATTTGGTACCTGTGAGCAAAACCACTGCCTTCTCCCACACCTGTATGTCCCTTCAGAGCCTCACTGCATCTACCATTAATATATTCTGTTAGGGTTTTTTTTTCCTTTTTTTTTTTTTTTTTTGTGGCTCATACACTAAAATACTATCATTTCCCAAAACAATATAAAAATGATCTATCAGATTAGCGTCAAACTACATGGGCATTAACTTGAAGCCACATTTCCTTTTCTTTCACTCTAATGTCCATCTAACTTTGGCTTGGAATTCCAGGGCTTGGAATTTCTGATGCAGCCTAAACACCTGTAAAACTCTCATTGACTTCAGTATTTTGCCAGCCTGGAGAATTCCAGATAAACCCTGAAACTTGCACATCTGTCAGCTGAGGTACTTTGTTGCATCCGCCTGCTCTTGCAGGAATGTGGCAGCCTTGATATTAGATGATACATAAAAAATGATGTACTACTTGAAGTTGTATAAAATTAACATGCACTTAAACGTTCCTTTAAAGACCATCAAACATGCTGTAAGAAGCCCCAAAATGTGACACAGATAAATTTTTTTTCAGAGTGCATCTGTTCTGAATTGCAGGTATACAAAGCAATCCATAATAAAACAATTCTAAGAAGTTTGTTATGAAGACAGCTTGCCAAATCATTTTCTTCCACAGATAAGTTGTCAATTAGAGCAAGATAAAATATTATGGTGCTGTGAATACTTGCCTTAGAAGCTACGCAGATTCTTTGTCTAAATTTGTCCCTGCACACATTCATCTAGGAAGAGGTGCCATGACAATAGCTGTGTTTTAGCCACTGTTTCTTCTACTGTCTTCCCTATCTAGGAGAAGACTCCATTTTTGTCACCCATATAAACATTGCATTTGCCCATGAAAAGAATGGGACTTACCAAGTATTTAGATGTCTTCTCAAGTCTTCCAGGTGTTGATGTTTCAGAACAAATGACAGCATGGAAGCTAAATGGATTTGGTTACCAAAGCACTTTAGACACAGATACATGCAATCTTATGAATTACACAGCTTCCCCATTCCACAGGACAGATGGCACAGACCTGGAAGAAGGTTGGGCAGAGTTTGGTGGCTCCTGCTGTGCTACACACAGTCCTGGTACAGGGTCGTGGGCTTTTTTCTGCTCCCTGGGGTCACTGAGGTTGGAGAGATGTTCTCAGTTCTTGGTGAAGGGTTGTGGGACATCCCTCCCTAGAGTATTTTCCAGAAACTCTCAGTTACTCTAGTATTCCTATATGTCTTTAGTTTTACGACTGAGTAGAGAATACCTTGATGATGCTTACCCTGTCCAACTTGAACAGATGTTCTCTTATTTGCCATAACCATACTCTGGCCACTTGCACTTCTTGAGGATCAATGGGTTGTTTGCCCATCTACTTCCTTGAACACACCAAAACTATTCTGTTGTTTAAGATCGGCAATATTTTTATCTAGTTCTACTATATACAGCACAAAAAAATCAGTTAAAATTCAGCTAAAAATCAGTTAAAATCTTAATAGCTATGCTAACTAGGCCTAGTTTATGATAGCTGCTACACTAGATTATAACTAGACACTCTAATGAGATGATAGATCAGGTTTGCAACCAAATAAAACACGGTCTGCTTGTAACGTAAGTGTAGATGGATAAAAATAAGTTGTGATTATTTATTTATTTTTATTTCTTTGTGAAAAATGTTTGCTTATCTGAGTGGTCACCTCTCCATCTACAATTACACATTTGGCATATTTGCAAACATGATTTTCCTTATGCACCTACTTTGGGCACTTGTTAGAGCATCTTACTGGGTACAAGGTTAGTTCTCACTGTTAATGTGCAGTAAAGTAATCAGAGTGATGGTGATTGTTGTTTGTAGTAGATTTCTAGACCTTCAAGTCCCACTTGCTGGAAATTTATTTCCAGCAAATAGATGTGAAGAGAGTTCTCATAAATTCACATGAACAAAAGAGTGTTATCTGAGAGGAAGTTCATTTCTTTAATTGGGTGTATAAGTGTTTCATGGTGTTATCAATTTTCTCATCTTCTTCTCTACCATGAAATATAATCATCTCCCTTTCTTAAATGTTTATGCTTTTTCCTATAAATGGGGAGTCCTCATTCATATGAGAACTTAAATTAAAATATCCATATTATTCTTCTGAGTTGTGAAGCTTCATGACAGGTGAGTCTTACTTGAGAGTCTTCATTGCTAGGTTTACACAGGTATCTTACTGACAATAAGGTTAAATCAGAGCTTATTTATAGCGTTAGCATGAAAAGAATAGATCCCATTGACCTAACGCAGAATGTTTGAAAAAAATAAAAGCCTCTAAGGATGCTGCAGAGTATAGTCAGCCATCTTTATTGCACATAATAGAGTCAACCAGGTTTGTTCTATGATGGAAGATGGTTTATCCAAGCAGTCATATAGTTTTATTACTTTCACTCACATGCTTTCCACACTTCTAAATCCGTGGTCTGCTTGTTGTCTGATATTGTGGCTCCTGTAGAAGCTCTGGTTCTGTGAGGGCAATTCCTCTGTCAGTGCCTTGCCTACTTGGGGATATTGGACCTCTGAAGGTCTTTCTCACAATCAAGATTTCACATTGACTACAATTTAGCACCATCTCTTCCAGCTGGAAAGATGGCTCTGATAGTTGTACTGTGTTGTTAATCTGGAGCAAGGGAGCTGAGGCTAAGCACCTTCTCCATCTCTGGACTTCTGTAAGGGGTGGATGATGGTAATGTCAGGACATAACGACCAGGAAATAACTTCTGTTCTGCTAGCTTATTTTGGTTGTGATTTTTCATTGTTTTCCTAATATGTGTTACAAATCATTTGGGGCCAAGAAGAGGGTAACAGTAAACATGTATCAGGAAGGAGTTCAATGAAATGTTGTAGCAAATTAGTTCATTCCACATGATTGCATGATTAAAATGATAAAGTACCAGCCTCGGCCTTAGAACATAGAAGTTAGTCTGAGTGTATATGCAAGCCTGAGGGGTTGGGTTCATCATTTTTTAGGTGTAAGGGTTGTTTATGTAAATTGTGGAAGTAGCATAATGACATCTTTGTACATATGTTGAGTGGTTATGAATTTTTTATTATTTTGGAATGGGGAAAATACAATATAATGAGTTCTTTCACATGTATGTGGCCTTGAATGATGACATATTTTTTTCAGGCTTCCCATTAAGTACGCACCATTCTGCTTGCTCCACATGAACTAGTACTTCTGGTCTGATGGCCAGAGAGACATTTATTCTCAGTGAACAGTGAAGTTAATGCAAGGAATGTTTGTTAAGGCTATTTGATGAAAATGTACTGTGTTCAGAGTTCACGTTGGCAGCTACTCAAATTCTTCTTTTCTTCTTGCATGAGAGTCCTGGCAGTTGAAATATTTTGCATATCAAAAGTAAATTCTATTATATTAAACAATGTGGACCAAATGTTGCAGTCCATTAGGCCAGAGAAAGAAAGTGTAAGTAATTTTATTTTCACAGAATTCCTTTGGATTTATGCTAACATTAATTAGATAGGATTTAGTCACTCAGGATGCAGAACAATTTTTGTCATGCATTAGCATTTTTTCAAGGCTGCCAGTTTTACTCTTATTTAACTAGTTAAAAAAATAAATCAAGCTTAATTTATTAAAATATAACCCAGTATGTTTGGGGATTCTGCTTGTTTATTTAGAGAAAAAAAAAACCTCTGTCAATATACCTACAGAGAACTAAAAGTTCATTTTCACTGGTAAATCTAAGTAAACATGACAGAGAAAGTGGAAACATTTTTTTATAGCTGTCCTCACTGAACAATATTTCTGATGCCACGGTGTTGTGCTGTAGCAGTTTAAGAAAATACCTCCACCACTCAAGATAACTTGTATACTTAATAAATACTGTCATTATAGTTCAGTTGCCTGTTACCATTAAAAACATAAATGGTAAAAGATGTATTTATTTGTATTACTGGAAGAATCCATTGAATAGATTGCACATTTATGGATAAATTTATCTTCATTCTTGGAGTACCTTGTAGTAAGTTAATACATCTAAGCATTCAAATAAGAGTTGTTAATCATAGATATTTGAGCTTTCAGCCTATGTTACTTGGCTCAGTTACATACTCAGTTAAAATCTAAATTCTGTCTCCTTGCAGGAGGCTAGAACACTGTGTGAGGACTAAAATAGCTACTTTTACACCTAAAATAAATCGACTTAACTGGGGAAGAAGACGAGATTATTTTCCTGTAGCACAAGACTAGAGATTGTGTATGCTAAACCAACACCATCCAAGGTCATAGACCTGCCTATCCAACTTTTTTAACAGGCAGAGGTGATCGTGTTTAGCATTTGTGGTGCTTTGAAATGGTGGCTGTTACATCCATGTTTAATCACTACAAGAAACCAGTCAAGCCTGCTGCAGCATACACATGCTTACATGTGTTTATTAAAGAAGACTTATTTGAAATCCATTATAATATGGTAATGACACTACAGGAATACAAACGGACAGTAAAAAGAAGATCACTGCGGAGTCTGGTAACTGTAAATGCTAACTTTCCCAAGGTCACTCCAAAACTGAATGAGACTCTAAGAGGCTTGTGAAAGGCATTGTGCCAAACTTTGGCCGGGTCTTTATAAAGTGCAGGCTAAAATGAGGGATTCGTCTACAATGCCTTCTGCATCTCCTTTGAATGCGGTATAAAAACTTCTGTTACATGTTACAGAAAGGTGTGTTTTTCTGAATGTTGAGTCTTTCATGATGTTTTTGTTACAATAGAACTCCTGTTGCTGATTACTTTATAACTGAATGGTCTCTCCATAACAAAGGAAATTAAAAATTGAATGTATTTTAATTCAGAATAATATAAATACACAAATGAAAATTTATAATGAAAAAATTACAATTCAAAAATCTACAATTTCTAAAATGAAATATTTCTCCTTAATTCTCAGCCATCTACAGTTAAGGATTAACCAGTAAATCACACCCACCTGCCCCTCACATTTTCTTTTTTTTGAGAAAACACGGGTGGCCAGAACAGTTACTGCAAAGAACTCAAAAACTCCCTCTTCTCCTAACCTTTTCTTTTATCTTGCAACTTGAACAATAACAGTCTCCATTCAGTCTTTCTTTTTCTTTTCTATACTTTTTTTAGTCTTTGTCTTTCAAATCCATTACAGTTTGTTGTCTCATCTCATATTCAGCTCTCCCTGTTCAGTTACTTGTCCCTCATCCATTTACGTTTTGGGGTTTTTTTCTAATCTGTCCTGCTGTTCTGTTCCGTTGTGATGTCTAATGGAACTTACGGTAGAATATCCTTTGTCATATTTTTTATTTGATTCTTATCTAATTATGGATATTATTTTTAAATTTTACACAGAAGCATGCTTGGTTAGTTATATTTTATGAACTGAAAGAAAGAAAACCTCACTTTGCAGCATGCTGTGTGAACAGAACAAAGGAACAGTTGCAAAGATAAATGTACTAAAGGCTCTTCATAAGCACTGCTTTAAAAGTCAGTTTCTCAGACGGCCCAACAGGATATCCGAACTCAATCAAAACATGTGTCAGGCTGCACGGTTGACATTTCAACACTAAAAAGAGCTTATCCTAGTTTTAACACACAGAAAATGGATTATGTCATGTCACCAATGAAACATGGCGCTGAGTGAGAGTTTGATTACATGCTATTATAAATCTGGTAGTGAACTGACTTCCAAAGTCAATACTGTTGGGCACATTAGTAATTCTTAGCCAAAGGCATGGGGGCTGTTAATATAGAAAGAGAACCGGTTTCTTAACTAGTTCTACTTTCTTACACATAAGACTGTTAGAAATAAGATATTTCCATTAGATAAAATTGCCCCATTTTCTGTGAGATGCAATAAATGCCACCTAATGCGTAAATCAAGGGTTTGTAACAACGCAACACATTACACGTGGGAGAAGAGAAATCAATTATGTCTTTCTCTGTAAAATAATACACATGCCTCTGTAGTGATGGAGCACTGAAGGAATGCCTAAACTTTGACAATGTTAAATATTAGAGTTTAATTTCTTTCCGTATAAAACATCTAGCAATGTTAGAACTCCATTTGTATTCGAGGCAACTCCCAGGCCTTCTGCTCCCCTGTTCATCAGAGCTGGAGGACTGGAGAGGGCACCTGCCTGCTACTCAAAGGCTTCAGAGGAACTGAGCAGTAGAGATGTTGATAGGCTTGATAATAATTCTGCTCATCATTCTGTCTGTAAGTAGCCTCACAATCTATGGCTAGCCACCGATCAGTCCGATAATGGTAAATGTCGGCCAAGAGGATAAACAGTAGGAGTATGCTGTATCTCCCACAGACAAATCTCACTGCTGAAATGCTTTACTGATGCCCTTTCAGAAGCACAGCATTCTACAGGAAAGAATTAAATGCTTATCTAACTAAGATACTTATGGAACTCTTAAACCAACCAACCATTGTACACGCAGGTGTCTGAGATCAGCAACTTTACCAGATCTGTTGGTGTCTGTGATTTGAACAACTGGAAGGCCTGAAACCAAAAACTGCTAAAAGCACAGACTGAAAGCAGAGCTACCATTAAAAGGGACTGGAGAAAGAAAGATGAATGGAAATAAGCTCTTCTTGGTGGAAGTAGTTTTTTCAAACTGGAATTCTATAGAATCTTTAACTGTAAATATTTTATAATGTTATACACTGATTTATCTCCTCGCCGTTTTTCTCCTCCGTCACCCCCTTCCTACCAGTGCTTGCAGTGACATAAACACATGGCTGTTACTGGGCAGGAACTGTTTAAATCAGTTGTTAAAAAGGGACCAAGTTGCAAATTACAAAAAAAAAAGTATGGGGAAGAGATACATGCTTGTTCTGAAAAACAAGAAACCTAAGCAAACAAAAATCTCCAGGTGTGGAGTTCACCTACACAGATTTGAAGAGTCTGTTTGGAAGGTCACCTTATAGATGTGAAGTGCCTTTAGAGTTTGGTGTTTCAGCTGTTGTGACTCAGAAAAAACATGGTCTTTGTCTGAACAAAATATTTGTAAAATATAAGCCACTTTAAAACCTGAATTATCAGGATAACCTTTAGATTCAACTCAGCTCTGAACTAAAGATAAAGCCACCAGCACTTCTCCCAGTGCCTGCTTTGAGAAAAATCAACACTGCATTAGAAGATTCACTTAGAAAAAAGCACTTTTTTACAACAATGCTTGTTTATGATTAGTCAAGCTGTGATTTGTATTTACTTCAGTGACAGCTATTTGAATCATCCTATTATCCCACAAAGAGGTTTAAAATGGTCTAATACAATATTTTGGAATTGCTTAAATGCATGTTGTACACAATAAGTTGTGATGGAATGTTTTCAGTGCACCTTAATTAACATTTAGATTTGAAATGTGCAGGATGCAATCTAAAAGATTTTATGCCATTTAAATGAATATATAATAACATTATTACGAACTTATACAATTCTTTTTCTTTACACAACCAGGCTTGAATTTGATCTCTCTGAAAAGCATAAACTGCAAAAAATTTAAATTTTGAGCAGTATAGCAGTAAATGTAGAGGTCATTCAGAGTTCCTTTATAATGACAAAGGACACCTCTTGTCCTTTACAAGGTAGCAAAAACTTACTTTCTGCAAGTAATTCTGGAGAATGCATTTGTGAGTAGTAGATGTGTGAAGTTCGGAACCAGTTGTAATTCTCATGTCTGCAAATCTGTGTTCCCCTTTCAGACATTTGCATTTAGTAACTACTTGCATGATATATAAATAATTAAAAGAAAAGGTATTGATGGATTCTGTATATCTTAGCTCTTTTTTAAATTCGATTTGAATGTTCTGTGATTTCCTCTAGTCACTGACCTCTTCATTTTTGAACCTAACCCAACAAAGAAATGCGGCATACACATAACTCCAGCTGATGGCAATCAAAGACATGATATATATTTAATAATTAGTGCCTACTTTCACGTTCAAGAGCTGCTTGAAACTCAAGTTTTCAATAAGATTTATTTAAAATGTAAATGCATTGAAATGCCCGCCAAATATTTTTAAGCCATTTTAGCTGTCTCTGCTTAAGCATTGTATGCAATGGAAAAGGGGAGGAAGGGAATCGTTTATTTGTGACGGTGGTTCTAGGGCAATCCTTGACACGTTTAACGGTGTTTGCATAACTCTTCAGTGCGAGGACTCTGTTTTGTGTGTTAAATGAAATCAGCACTTTTGAATAGCTCTCGTCTTTCTGCAGGGACCAGTTAAATATGTACTGTAGGTCTGGTTCCGAATTCCTATAACCACAAAATGATTTTGTCCTGGTACAGCTCAGCATGATCATTCAGTGTGGTTGAAATGACTGACTCTTGTTTTGTTTTTCAGTCTCTGGAGGGAGGAATAAAAAGACTGCATTTTGGCACTTCAGTGTAGATGCAGTCATCCAACAAGCTCCAGACAAAAACAAACTCATTTTTTTTCCAAATAAATAAAGTTCGTAATGGATGTACATTTTCATTATTTTAATAGTATTAATACCACTATTAATATTTAAAATAGCCTAATGGATTTTTTTTCTTGTATAGTAGAACAATGAAGAATGCAAATATCTCAGATCTTGGAAAACATTAATAACTATTATCATGCAACATATGACACACGAAGGAATTAATATTGAACGAGTGTCAAGCACATCAAACATGGAGCATGTTAATGGGTTCCCCTCTGAATACAGTAAACCAATGCACAGGAATCAGGGAGACTAAAAGATACACGAAGGACCGTGGCAACAGAAGGTTGAGCCTATGCTTGGAGTGCATGAGCGTAAACAAATATAAATGAAATTTCTTTAAGGTGCTTGGTACATGAGCTCATCTGAAGCAAAAAACCTGTCTCAGGAGAAACCTGAGATTTTTATGTCACTTGGAATACAGTTATCTATACTAATTTAGGGAAAGAAATCATGAGATCTCTGTAAATTTCATACCAGTAACTGCCATTACACATTTTTCTAACCTATTCAAAATTAATAATTTCCTGAGTGCATGCACAAATATTCTGGGAATTTAATGATCAGCTGTAAATGAAACAATGGATAACTGCAAATTCCATTTTTAATTCAAAACTTTTGATTTATTTAAAGTAAAAGTACTCCCCTTTATTTCTGTTCACAACTTATGTTTACAATTTGAGTAGCATGCTCTTTTTTGACACCATAACATTTTGAAGTCAGATGAAAGTAATCCAGGTGCTTATGTAAAATCGAGGTCAGGTGTGTGTTCAACACAATGTTTTTCTCCTACAGAGAACTTAACAACAGCACTTCCCAACATCATCTTCTTTCATTCCCACTCAGGAGCTAAAAACCAGTGGACTCTTCATTGTCTTCACAGGAAGCAGTTTGTCAGGTCAGGGGCCCTGTGATGTCTGTTTCCCTTCTTCAAAATGTTAATTTTTTTCCCAAAATGCTTTGAGGGTTGCAAGGCCCCCTACTTGGTTCTCTTTTTTTTACTAAATATTTCCAGAACAATTTTTATGTCAATATCTGGGGGAGTTTTGTTGTTGTTTTGGACTTTTTTTGCCCCCTTCACAGTCTGGGAGGGCCTTTTAATGTAAAGAGTTTAAATCCTTTCTTCTCCAAAGAGAACCTGGCAGAAACAACATCCTGTGGAGACAACATCCACAACTTAATTTTGTCTTGTGCATAATAAGTTTTGATGACTAAAGCCTTAAAATTAACTGAAATTAGGAATGAAGTGGAGTAGAATCACTGTAGGCACCCTAAATATTCAGTGGACAGAAAGAAAGGAAATAGATGAGCATGATTCTCCCCTGTGGTGGGAGGATTAGAAATCGGATTAGTCTTCTGTTTTCAGTGTTGGACAGAAATTGTTAGAATCAGGTGCATTTAATCTGGGCAATATTGCCAGAATTATTCTCAGTATTATTACCAGGGATAACTGGTTTCACAACTAGAAAATTATGAACTCTCTCTGCATTAAGCAGCACATTTCTATGAGAACTTTTTATTTGCTGTGCTAGGCAAAATGGATACCATTTTCTTTTGAGCTGAATATATTATGGGTAATTAAACTAATGAAAGTTAATTTGGTATAACATGAAGCCAACTTGATAATAAAAGAACTCATTTATTTCAAAGTCTGTGATTACAAAGAAGAGATGAAATATGCTTTTAATATAAAACAATATTTCAATTAAAGTGCTCAAATATTGTAGTTATGCACCTCTTAAAAATTCAAAACATTTTAGTATGGATGGTGTCTGTATTAATTTTCCCCCCTCTGTGTTGTTTCTTCTCCACTCTTCTTACCTCACTGGTACCTTTTCCTGGGTTCTGATGCCCCTCATGTCTGTGCCATGCATTCTGACTTAGGTCAGCTGTCAAATGTCCCATGGTCTCCCAGAATAGCCTCTCTCTATTCTTGACTTTACATGGGAAAACAGGCCTATGGCACCAGAGAAGGACAAGATGAATATTCACCTGTTCATATTTTTATCTGTTTGAGGTTTTATCTTGGGGTAAGGATGGGCCAAGAGGATTTTTGGATGTCAGAATGCAGAAATGATTGTCTTTGAAGAAATAGGAACTTGAAGGTGAACATTCCCAGGCAGGAGAGGACCAAAAGTAGACTGTTATGCCAATATTATGCCAATGCATGAGATTGTGGTTTCAACAGGGAAGGAGAGGAGACCTCAGCACAAGGCTAGAGCTGGGGAAGCATGGGGAAGCTGGCTCATGGCTGAGCCTGCCTCTGACAAAGACAGGATTTTAAGAAGTGGTTTTAACTCCTCTAAAGGTTCACTCGCTGTTTGTCTGGCATCTGAGTGACAGAATTAAGCATATGAATGAGGAAAGACAGGGCAGGACCTTCTGTCAGATTGATCCACTGCAACAGCAGTAACACAGGGTGGCAAAAGGCTTTTAGAAGTGGGTCTGTTTGAATATGTACACTGATGTCATTTCTATTTCTTTCAAGTAGGAGGCCTGAGTGATGAGGAAAGCCAGCTTTCACCAGAACAGAAACCACTGCAGCAGGGGGGGAGTGTGTGCCCTGGTACTGCCAGCACAGTGGGATTGGCATTACCAGCCCAACTGAATGAAATAGGTAATGGAGGAGCAGAAATGGAGGTGGCAGCAATACAAAAGGTTTATGTTGGGTTTGAATGTTAGCGTCTTATAATCAGATATGAACCTGAGCAGTGGGTGTTAAATTAGCTTATAACCCCTCTGCATTAAAGAGAAGGTTGGGAACCATTTAAGTAGAGGTATATATAGAAGTATATATACAGGGTCACACTGCTGAAATATTTACTTATTTTTTTATCTGGTAAAATTCCCAATTAAGTTAGCAAGATTTGTTTCAGGATTATTAAATAATTGCTTCTAACTCAAATTCATTTTGCAAGGTAATTATTCTTGAACTGTTGTAGGTGTAACTGTTAATGAAACTCAGTCTTTTGCCTCTGCAGCAGAGAATGCAAAAGCTCTGTAGCCACCTTCTCCCTGCTTCCCCAACAGTTTGCTATTTAAGAGCTTGCCAAGTCAAACAAATTTAATTGCAGTGCCTTTTTCATTCTTATTTCATGCTAAGCATGGACTCACAAAACAGTACTGAGCTATAAGACAAGAATTCCTGGGCATCTGTCTCTGCTTCCCTCTATGACGCAGGGGAAATGTAATAAAACCCCAGTTCACCTTTGCACCCAGGCAAAGAAGATAATAGTGTTTATCCACCTGTCTTTCAGAGCTGTAACTTGAAGAAATTTGGTGTTGACGTTCTTCTCAGTTTGGGAAATTTGGGATTAATTCTATCCCCCTTACACCTCTTGATGCTCTCCTGCCTTTGCAGGCACTCTCACTCAAAGAAAAAGTACACATAAGGAGAGCAGATTACAGAGCTCTCTAAATGTTACGTATTTTACTAATAACTACAACTATAATGTTTGGTCTTGCTAGAAGAAAAGAAATTGAAGCCGCTTGGGCTTGAATTTTTCTTTATAGTCTCCTTGTAATTTTGCACAAGGCTCTAGAGAGAATTAGAATGCTTATATGGCAGACTAACTTTTGAAATATGCAGAACATAAACAAGTACCCAAGAAGTCCAGTGTGATGTTTCCAAAGCAAGAAGCTGAAATATGTAATTTTCATAGCTCCCTCTAGACTGGCATTGGAGAGCTCTGACAAATCTGCATCCTTGAATGTACTATAATCTAGAGCAATGGCTGTGGGAGCATCACTACTTGCATCCTCAGACTGTCTACATACTCAGATTGCATTGGTACTCCAGTGCAAATTTGCCAGTGTAATGTTGCTTTGTCAGCCTTTAAATTTTTCAGTTTCCAGTGAATAAATGTACCTGTGTTGTGTTATGAGCTCAGCCCTTCCCAAAATGTGTGCATTGTAGCATTCTTATTTTTTTCTGTTCTCAGACCTCTGTTTGATACACAGTGCTGTGTCAGCAGCCAGCGCATGATGTGTCTACCCTGTGACTCAGTCAGTCAGATAGAAAAAACTGCTTTGATGTCATTCCAGGCTGTTGTATAAATTGGCTACTCCTGGAATATAATGGGACTGGTTTACGTTTTGTACCATCTAATGTACTGGAATTACTACCAGAAATAACTATCATAATAACTTGAAAGTAATGATAGTCATTCTCCCTTCTGTGTAAAAAGGGTTGCCAAAAATTCACACAAGAGTTTCATTCCTTGTGCTTATGCCCAGGGCTTATGCCCATTGAACGTATCACGTGCACAAAGACTTTGACTCCTAGCTAACCTCAGAGTAGGACTGGAGGGCTTGAACATGGATGTGCTCTGAGACTTGGGGTGCCTGTTACCTAAGTCCAGTGTTTGAGGCTGTGATGAGACAAAAACCTCTCTATATATATCGTATAATGTTGTATCCTTGCAAGTTGTGAAGAAAAGTGAAAGCTAATAATCCCAAACCAACAAAACCTGCTTTCTAGTTATCAAGTTATACACATCATTGATAGCCATACTTACAAAACGCTAAGAGCTGGTTTCCCAATCAGCCATACAGAGTTACAACTGAGCTAACAGAATCCATTCAATTAAAACAATAAGGAAAATAAGAGAAAATTCTGCCCCCTCACTTTTTTAGAACTGCCCTTGAGTTCTTCACAAACAGACTGCTGTGCTGTTCCCATTAAGTCCCCCGAAGTTTCCAACAACTTTTAAACTGTATTTCACCTATTGTAAAAATTTAAAAAGCTAAGGGCATCCTTGCAGGCTCATTCTCATGACATGGACCATCTGTTGAAATGACTGAATTGCTGTTCTCCTTCAGCACAGCACAGCACACTACCTGGGTGCACACACAGCGATTCAGCCAATGTCCTTCCAGAATTTTCCCTTCTGCAGCTTGCACTGTCCTCCCCTCCCCTCAAATCCCATGCACGCTGAACAGTGCAGATCACAATACTGGTTATTGAAAACACCATTGTTTGTTCTGCCTGACTGAATGAGAATTTTGGTAAAAGCAAACAACCTCTCTCCCAAAATACCAAACAACCATTTTTATCTAAAAGCATCACTGTGTCACTCTCAAAATCAACCAGTTCCTCTAATGGTTTCTAAAGTCATGCCTAAACTGTCAATATTTTACAATGTTTGAATGTATTCTTC
Organism: Limnodromus scolopaceus; assembly: GCA_028565335.1. Lineage (NCBI taxonomy): Eukaryota > Metazoa > Chordata > Aves > Charadriiformes > Scolopacidae > Limnodromus > Limnodromus scolopaceus. Next base: position 122,106,501 of record JAOXNO010000001.1, read on the forward strand.
ATCCCTGTTGAAGAAGGGAAAATAACTGGCAATACTTTATTTAGGGCATCCAAGAACCTCTTGCTAGGATCTTTGAAACAAAGTTACAACAGGAAATCAACCACTAGCAGCAGAGAAATAAAACAAAATTTAGAGTTAAAAATTACCTAAGAGATAGAGTTAATTCTATGTTAATTTATATATTTAAAGTACATGTTAACCTGTAAAAAGGGAATCAGGTAGCACATTACACATCTCATAAAGTTATTTAAGATGGAAAAAAAATGTGCTTAAGACATTTTATTGGTCTACCCTTAATAATAACTGGGTTGGAATTTATTTTTCTTTCTTGCCTCCGTGGAAGAGACATGGATACTAAACTCTGACCTTCTGAACTGTCCTTTAGGCAGCTGAACTAGCCTTAAGCAGATGGGACAAATGCCTTTCTTTGTCCTCCAGTCTCTGAGGGCACGAGAAACTTCAGAGTTCAGTGGTCAAGCTTACAGGTGATGAACACAAGGTAATACATACATAGCTGAGTAAAGAGAAAATTAATACAGTCAACATAGGTATGTTGTACTGCGACTTAGTAAAGGGACTTGTGCACTGGTGAACACAGGTTAATATTCTTCTATTCATTACTTATTACTCGAGTAATGAAATGAAGCATAATATGGGAATATAACAATGCTCTTATGGATGCGAGTAATACCTCTTGCTCTGGATTCAGAGTAACAACAAAAGATGAGGAAAATAACTGTATTAATTATGGAAAACTCACTGGAAAAAGAGGTTCAAAGTGTAGGGGCTTTTACTATAGAAAGGAGGCAATAAATAAATGGTATGTGAAAAACATCTCTGTGAACTAATGAGGAACATCAAAGAAAGTAGGATTCCTGAGAACTTGGATTTCCTTATCCCACAGCATAAGGAAAGGTAGAATTTCCACACAGCTAGAAGTTGGAAAACTTTGAAATAAAGAAACCATTATTTTTTCACATGACAAAAAACTAGATGGTGGGACCATTGGCATGGGCAATTCATGAGGCCAAGGACTTATATACCCAGTCTGTTGTTTGCAGATTTGCTAAGCATAAATAGGAGAAATAAGAGACAAAAGGGGCACATTGCACCCATGCTACCTCCAGGTATATTTATAGCTTTTTCTAAAAATTATGGGATTACAGGGGCCTTTGTTCTGATCCCCAAAGACAATTTTCAGCTCCTGATTATTGTGGCAGAAAGCCAGGCTGTGAATATACGGGATAGAGCCTGTTTTCCTCAGTGTCCACAAGAGTCACTGTCCTCAGGGGCCACCATGGTAGCAGGCAGTGCTGTGACCTCTTGGGAGGGGTCCCACTGCAGAAGGGCAGCTAGGACATTGCTGGAGGAAGGCTAAAGTTGAGGACCCATCCTTCCTTAGATATAAGCTTAATTTCCGTTGGCTTGATATTGCACACTTTCGGTGGTTGTGTCAGCTTTGGCCCTTTCCAGGAAGAGTAAGAGGCTAAGCAACCCTGTGTCATGGCACTCTCTTAGCAAAGTTACTGCCTCCAGCCTTCAAAATAGCTTCAACAAGTCTAGTAGGTTAATCAGGTCTCCTTAGTGGCTGATTTAAACCCATGTATACATTCCACTGTACAATCTTAACTAGATCAATTACAGAAACAACCACAATAACCATAACAATTTGCCTACATTTTTGAAAGGGAAATCACAAGAGGGTGATTCATTTGTATTTATTTTGAAGTGCTTGAAGATAATAGCTGGTTGCTTTTAATGACATTGTTTGCTTGAATTCTTTACTATTTCCTTCCAAGCCTGTTATTTTGTGTGAATACTCTTCTGTCAACTGATGATCTTTAACAACACTTGCTTAGCTCTTCAGGCTACTCTCCTATCAAGCATAGGTATTATGCCTGTGAGGAATTTCACAATTAACAATCTCTGCAGAGAGAGAGAAGCCTGGTCTGGAGTCATTCACTTAAACTGTCACGATTTTGTTCTTAACTCTGAAGCAACACGTTACATCAAACTCTCTCTCATAATTTCAAGACCAGCAATCATTACACAGGTTTTTTAGTGAATCACAGTTTCTCCTATACAAAAGCTTCATTTTAACTGGCTTTATTTTTTAATATTAAAATAAGTATGCTCACTAAGTAGAGGAAGCATTACTATCCTGGTTTGCAAAAAGCAGCTTTATTTTGTTCATGTATCATTGGCCCAGTTTTTATATTGCTGTAAGTTGGCATTAGCCTACTGGATCAGACAGTTGAGATCTGTCTTGATAATTTGATTTTTGTCATCTATTTCTGCTATATTAAAAGTATCTTTAAACTTTGGTTGCCATGCCAAAAAGTAAGAGGCTTCCTGCTTCCGTAAATACTTTATGGGTGTTATTTAGATCATGTCCCTCACAGAAATAAAAAATTATTCATGGTATTTCTTCTGCATTGGCACAGATTTATTTTTTCTCTAGCTTGGAGCAGCTGAAACAATATTGAAAGTGCAGTGGTAGTCACAGGAATCATGCTACAGAATAACCAGCCACATATGTATTTCATAAAATCTCTCATCTAGTCCTGCAAGCCTTACAAAGTCAGGGTTCAACTGAGTATCAGTTTGTCTCCTCCTTTAAAGCTCAGGTGTGTGTTTCATTTGGAAGGAGTGAAATCATAGCCCTGTTTTTTTCAACTAGAGATAAATTTTGAACATTTAAGGTAGAAATGCAAACAGATGGACTAGCCCAATGCCCTAGCAGTGGTGTATCCTGCTATGCATGTTCTTCTCTCACAGTGAAATTCAGACCTGTGCAGAGGGACCAGGCTAGCCAGGTAGCTCTGAGCCCTTAGTTAAACTGAGGACATAAGCCTTTTTCTGACTCACCAAACAGCAAGCTACATTTAACTCTGTTACCTGGGTTCACCTCCTCCTCCAAAACTAACTTGCATTTAAAAGCGTGTTATCCTGAGCAGTCCCATCAAGGACAGAGCATCAGACAGATGGCTGCCTGGCCCTGGGAGATTAGGGTATAGCTGTAAACAGAAAAAAACAAACAAATGAAGATGAAAATGCTACAAGGAGGAACTGGCTATTCAATGTCTGTGCTGTTCCTTGCACAATGGGCTCTTGATCTTTTCTCCAATATAGATATTATAGGCATGTGACAATTTTCTAATATTCTGCACAAATCCTATCTGATGTGTTTTGTTGATAGCGTTGTTGCTTTCTTTAGCATCAATCCTTCCTTGTACTTCATTTCTTCTTATTTTTTTTGTCCCTTTTTATGTACAAGTTTTGAAGAACACCTTGAGCTATAACCGAAGCTCATTCCAGATCTCTAGGGCCTGTCCATGCTCTTAATGAAAGAAAATTGCTGTTGGTGGGACATGTGAAATGAATTGGAATAATTTAGTCTCCCCAGTGCATGTGTGTATGTTTCTGTAGACGTTTCAATTGTCCCCAAAAGGCAGACTAGATGTTTATCCGTATGGGTTGCGCTGGGAACTATGCACCCTGTGCTCTGCTAGCAACTGCTTTTTGATGAACACATAATTCACATAAACTATATTGCTATTCTTTGAGCAAATCTGATGTAATAGATAATAAACCCCCATTGTTTAGACAGCCTGTTTAACCTTGGTACTGGGTTTCATGGGCCGTTAGGTTCCTAGGTAATGATTGCAATTCTTCATCTACTAGCATTCATGATGTTGTAAATACAGTTCAGTTAATAAGTCACAATTTTCCCCTTTTTTTCCCCTTTAGCACAGTACATGAGTGGAAGGGTACTGGAAGGGCCATTAATAAGTGTTTAATTGATTAGTAACATAAACAAACTGTTAATTCTTTTTTAAAAATCTGATAAAACAAACAAAAAATACAAAAATGGGGTTAAAAATTGATCTTGTATGGTAAATTTACATTCAGCACAAGTATGTGAAAGTTGCTTCACCATTCTGTTATAGAATTGTAAGATAAAACTGAAATGATGCATTAATATTTTGGAAAAAGGCAGCAATTTTTTAAGACACTGGCCTGGGATTTGGAAAGTCCACATTCAATTATCAGTTTTGTGGCAGACTTTCTGATTGAACTGTTCATCTGCCTTTAGTTCTTCATCTGCCAGGCACGATGGAAATTTCTTCTACCCAATATTTTTCTTATTCACTTAGATTCTGACCATCCTGCAGTCAAATACCTCATCTTTCTGCCTGTATGGTTAGTGAAATGGGAATTAACTCTTTATTGGAGCTCTTTATGAACTTCAGTTGTAATAGCCCAGAAAGGTGAATAAATTATTATATAAAAATTCATTTATGATTAGGAAGACGTGACTGTTTCTGCAATGATATATGATGGCCTTTTAAAATGATGGAGATGATAGGTTCTCGGGATTATGTTACCCTGTATCAGCTATGTTCTGACTGCTAAGTGCTAACTGCTAAGCCCAAGAAAGCCATGTTACAGAAAAAGTGCAGTTAAATAAAACCATATTACTCAAGACTGTCACCAAAAAATTATAGAGGGCTAAGGTGATCCCTGACAGAAAAGAGTGGCGGGACAGCTAAAACTTGTAGCTTATCCCAGGTGAAGTAGGCTGGTGGAAGAACAGAGGCACCATATATTTTATATTTGCCTAAAGTAGAGGAACAAAAGCATGATTATATGCATATCTAAAAAAATTCGGAATCTCCATTTGGTAATTCAAAATTCTAGGAGATGTTCTTTTTATTTTAGTTCTTAGAATAACTTCTTTCAGACTTTGGATTTAAACTGTGACTATGCTCTGTGGGGACTACAGTCTTCTGACAGGAGAAGCCTGGGCTTGTACTGCTCTCTTTGCTTCAGCTTTGAAGGATATTCAGATTCCTGCTTTTCCATCAGCAGTCTAAATGCTCGTAACTACACCATACATAGCATCATCTCGCCTGCCACCACTGATCATTACACATTCTAGAGATAACGTAATCTATTGCTTGCATATGCATGCTTTAAAACTAATAATAAATTTTAGCAGCGTAATGTGTCCCAGCTATTGTCAGTCCTGATAGAGCTTTATTTAGTAAAGACAGGTGAAAAGAAATTATAATATACAGAAATGATCATAATCCCCTCTTTTTTCATGGGTATTTTCCAAGAATAACTACTTTATTTACATATCTAAATATCAGTCCTGAAACTAGCTGTTCAAACAGTATGCTTGGCTTTCATGTGCTCATGCGGTCCCTTCTCTGTTTTTATCCAACTCTTTGCAAATCTGAAACTTCAGCACAGCAAAAAGCAAAAACTTGCTTATGTGCTAAGAATTTTGGGCAATAATGTGAAAAAGAGACACTGAGTGGCTCTTTCTGTAATAGATTACAACGCACTGGTGGGTCTAAATTAGTGGGCCTAAATTCCCACCAGTCTGACAAATTCGATCTACGTTACATAAAGTTGTACTTCATACAACGTTTTGAAAAGAAAATGCTGGCACTCACTAGAGCTTCTTGCAGTGACACTGCTTAAGCAATATAGTCTTTTAAAAGCACATATTATCAGATAATTGTTCATGTTAAGTATCTTGAAGCAAGGCCAAAAGCACTCGGTGTCTAAACAAAGTCAATTTCAGATAATATTCCCTATTAACGATCTGAGAGAACCACATGATGGCTCTGCCCGTTAGCTGCCAACACCGTAAAGACTCACCTACCCTCTTTGCTTGCAACCCAAGGAGAGAGCAGGCTGACAAAGATGGGAAATGATGGGATGGTTATATCACTACATATACAAACTAGCCCACTTGTAGAACTGTTATAATAAATATAAATTCCCAGTTACAGAAGAATTTTTGCCTGTTGAACTAAGAGATATAATTCACAACAGGATGTATTACAAGAAAATGACTCTCAGTTATCTATAGGAAATTCTGATTCTGAGGAATGCTTCTGTACAAAGTATCACAACTTAATAGTTAACTGGGAAAATAAACAGCAGGACAAATTGTCTTTTATTATTCATATTATTTTCATTGAGACCAAATCATAAAGTTGAAGGGACAATTCTGTCCTACAATCTACTTCTAATGGCAGTAGGAGTTACATAGTTACCTCTGTGTAGTGGCTTCCAACACTACACCTCTGCCTAAACTTTTCCTGTCAACTTTATGATTTTGCAGTCACATTCTCATGTGTGTGTATATATATATATAAACACATGCATATACATGATGGAGATTTTTTAGTTATGTCCCCTGCTGCTACAACCAAAGAAAGAGATGTTTCAGTACCATTATACAATGAAGTAATAAAATTAAGTGAATATAAAGAAGTGTTCATGTACAGAGTAGATTAAGCAAAATCCGACCCCAAAGTAATGTCTTGTTTGACTCCTGAGAAATGTGCCCTTTTGGGGGGGGAGGGGTGGAAAGCAAGGGGTGCAAAATGTTCTTTGTTGTTTCAGCTGGGACATCAAGGTAAACTTCTGAACACATCCACGATTCATCACTATGGGATAAATTATTCTGAAGAATGAGCCACTCTAGGTCATGTAACATACCTCAAGACAGACCTGAAAAACAGTCATGAAGTCATGATGATATGGAGTACCCACGTATGTGAATACTTAATTATTTTGTGAAAATGAGTAAGTGTTGATTGGGATTTTTTGGTGTGGCTTCTCATAAAAGGAGTTGGTGATTTAACATACTGGGGATTTTCATTTTAAGATGCTAAAAACAGGTGCATCCTATTACCCTGGGTGAGCAGCCAACAAGTGGCATTGTACTTACAATATATGTACCACTGGGGAACGATTGAATGACTCGGGTAATGAAAACAACTAATTGAATAAAAAAAAAATCCAAACCCCAAAGCCAAAACACGTTTCTCTGGGAAATCATCTGAATTTTTTTTTCCTGGGATTTAGAAATTACAAGAAGTCATGAACTAGATCTGTTAAAGGTCATATTTAATTTACTTTCACCGTTATGTAAAGGTATGACCTTGTTGTGTTTTCAGAGCAGTTCACAAGTCTCCAGAGAGAGGTTAATAAAGAGGAAACTTACCTCTAGCAGCTAAATCAAGCAGTTTAGATTTTAGACCATCAGCTCCAGTACACTTAATAAGATTAATATGCAGGGACTCCTCCCATGTCTATTCAAAGCAGAGGAAGAAAAGGGCAAAGGAGGGAGTTAACTAAAATCAGTAGTGTCTTCAAGAATGAAAGGCAAGCATTCCAAGTAAGCAAGTATTTCTTAGCACATCAAGCCAGTTTTAAAACTAAGGAAATGTCACATTCATTAGGAACGTCCAAAATTTTTTTGAAAGAACAGTTTCTGCATGCTTCTATGCCACCCACCAAACCAGTCTTCTGCTCCTGGCCAACATTTCCATGTGAAGTGTTTAGGTACTCTCTCTCTCCCGGCAGCTGGAAGCTATTTTGTAACTTAGTACATCTCTATCGCAGTTATTTTGACCTCAGAGCAATCAATAGTAAGAGATGGTTGACAAAAGCCATATCTTTCCATGCCTGGTCCCAGACCGTATGTTTCACAAAGAACTTAGCCAGTTTCTGCAATTACCATTATCTATTGATTTTTAAAGTACTCTCTGAGTATATCAGTGCTCTTGAAGAGTGAACATCAGGCAGGACAAACAGTATGAAATTAAAAAAATAATAATATACCAATGAGAACAGAACACACAATATAAAGATCAAATGGGCAGGAAACCCACCACATTAGAGCCAGAGGTACGAACATTAGCCTGCATATTATACACATGTGATAAAAAGCAAAGAATCCAGTTCATAGTGGAATAGTTGGGCTGAAGTTTAACAAAATGAGGAAGGTCAGACAAAGTTAAGACCCTCTGTACTTGAGACTAATAGAGACTTTTGTTCTGAAATTTCCTAGGGGGAACAGTGATAAGTCCAAAATTCTTCGTATGTATGTTCATATTAGGAATGAGATTAGTGAAAGTATCCATGTACCGTAGAAACATACAAAATGTCCCGCTAAGACAGACCAATAGTTTACCTAACCCAGAAGTCCAACAAACCGCAAGAGGGAGGTTTTTTCCCCTTATTCTCTTCTAGCATCCACAGTTGTTATATTAGGGATGTTTGCGAATGTAGTCCTGCCTAATTCTTTTCATGTCTTCTTATAGACCTGCTGCCCATGAATTTACATAATCCTTTTCTGAACCTACTGATAAAAATATCTGCCTCCGCAACCCCCTATGGCAGTATGTTCCAGGAAATCCCTCTTTTCTCTGCAAAAATAAAATACTTAATTTAATGGTTTAAACCAAATCTTTTACTAGTTTCATCGAGTATCCCCTTAGTTCTGGTATTTAAGGGTTCAGTGGGCAAGAGTCCCATGTTCACTCCCAAACCTAAAGCTGGGGGTTCACTCTTTATGGCAAAAAGAATAAAAAACCCTCTTCCACTTCATCACTTAGGTTCAGATGGATAGCTGAAAAACTGACTGTGGGCACTCACGAAGAAGTTAATAAGAGAAGCACTTTCAGAGTGCTTCAGAATTTATAACTAAAAGGCTCCTATTGCAGTTGAAAAGTGATTGTCAAGATAATAGCAAAGTAAAACTTGTCACTTCTTGTCAGTTTGGGAGGCAAGCTAGGCTGAACAAGGACCATGAGACTTCAACACAGAACAGCCACAGCACAAGTGGTTTGCTGAGATTCAGATTTGGGCTTTAAGTCAGAAAAAACAGCAAACAGTGAAACCACACAGACATCTGAGACCTTTCAATACTGCAATGCAAAAAGAGATTATAAAATGGGAAGACACTGTGCCCATACAAGTCACAAATAACCACCATTCTTCTGTTTGAATGTTGTAGTGCCTGAGATACCCACATGTGGGAGGGCAGGAATACTCTGAGGAACAAAGCTGGGCATTTTGATACAAGCTGTGCCAAATTATCTATGATGTAGTCATTTTAGTTGTGCTAGCTTAATCCAGGAACACATTTTAACCTCTCTTTAATCTCATTTTGAATATATAACAATATTTTTGAGCTGATTACAAGTGCTTTTATAAGGGTGTACTAGATTGGACTCCTGCTCAGCGCTACCAACTGATGTGATGAACATCCTCCCATGTGTGTAGATAAGATAGCAAACACTCTGTTTGTTTGATAGGATTTGAGCTAAATCCTGGCCCAGTTTCTACTTGTGAGATCTGAGAGCAGCATACATCTAATTCTGCTGGTGATCAGTGCCCAGTGCTAAGGGAGAGCCAGAAAGATAGAGTAGGTGAGACGAAGCAGGACATGAACTTTCAGTTCAGTCATACAAAATACGTCCCAACCCAAAGATACAAAATGGGTGTTTATTTCAATACAACTAGCTCAACTCACCACTAGGCTACCTCCTGATGCATTTCATATCCTAAATTTCTAAGAAAAATTTTGATCTTGCCTGTTAAATTTGCCTTTCAGTGTGAGAGAAACTAGATGTTTTGTCAATATAAACCAGGCAAAGTAGTACTTTTCCATATCTTGCGGTTTTGTTCAAATTTGTGGATAAACTAGTTCTTTTCCAAAACAGGTAGATGTGTAATTAGGTAATTGGAGTACGTTCATGGCATTGTTAGCAGGAAAGTCTGCATATAATCACATCTGGTTTTTGAGTTTTTTCAGTGATTAATTCCTTCAAAATTTTTCTGATCCAGTTATGTAATTTCCTACAGCCACTGTTTTATAACCATGGGTCTGATTCACCACCGCATCATTCCAGTTTTATACCAGTACCAGTCTAGCTGATTGATTTTCAGAAGGGTTATATCAGCATAAAACTACAGCAATGGAGTTGTGAATCAGGTCAAAACAGGAGCAGGTACTCCAGGCAGAAAAATTATTTGAAGAAACCTAATTGTTAAAAACCTTCACAAGGCCAAAGTACATCTAGATGATTTTCTATTATCTTTGGCTGAATGAAAGCTCTTCCTGAGTCCTGCAGCTTCACAGGCCTGCTTAAGCTACAGCTGCAATTCCCAGCACATGAGTTTCTCCCACCCACATCCCCTCCAACTTGGCTCATTTTTAGCCTTTTGCCAGGGAGGGTTGAAAAAAATGAATCTTAATAAGTATTTTTTCAAAAAGGTTGTGTAAATTCAGAACAACTGTGCTGAATTACTTCAGCTGAGGGTCTGGCCTTTCCTAAAATTTTTTATAACCGCAGTGCCCAAAGCAGAATCATTTTACTAGGTACTACATGGGGTTCACAGCTTTTCCATCCCTATCTTGTATTTGCAGAGTGCTTAGAGCTGGTCTGGGATATCAGAGATCCCTTGTTATTATTTCTAAGTGTGCTGTGATGGCTAGGGGCCAGGAACCTCCTGCCTGCTGCTCCTATGGGCTGAGAGGAGAGCCCCAACCTTGCGGGATGTGGAGCTCTCTCCCCTTACACTGCGAGGCTGCACTGTGGGATGTGCTTGGGGAATGTGAGATTGTATGTTAGATCACAAATCACTCTCTTTTTCTTGCCAATCTCTGCTGTAGAGAGATGGATTTAAAATGTGCCAATATGATCAATCAGAATCTTTTTAAAGGATCTAAGACTGCAAGAGCAGACAGAGGCAAAGAGTCACTTATTTCTCAAGCAGCAGCCAGGGATTATGACTACATGTGGGGTTTTTTTCCTGTTTATCAGATTTGTTGATAAGTTTGCTTCACCTTTTTCTGCTTCTAACACAAAGTATCAGTAACTACTTTGCCACGACAAAATGCTGTAGTGAAAGCAGAATTTCCACTCAAGCAAAAAAAGCCAAACCAACAACAACAACAAAAAATCTTGCTGCTCTGTGGTTTGAGAAACATGTAATGCAAACAAAAAGATTGTCCTCTCCGTACATATTCTGTAATGTTCTTCTCTATATCTTCACAAGAAAAAATCATGTGTTTCTAAACTTTTTGATAGTTTGCAACTGCTGGAGGTACCAAGAGTAAACATTCTTGCTACCTTCATTCCTGTCATGGGAGTCAAGAGATGATCCAGCTAAATAAGTTTCCTGTTCACAGCAATCCGTAGTAGTCAATAAAGGACAAGATACTTACTAAATAGTTTTCACTGTAAAAATATTTATCTGCTATTGATTTGCTCACAGTACACAGTTCATGCTTCTTGCTTAGTCATGATCTTTTTCTTTGTAAATTCTTTTGTGGTTTAAAAAGCTTGGTGAAAAGTTTCCCTTCATATTCAGTCTCCTTCAGATACTCTGCTTGTCTTCTTTATCTACACAATGAATGTATCCTTCAATGAAGCTCTGATTTTCTAAACTGGATTACACTTCAATTGATGATATTTTAAGAAAAGTCTTCGTTTCATCATCACCATTTCTCAGCCAGTCTATAAGGGCCCACTCAGTAAGAACTGCTGGTGTGCAAAGACAACCACTTATCTTGTGGTCTCCCATATGTCCATCTCCATCTGCTATAGCTTGTCTTATGCACAATTTGCAAGCTCTTTGCAGGGCTCCCATATTTCTGCTTCACATCTCTGACTGAGAAAGATACGACCTGGCATGCTGCAGTGCATGTAAAATGAGTCTGGCGCCCAAGATCCCTTGAGCCAGTGCTGCAGAGTTAATCTGTGCACAAGCAGTGGGCCCAATATCAGACAGCATGCTGGACTTATTGGACGTGGCAAAGATCAACTTTATTATCTCATTGTATACACCCTTTGGGGTTTATCTTCATGGGTCCAGTGGTTATATGCCTGGGATTTCCAGTACCTGAAAATCCCAATGTTAGGCTTGCGGCAAATACTAAAAAATTTAGGATATAAAATTGGGAGCTTGCAAAGACAGCAGCTAACCTGTTCTGTCCTCACATGCAACAGGGCCATACCTCACCCACTAGATGCCAGCCTCAGAGCCTTGGAAGTGAATATACCAGGTGATGTGAGTGCCAATGGCATTTTTCAGCTTCTTTAATGAAATAACTATGTCCTGCTTTTATGCAAAGTAGGCTGCATGACATCTCAAGATCACCTTCAGGCAAAAAGAAGAAAAAAAAAAAAGCTTCATTTTTGTCACTTCCTACATTTGCAAAATTACTGTTGCTTTAAGGATCTGTATTTTTCTTCTCTTTCTGGAAATAACTTCACAGTTGTGTCTGAAGTCAAAGCATGCCTGATTGTATGTAGGGTATGTTTACATGAGCTTTTGCAGGCTGACATACCATGCCCTGTCCTTCCCCCTGATCTGAATGGAACAGCTGCACAACACCTTGCTGAAAGCCTTGATGGTAACAGGATTTATATTAAGCTGAACTTTGTGCTGTTCTACCCCATACAATTACTGTTCATCTCAAAGGACAGGCAGAGCAAGCTTGTGTCTCTCTGTAATTGTGTGTGAGGAACTCCTTGCAGCCTATCAGACTGATTTCCCAGCAAAAGCTCTAATTCCATCCAGGGAGACTCAATCTAAGCCAGGGAAACGGATAGAAAATTTATAAAATAAAATACATTACTGCACATTTGTTTCAATAGGGGGCTCAGAGAAAGCCAGATCTACTGAACAGAGCTGTGTTTCCTCTGTGACGTCTGAAATGGAAGCTGGAGAAAAATAAAACTAACAGGTTGTCTTTGTTCAAATTTTTAGAGTAACAGACACTGCAGAATTGCAGCATGTTTCTAAAGAAAGATTCCTCTGACATCATGTTTGAGAAAGTTTTCCATTAGGAAGGCTCATATATTTATTTTGTGTGATAAAGAAGGAGAAAATGATATGACAAAACTGTAAGAAACTCTGCCCTCAGTAATCATATATAAAAATTTAAGAGGATTGTCATTGTACAAAACTCACCTTTTATGTTGATTCTTTTATAAGAAAATAGAAGAATTCTGCTTCTTTACATTTATGCTCACCTGTATACTCTGTAATGTCCTTGCAAGTGTGTTCTCAAATCTTTTGAGTGTTATTATCTCAAGTACCGTGAAACTTCACAGATTCACACCATTGCTCTTTGAACCATTGCAGTGGGATCAGAAGGAAAGAAGGTGTACAGAGGAAATTGCTAACTTAGAAGAAGAGCATCCCTTACACAATTAGCAAGCTCACCTAAGAAAAATAGCTGAAATTCAAAAAGGGACCTGAAAAGACTTGTGTAGCTTACATGGCACTTTTGAACAAAGGGGTTTAAATGCCAGTGAAAAGAAATTGTGAAACCTTCCCAGCTCACCCTCAATTAATTGCTTCTAAGTTGGAGTTAGCTGAAGAGAATCTGCTTTGTGTTGCCCTGAGGCCTCTCCATGAGGTGAACTAAAGCTCAGGAAGCAGACACAATATGGAGGTTCAGTTCAAAAGTGCAGTCTTGATCCAAACTATAGTGATATGTAGACTCACCCTTAGTCCGAATGGGATCAGAAAAATTGTAAACCCCTGAGGGAATCAAATTCAGGTTTCATTCTCAGAGCTTGCCTGAAAGAGTCAAACAAGATCTGGCCCGTAGAAAGTGCAATTACAGCCCTTGCTTTCTCATGTAAGATGGGTGAGGATGTGATGGTGCCACTCCCTCACTTAATAACCCAACAGTTTAGTCCCCAGCTCTCTCATTTAACCACTGTGTTCAGCTCCCATTTCCTGAAGGGACTGAAGCCGGCATCTCCTGACAGACTGACTATCTTGAGTACAACAGTCACCACACTTTTGCCTTGCCCCTTGAGAATGTTTTTATGATACTCTCAGGCTTGAAATGGGGATGGACCCAATGATACTGTGATGTTCAGGCCACTCCTTCTGGCTGTACCCTTCCCAGCACGAACTACTTCTCGTGGTCCCCCAGACCATGGAAGCAGTCTTGACACTTGTGGTGTGGTCAGAACAACAGGTTTTTTCTGCTGTACTTACAAGTATGAAGTGCAGGGCTGCTTAGCAGGTACCCCTAGATAACCACAATGACACCTTTTAAATTTCTGGTTATTCTATTTTCTATCTCTTGACGCTTTCTTTCACCATTCTTGCCCCTCTCTTTCTCTTGCCCAATCCTTTTTCAGATAAACAACCCACCCCTAATTACTTTTTCACTATTGGTTCCAGTTTTCCTATATCCATAGCCTAATTGGTATTCCTGACCCTGTTTATGACACAGGTAATCTCAGCTTCATATCATATCACTGATCTGGTTACCAAAGCACTGTTGGTCTTGCCCAAGTTCCTGAAACTCACTCTCAGGGAGGTTTGGCCATCTCTCACATCACTCTTTCTGAGCCACCTACGAAACCCAGCCATTCCTCATGGTGCTATCGGTAACTATTGTCAGCTTCTGTCACCGTTATCTGTCACTTCCAGCAATTTCTCACATCACAGAGAGTGGTTTCTCATGTGAGTTCAGTCAGCTGAACCTGAGGCCAGGGCTCGGTCAGTGGCTGACAAGCCCTAACAGCCCTGGCTGCTTTCACCAGCGGCAGTGATTTACCAGTTCCTATTTTGGACCGGAGGGCAGGGGTTGTTCTTTTGTTCACATAATTCTCATCAGTCAAAAACAGGAGCCTCAAGCCATCATCACTGTGCATCTAATGAAAAATAAGAATTCCTGAAACTCTGTGCTGAACAAGCTTACGTGAACAGGGGGAAAATAGAATGAATATTGCATATGTGATATATGCAATGATATATGATATATGATGAATCATTTTATATTGTCCTTATAAATATCTTTATTTTAGCATCTTCTACCTAAGACTATTAAAAGATTTTTCATTCACCATACTGGAGCCTTAGAACTGCCTGTTAGACCTGTGATGACAATAAAACTATTTTAAAATTGATACTACATTAGTTTCTGTAGAGGAGTAATTAATGTGCCCAACAGATCAAGGTCTTGGACACGACAACCCCTTGTGTCCTGCTGATCATTTCCTTCTGTGAAGAAAAAATTGGGGAAAAAAAGGGAGAAAACTCTGCTTTCTGTGCCCACTTGCAATCACAGCAGAAAAACTGCCATTATGTTTGAGAGCCATGACTTCCATACGAGGACGCTTACTGCAATAAAATACTGTCATATCCAATGATATAGCTTAAGGGAAGACTTCTGCCTCTATCTTGAGATCCCTTTACTTCTGCTGCTGGTGACGACATCTCCAGTAGGACCCCACTGTCCACTGGTCTCAGACCAAAGTGCAAAGTGGAATCATAGCACAGAGAAGATGGAAAAGCTCCAGCTGTTTTCATGGTTCGTTATCAGTCAGCTGGGGCCCACTGCCAAATCATGACATAATGTAGCCACAGCTGGTCCAACCTTATTCCTCCTAAGCTGTGTCAATTGACAAGTAGCCAAAACATTGGGACAATTGGGACAAAAAACATTTTCTTCTGAGCCCAGTTTAAAATGCTCTGGATGGAAGGGTCATTCACTATTTGTGATTAAGTTCCGGCAGACAGTGTCAGCTGCCTTGCTACAAGATATAAGCGAGAAAGTAGAAGTACTGAGCCAGATACCATCACACACCGTTCATCTCCCTCTTGGGATGGCTCCCTTGCAGAATTGCCAATGGCATACAGAATCATGCAGCTCTTCCAAGCTCAACTTCTCATCTGCCATAATGGCTCTATCAACTGGGAACCTTGCTTGGCACAGGTAGTGTAACAAGCTGGTTTAGCACCTTGTTCATCCAACAAGAATTGGATCCAAAACACTTCCTCAGTTTTCCAAGTGTCCTATGTTGAGTTTTCCTTTTGAAATGATAACTTGAAATGTGATAAATTGAAAGGCCAAAATTCATTAAATGACTGAATTCATAGCCAGAAACATTGTAGCCGAAGTTCTGTAAACGTGCGTGCAGCTTCCTTATCCTTTCATCTAGTACCTATACATTTGGAAATTCAAGGGGACTCCTTCAAAAGGGGAAAACATTGCACAGCAGAGGAAGCATACCTACATCTATGGAGAATAGATCACTTGTAATAAAACTATTTTAAGCCCCATATTCCAATAAGTACTAAAAAGAGAGAGGCAGAAACAGGGCTATAGACAAAGCTTTCCATTGGTCTAATTCCATCTTGGACTGAGGGGTGATTAATGTAAACTCTGTCTATATTATTTGCTGTAACCACACAACTCCATGAGCACACATCCACAGTTAAAGCTGGGGGAGGGGAGAAGGGAGCATGAAATTCCTTTCCTTTTATTTTTTCTGTTCTCAGAGTTTTCACATACCAGCAGCTAGAAGTTTTGGTTGCTGTCAGTTTTCTTAAATGCTTCTGGGTTAAGAGCCAGTATTAGAAATTATTTGAATGGTCATTCATTTTAAGAAAGAAGACACCCACTCCAGCTGTCATACAAAAGAAAATCTGCCTCAGAGCAGCTTACTGTGTAAATGCAGTTCTATCACAATGATTGCAATAAGAACATACTGTATTGTCCATAATTACATCCATATTAGGAGGAAAAAAATTAGCTAAGCTGTTCAGTTACATGCCAAAACTATTTCCTGAGGGATATTTATTTTGACTAATGTTAGGGTAAAAAAATGAAACCAATCTGGCCTGGTTTAAAGCATTTGATTTTTCTTTTATGTTTGATAGAGAGAAACAAAGAAAGCCAAGAATTTATGTAAAACCACTTCTAGGTTTTAAGGTGGCAAGAGTTTTCAGGGTGGCAAGAGTTCCTCCCCTTTGGCAAAGAGCAGGAATTCATAAATGCAGAATGAGGCAAGGTTACCATTCTCAGAGAGAGGTATTTTTTCCCTGCCTACTGCAGCACTGTTCTGTGGTTTGACACAATGCCAACATTCACTGGGACAAAATCCTATCTCCTGAAGTACCAACTGCTATTTGGCTATGGGTATTTGGAAATATGCTCTTGTTGCTACAGTGATCTCAGTATAAATCTGTTTTCTTGCCTACTTTCTATTTCTTTAGCTTCTGTTGTTCTTAACTGCAGACTAAAATAACAGATTGTATTACTCCCAAATGAGTAAGTCATAACTAGACATTCATAGGGCAGAGGCACAGGTCTGCTAACGGTTGGCTGGTTGTAATACTGGCTAGTCTTTAAACCCATGTCATCAGACTTTGCTATGAATTAGAAGGAGAGGTTTATGTAGACCTAACAGTGCCAGTTAGAATCACTGACTCACAGACTACAGTTCAGGTTTAGTTTCCCTGCAACCTTTACTTGGCCTGAGGCTTTCCTCACTGAATCACTGCTTTCTAAAGACTAAACAAAACAAAAAAACTCAGTCTGCCTGTTGTGAACTCTGAAAGTTGCTCCCATAAGTTATCACTGCATAATTGCTATGCCTGTGCAAGTTCTGCCAAGTAGCTTAAAACTGAAAATCATTAGGATGGTTTGTGATAAGATTGAGGATTAATATTTGGTAACATGAAGAGTAGGGATTAATCAAAATTTTGGAAGCATATTGCATGAAAAACGAGGCAGTTATATCCCCTTTCCAGAAACAGGTGTTGAAATGCCTACATTCAGATGACTTGTCTTCTGCATTCTGGTAATGAAGTCTACCCTCACTACAACATATCTCATTATATGTGTCACTCCCTTAATCTAAATGCAGCAGTGTCATGGTTCTTTCCTTCTTTCGTTATCCCCCTCTGGCAAACAATTTGAACAGATCTTAGTTATGGTGTCATTCTGAGGGAAAATGTCGTTTAGAGAAATATGCTTGAAAACTATCTTTTATATTTTCAGTTAACCCTTCATTTGCAGGATGAAACTGTCCTTTACTCAAGACAGTTCATTCAGAGTCAGATGAACCAAATTATTTGGAGTAGCTATACAGTAAGTGTAGAAAATATTTCAGAATCCCCAGAGACACTTATTTCAGTGTCAGACCTTCAGGGGGTCTGACACTTCACACAGTCTGCTGTGGAGTAGAGGCTTTGCCCCAGAAAGGGGTTAAGTAGAATGTACAGTAGTGGAACCAAGCATACAAGATGCCATGTGAATGGACCAGTAAGAAATCCAGTGCTTACAGTCCTGTCTATGCATGAAAACTGATTACACAGAAAAGCAACAATCTGCTGTGTTTTTCCTAAGAGGACAACACAACAAAAGAGAAAGCCTTGGTGTTTTTCCAGACCTTTGGTGGTTGATATGATACCTTTGTCAGCAACATGGACAGTAGGATTCAGTGCACCCTTGGCAAGTTTTCCAACAATAAGATGTGGCATGGTCGACACAGTGGAGGGAAGGGATGTCATCTAGAAGGACCTCAACAGGCTTGAGAACTGGGCCCATACCAACCTCATGAAGGTCAACAAGGACAAGTACAGGGTTCTGCACATGGGCGGGGACAATTCCAAGCACAAATACATGCTGAGTGGAGAATGGTTTGAGAACAGCCCTGAGGAGAAGAACTTGGGGGTGCTGGTAGATTAGAAGCTTTACATGAGCTGGCAATATGCACTTCCAGAAGGGCAACCACAACCTGGACTGCATGAACTACTTCCTGGCCAGCAGGTTGAGGGAGGTGATTCTATTGCCCTCTTCATCTCTGGTGAGACCTCACCTGGAGTACTGCCTCCAGCTTTGGAGTCCTCAGCACAAGAAGGACGTGGACGGCTGAACATGAGCCAACAGTGTGCCCAGATGGCCAAGAAGGCCAACAGCATCCTGGCCTGTATCAGGAACAGCGT
>JAOXNO010000001.1:122125185-122158688 GCA_028565335.1 Limnodromus scolopaceus
GGTGCTGTGTGGGTGGGTTTTGGTTTGGTTGTTGTTGTTGTGTGTTTAGGTGGTGGGTGGGGTGTTGTGTTGGTTTTGTTTTTTGTTTTTTGTTTTGTTTTGTTTTGTTTTTTGTTTTTTTGTTTTTTTTTTGTTTGTTTGTTGGTTGGACTCGATGATCTCTGAGGTCCCTTCCAACCACTACGATTCTGTGATTCTGTGACCTGTTGGATTTAGTCCCAATGAGGGCCACGAAGATGATCAGAGGACGGGAGCACCTCTCCTGTGAAGACAAGCTGAGAGAGTTGGGGTTGTTCAGGCTGGAGAAGAGATGGTTTTGGGGAGACCTTATTGCAGCCCTCCAGTATCTGAAGGGGGCCCACAAGGAAGCTGGAGAGGGACCTTTTACAAGGGCATGTAGTGATAGGATGAGGCATAATGTCTTCAAACTGAAAGAGGGTAGATTTAGATTAGATATTGGGAAGAAATTTTTCACTATGAGGGTGTTGAGACACTGGAACAGGTTGCCTAGAGAAGTTGTGGATGCCTCATCACTGGAAGTGTTCAAGACCAGGTTGGATAGTTCTTTGAGCAACCTGGTCTAGTGGGAAGTGTTGCTGTCCATGGAAGGGGGGTTGGAACTCGGTGATCTTTAAGGTCCCTTCCGAATCCAACCATTCTGTGATTCTGTGATTCTATGGTTCTATGATCCAAACCCTGAAGAGGGTCCCAGAGACACCAGTAATTGCTTTGGCTCAACTACACAAGAAGGAGGACAAGCTCAGATTTTAGGATCTAGGACTATTTTCACAGATCTATTAAGCTAAACAAATATATGTGTAAGAATATAAGGAGGAACTTCTTTACTTTGAGGGTGGCAGAACACTGGAACAGGCTACCCAGAGAGGGGTGGAGTCTCCGTCTCTGGAAACATTCAAAACACAGCTGGACATGTTCTTGTGCAACCTGCTCCAAGTGGACCTGCTTTGGCAGGGGGGTTGGACTAGATGATCTCCAGAGGTCCCTTCCAACCCTAAATCATTCTGTGATTCTGTAATAAGGGAAGTCTACTGGAAGAGCAATTATGGGATTGCTACCAGAAGATAGGCTTAGCCGAGGACACAGCCTGTGACAGGTACTCATTGCTGTCCCTCTCACTGCAGGAGCTTAGCCAGAAACGCACTGCTCCTGGCCAGTGTTTCTTGTTGGACGAGGTTGTTATACTATTCGCCAAATCCATGTCTCCACTATTGGCTCTACCACCTGTGAAGGAGAAAGGTAAGCTTGGAAAATATTAAACCTAGATGTTACAGGTTTTCAGAAAAAGGTTGTTTGATACAGGGATGTGCAGACCTCAACTAAACAACCTTCTAGAAACATATGTCTTTCCAGTGCACCGGACTAGGTAATGTTATGACTGTTGCAACAGTTGCGGCTGATACCCTAAGCTGATATGTTTACCTGACGATTGATATTTTTGTTAAGAGCATTAGAGTGACACTCAGGAGACTTGGCTAGCTTCCAGCTTTGTCACAGATGTCCTGTATAACCTATAATAAGCTGTTTATTCTCATTGTGTGTTACTCCGGAGACTGGAGGGTGATGCTTCCCTATCCCATAGGGACATCATTTGTCAATACACATTAATCACTCTCATGCAAAGTTGTTAATGGAAACTGGGAGAGGGGTTGAGAGTGAACTGACCGAACATCCCTGTTTCATCTCATTTCTCATGGTGTGACTCCATAGGAGGTTTTGATTGTTCTTTCAAGCTGGCCTTCCTAAGAGGAAATTAAGTCAGGTGATGCCACGAGAGCAAAGATGTCATGAGACAACTTCTCCTCTTTATTCACCTTCCTTTCCCCATCCTCCTTCTCAATTCTTTGTTTTCTTGCCTTGTCATTCCTCTCTTTTCTTATCTGTCTACTTCAGGCATAACTTTTCATTACTCTCCCATTTTCTCCCTCTGCCATTTATTCCCTTCCAATCTTTCTTTCTGCCTAATATAAATGTGCATTGGACTAGGAAATAAGGAGTTCTGCTCATCCCTTGGGCTCTCTTGTCTGCCTGTAGAATAAATAGAAATACATGTTGAAGTACTTTTCCAATTTTCTGTTTAATGCACACTCACATTATAACAATTAGTTTAATACTAGTTTTGCTGTGTTTCAGGGGGCTGTTATTTGAATGCTTACACAATAATAGTCTATTTGTCTGGGTAACACTGTGGTGATACCATTCAGAGTAATTGTGTGTCTATATGCTGAAATGTTGGTTTGGAGTACATGGTCAATTCCATTGTTGGGAGATAATTATATGTGTTGGCAAAGCCTAACAGTAATACCAGAGGGCACTCTTCACCTTTCTGCATGCATATTCCTCAACACCTTAAGCATGAGGTGTCCTATCAAGGGAGGGGGTTTTACTTCCGTGTCTTGCGGGGTATAAGGTGACAGAGAGGATAAATGACTTGCTTTTGAATGTCTGTGTTTTCCTAAGTGAAAATCAAACATGTCTTTAGCTACTTCAGCTGTTCTTTTCTTGATTATTGCATCTTTAGGAGGTGCCAATGTGAAACAGCCTGCCCAGATGGAATTCCACCTTCTCAATGCTTGACTGGTTGTTTAAAGCCACTGCTGAGTCTGCAGTGCTGTGCAGGGATGACAGTGTGTCTGCAAAGTGGAGAGTGAGAGGGAAAACAGGAAAAAGATAAGTAGGTAACCGGTGTGTTCCCTTGCCTAGTGATATCTCTCATAGAAATTAGCAGATAATTATTTCATAATTAGTGACCTACAAATGGAATACATGGGGCTACTTAGATGACTGTTATTGCTTGCTGTTAACATAAATGCAGAGATTCTCTGATACAGAGTTCAAAGGAATGTCAAAATGAAAGATGGTCCTCCCTGAAAGAGACTTGTTTTTCTTATCTAATCTGTGGAATATCTTATTTTAAAAAAGACCAAGAAACTGCTATTTATTCAACAGTAGCAGGGATGCTACTGCTACTCCTAATGTTATAGATTATGTGTATTTGTACAAATTATGCTGGGAAGTTTATTCAAGACCTTCATCCCCTAGTAGCAGCACTATCAGTATAGTTTGTTCATTCTAGTCTGCCTTTGTGTTCTGCTTCAGGTAACTTATCTGAGGGCATGGGCCGTGAACATGAGAATACAGTTCTTGAAAATAATCTCAAATACCTACTTCCTAGATAATATATTTGACTTCCATCTGTACAAGGTAAAATTTGCCTGGAATACAAGCAGTATTTTTAAGATTTTGCTATCCACAGCATATCAGAATCAGTTAAGTAACATCGTGGCCCAATTCTTATTGAAAAACAGTAGCAAGAAAACTAAAAGAAACAGTATCATTATTTTTTTTTCCATCATAGCTTCTTATTTTCTCTAAAATTCAAGTATAAACATCTTGTTTTCTGGCATCCTAAGCAAATGCTACATCAAACTGCCATGTGCATGTTAGCATCCAATACTTTGTACTGTGGCTGAAGAGCCTGTAGTTTGTAAACATTTGAAATAAAAATAAATTATTCTGGCAATAAAATTATTTTATTTTCACACTGCCAGGATTAACTTTGAATATTTTGATACAGTGGACTACAAGCAAAAAACTTAAATCCAAACATACTGACATTTTGTGCATATTAATAATACGTACCAGAATTTTTAAAATAAACTGGATTAGCCTGTGATACCAAGAATTGATCTCTTGGGTCAAGTTCCCTGAGAGTTCCAAGGGGTTCAAAATATGCATTCCAGTTTTGTGACTTAGCTAGTGTCTTGTTTTTAATGCTGCCAAGATCTGTGTAAGCTGTTTGACTTGCAGAATAAATGTAGCGCAATCAAACCCAGATCCTTAAGCCAGCAGTGATTTTCTTCAAATATTTTGTCTGCAGCATTCACAGAAGCATTACGCAAGCTTAATATTTGGGGGGTGGTTGAGACAAGGGGACTATGAATTGCCCTTTCTCCATACATTTTATCCAGCTTCAGTTTATAAGTCACATTCATGTGGGATATTTAGAATCATAGAATCATCTAGGTTGGAAGGGACCTTAAAGATCACCTAGTCCAACCATCAACCTAATTCTGACAAAAAAAATAAATAAGAAATAAGAAATAAAAATCACTAAACCATATTCCTGAGGACCATGTCAACCCGTCTTTTGAACACCTCCAGGGATGGTGCCTCAACCACTTCACTGGGCAGCCTATTCCAATGCTTGATAATCCTTTCGGTGAAGAAATGTTTCCTAATATCCAATCTAAACCTCCCCTGGTGCAACATGAGGCCATTTCCCCTTGTCCCATCTCCTGTGACTTGGGAGATAAGACCAGCCTCTGCCTCTCTACACCCCCCCTTCAGGTAGTTATAGAGCGCGATATGGTCTCGCGTCAGCCTCCTCTTCTCCAGACTGAAACATTTGGTGCAATTGAAGTGTCACATATGGCAAATTTCATGGAAAGACTCTTATGTCCTTCACTGACTGTGTCTGTATCACCTGGCCAGAAAAGGCAACAGCAAAAGCATCAAATGTTTTTTCTCTTGACTTTTCAGAGAAACAAATACCTGACTTCCCTAAGCCAGGTATGTTGCTTAAAACAAAGGAAAGGAGTAGAGGGCAGGAAAAAGAAGAAAAATGAGAAAGTAGTTGTTGGGCTGGTGGTGGCCTAGAATACTTGTTAACAGGTCTCAACAAAGGAATAATTGGGTCTGCTCTGTCATGTAGGTTTCCAAGGAAACAAGACTAATTAAAGGAGCATGACTGTTGCTAGGAAATATGGTCTAGCAGGTAGGGCACTGACTGAGCAGTTGGAAGAGATGGGCGATATTCCTACTTCTCACCTGTCAGAGCAGTGTGACCTTGGAAAGGTCAATTAGCACCTCTGAAGCTGCAAGGTTTACAGTGTTCACCTTTGCTTTCAAAGTTCAGCTTGGCAGCCTTCCAGGGCAAGGAGGACTTGCTGTTACAGGGATGTACTACACTGAGTGCATTGGGGCCACTGTGACAGCTGTTGTCTCTGGGTGCTATTGTAAACCAAATCATAACATGACTCTCTTACGCAAATGGTGCTTTTGGGTAGTTCTTTCGATGTGACTTTTATATCCCTTTGCTGGGCACTTACATCCCTTTCAACCACCTAAGTCAGACCTTTAAAACCTGTGACTCTGTGGCTAGAGACCTCACTGGGATTTCGCTGCTCCTTTCTTACAGCATGCCTTCACAGTGTCGCTCTCTGGGAGACCTCTGGAGCTTCAAATCCCCTCTTTCTGAATATAGTATTTGTCTTGTATCCACCCAATTCAGGCCACTTGCTCCTCCGCTGCTGGCAGTGTCCATGACAGCCATCCCTAGCTGTTTCTCCTCTCGTGTGCCAGCGGGCTCTCTCCTAACTCAACCTCACAACCTTTGACTTGATGTATGGGTTTGCAGCTCTTGACCAGCAACCAGCCACTGGGAGCCAGCCACTTCTGTCCTTCCCCTACAGCTCCTGCTTCGTTACAGCCTCAAGACAAATTTTTCCTTGCTCATAATAGTTGACATAAAGAAATAGAGCGAGGCAGCAGTCAGCTCCCCCTAAATGTCCATTGCCTGTGGTACACAGTGTCTGTCTCCATCACCACCAGCATGGGTGTATGTCTGCACTGATAACAAGGTTGGCTAATAAGAGCTTCAGAGGCAAGAGTAAAATTCTGTCTTTTTCCTCCCTATATGACCTCTGCTCACTTGTGCTGGCATGGTAGCTGGAGCTGTCACTTACATCACTGAAATCCTTCCCCACAGGATCCCAGCAGTCATGACAGCTGCCTGTCTGAGTTCCAGCTAAAGGAACTCCAGTTCTCAGCAACTTCAACCCTCTGCGATCAGTGAGGAAGAAAATGAGAAATATCACAGCCCTGATCTTTCTCTGGCTTTCTGAGGTGGTATATTCTCAAAAACAAGATAGAATGTAGCTACTTTTGGCACGACAGCAATGAAGGGAGATAAACGGACTTTTGGCAAAACAGCAATGAAGGGGGATAAATGGACAAAGAAAAATGAGGTACTAGAGAGGAAGTGCAGAAGAAAGGGAGCTAATAGCCAAGACAGAAATGGGATACTTCTAGGGAACAGGAGAAAATGGAGGAGAATAGTTTAACTACAGATGCTGCATGTTAGCCACTTCTTTATAGGTGCTCTCTGAAAAGGAGCACTTCTATATGACTTTTTCAGCAGATAAAAGTACTGTATGAAAATACAGTGTCTCTACAGATTTACAATGTCACCCCCATGTTACCAATCATTTATTATAATGTTACATTATAATGAAATTATAATGGGATTTTTGTAGAAATGCATATGACATGGCAGTAATATCACATAAATCCATTATGATTGGTATTATTATAATGAACAAAAAATTATTTCACTAGGCTAAGATGCTCTTTCTAATGATTAGTTAAATTACTGTTGAGTTATGATAGAAGTCTCATGAGACTGTATATGACATCCACATGGATACAATACAAATTAATAGTGGTTGGTTCAGTGACTGATGCCTGCTGAATCAAGGAGACAAGGCACCTAAAGCATTACTATAGTACATTGCAAGTCATTACTTCTTTGTTGCAGAAACATTTATCATAGTGAATTTTTCATTCTGAACTAATGTGTGGGTCCACAGGAATTCTTTCAGTGTGATACAAAGTTTTTTTCAGGAACCTGTGAAATAATGATTTGATAACTTTCTGCCAAGAAAACAAGACAAATACAGATGCTGATAGAGGTGATCAGAGACAAACCTTTCCACTGCTACCACTCTTTTCTTCATCTCCAGAAGGAAAAGCTTTCCCACTACCAGAAAATTGCATAAAGTGAAGAAATTAAAGTCCCTGTTATGCAAATGTTTTTACTTTAAACTTATATTATGTTACGTTTCAGACACAATAGGTATGCTTATCCTACAGGTGTAGTATGTTTGCTCATAGCTCTGCTCTAACCTGGAACATTGAAAACAGGGTGGTAGGACCATGAAAGGTAGGTGCTGACAATGCAGATGAACAACTGTCCTCTGTGATTAGTCTGTTGCTGCTATAGTCTGCGTCAGCATCTAGTGAGATCCCTTTCAGAGCCACCTGTTTTTGCTGCTCCTTGACATAACTTGGGAATGGTTCACTACTTAGATTGGTGTCAGGACACTCCACTAGGTTGTATGGATGATACTCTTAAGTTCAGTCTGATCTTGCACTGTGTTTGTCTCCTCACATGTCATGACAATGCATCTTTCTACAGTGCTGCATGAAATAAAAATAAATAACAAAGAAAAACACCCTGCAGCCTATTATCCAGAATTGTTCAGTGGTTTACCTTAAAATTGACTTAATTCTTCTCCTTTAGTACTACGATTTACCTGCATAAATAAAAGCAATGATGGAAGCATGTCATGCTGGTCTGTACCAGCTTCCTTACAAAATAGGAACTACTACCTACAGTGGATCAGAAAGACGGTATAGAAATTGCCAATGGATTTAAGATACAAGAGATGTACCAGAGTCTTTCTATATTTCCCATAATTTACCCTCAAATTCTCAAGACTCTGTGCTCATTTCTAGGCCTGTATATGGGAGAACTTTCAGATAATTTGAGAAATAAATTCACATTCTCCTTATATGATTATTTCCCTTTCAGTTTCTTTTCCTATATTTGTCATTACAGTGTCACTAACAACTGCTTGCAGTGTATTCTCCATATCTCTACTGCATATGCAGGGGTTTAGGACAATCACTTTTAAACACTCATTTTAAAGTTGATTGAAATTTTCATGGCTTTTAGCAAAAGTATGACTCGTGATCTTGAATTGACAGTGGGAAAAGCATTGTGGTGTGGAAATGCCAGAAATAATTGATCCTATGGGATCTCCATTGGTTCACCAGTTGTTTTATCATATTGAGTTGATATCATAGAATGATATTTCCTTTTTGAAAGTGGGGGTTGTGTTTCCCCTTTTCCAGTCAGTGGGAACTTTACCAGACTGCCGTGACTTTTCAAAAATCTTGGAAAGCAGCTTAACAACTTCATCGACCAGTTGCCTCAGGACCAATGGATGGATCTCATCAGGTCCTACGGACTTGTTACCTTCAGGTTCCTTAGATGGTGCTGTGCTTGAACTTGTTCTACAGTGGCCAGTTCCTTATTCTCCCAGTCCCTACCTTTGCCTTCTGCAACTTGGGCAGTGTGGTTAGAGCACTTGCTGGTGAAGACAAAGTGAGGCAAAAAAGTCATTAAGTACCTCAACCTCAGCCTATCCCAGGTGACCAGGTCTCCTGTTTCTTTCTGGAAAGTGCCAACATCTTCCCTAGTATTCCTTTTATCATTGACATACTTACAGAAGTTTTTCTTGTTGTCCCTGATGTCCCTGGCCAGATTTAATACTGTCTGTGTTTGAGCTTGTCTAACCTGATCAGTTAGTTTCTTTAAATTCCTCACAGGCTACCTGTCTTTGTTTCCACCCTCTGCAGGCCTCTTTTTCACTTTTGAGTGTGTCCAGGAGCACCTTGTTCATCCATGAAAGCCTCCTTTTTTGCTTGACTTCTTCATATGATTATAGGAAAAACTGCACTTCAGTGACACAAAAATTACCTGTAAAATTAAGTTGAAAACAGTACTTTCTAAAGGATTTTCATGATTCAGTGTAGTGAGTGTTTACTAAAACTATTATGAATATCACAGCTTCATAGAAGGATGGAATGCTGTTTGTATGAATATTAGTGTGGAAAAGACAAATAGACCAATTCTCATTTTGGCTATACTGGTGTAAAACTGAAATAACATGATTGCACCAGTGAGGAACTTGATTGTATTGATGGGAACAATACTTGTTCGCTGCAATAGAATTTTCTAGATCATCTTCTGTAATGTGAAAATCTGAATGTTTCTCTTTAATGTGAAAGCTTTGCTTTACTAATAACCGTATATTTGACAGCAGTGTGTTTAGGGAAGGCTGATCATACTGAGATTGTTAGTCCTACAGGATATGCTACAGCACATTTCCTTTATAATATTATATAGTATAAGTTGTTTAAACTCAACCCATATGTCAAGATAACTAGAAAAAAGTCATCTGAGTGGGTTCATTAAAAGGTGCTATTAATGCTTTTGAGGTGTTACCTTTAAATAGTTCATTAGTACACTGTACAGCCCTGTGCCAGAGAAGGAGGCAGCCTGGCAGCATGACTAATCAAAGGATTCCATACAGATGATGCCACCACAACAGGAGTTATATATAAATCTCTTTCTTATCTCTTACAGTTGCACTAGTTGTATCATTATTGTTTCTGGTTTTGACTGTTCCTTAAACACAGCTGTAAAGTAAACTAACTCCTTTTGTAATACAGTATACTTAAAATAAGTCAGCCATTCTCACTAATTTACAAAACTCAGCAAAGCATGCTAGAAATTCTAGTCATTAGTGCAGAACATGAAGACCCTATTACACTTAGCCTTTCTGCAATACAGTGGGTGAAACTAACACGTGAGGCCTATATTTTCTACCATTTAATCTGTAGTAGTTTCTGCAAGAAATGGAATGAGGACTGAAAATGGCTTACAAATATCCCTCATTCTTTATGCCAAATTCACAGACTGTGAGAGACACTTCTACATATTCTGTCAGACTACAAGTCTATCAAGCACTAGATATAAGGCCTTAATGTGAATATTTGTTGTTGTGTATAGAATTAAATTTGCAGCTTGTTTTTCTTAGTAGCTTGTTCATCTCCTAAACTGAAGAAGAATCTGAAATTGGCTAACTGGTAAAAGAAAAGCACCTGGTTTCTGACTAAGGGCTCCTTCCCCACCAAGCTTTGCAACCGTAGGAAGCTACAAGAACAGTCTGTATCCATTGTCTTCATTGTCAAGTTTTATTAAGTGACAGCACTCCACACCCGATCTTTGCAAACCCATAAATAATACCTTTAAAAATTGCATGTATAAGAAAAACTGTTCAAGTGAGCAGGGGCCGGGTGGTTTAGGTGAAGTGTTTCTGACTTAAATAAGTTCTTGTTTAAAGGTCTTTGCAGAAGAACATGTTACTCTTGACTTTTTAAAACATTACTGCCTGAAACAATTCATGCTAAAAAGCATTAGCTTCTAAGCAGGGAACATCTGGATTCACACTTACAGCTCCTGGCAAAAGAGACTCTATTGAACCCAGAATAGTATCAGGAAACTGAGCGCTCAGATCACATCGACCTCTGATCGAATACAGCAGGGGATACAGGCAACAGAGATAAGCCTTGAATGGTATTAAAGGTACTAGTCGGGTTTCTGAATCAAACGAGCAAAATCTACATTTAAAGTGCATTTGATTGATAATGAGCAGATAGTTTCTGATGTCCTATAGAATAGCAAAGACAAAGAAGTGTTTAGCAAGCATCAGGAGTAACTTGGGTGGGAGATAGAAAGGCCACAGGCCAGATTTTTTTGTTTGTTTGGTTTGGTTTGAATTCACAAAGGGATTGAGTTAAGAACTTCAGTGTTTCATACTTCTTGAGAAAATATTATGAAATGTATAATTCAAAAACAGACTCTAGAATATCAGACAGAAGTAGGCTTATACAGAGAAAATATAGGTGCAGGGAAGTAAAATAGGGAAGGGGGGACATGGAGGTGGAAGGATGAGGAAGCCTGGCGCACGAACAGAGAAGGAAAGTGGAAGCCACAGAGCTGCTGTTATGCAGTAGGGCCCTATTTAATGAGCATACCTTACGGGAAAATGATTGGCTCTGTCAGTGCCATGCAACAGGCAGAAAGAAGCACAACACCCCTTCTGAGAGGTGAAACAGGTGGCTGCAGGTTAGGAGAGGCACGGCCCTAAGATGTAGGAAGAAGCACTGAATCCACTGCTGTGGGAGAGCAAGAGAGTTGCTGCAAACTCTCAGGGAAATGGGCTGACCTAGAAGTATTTTGTGGGGTGAAACAGAAGAATACACGAAGCTCATCCTCTGTGCCTTGAGCTAAGCCTGCAGAGATAAAGGCTGTGCAAGTCTGTGTCTATTTAAGCATTTCAGAGCTATCTCAGTACTAGAAACAGAGAAACAGCAACAAGATCTCTGATGGCATAGTAACTTTTTTGGTCAGGAATATATTATAATAAACCCTTCTCATGAGTCCCAGTATCTTCCTGTACAGATCCTTGAGTCCCAAGAGCAGGTTTTCTCTCTCCACTAATTAAAAGAGAGGAGGAAAAACTATGTCAATTTTTGAGGGTGGATCTCTTTCTCCTTTGGATTTTATTTATATGATTATAGAAAAGATTGAAGATGATTTCTGGCTTGAACTTATTTTCTCTTCGTTTTCTTGTCAGCTTGTGATAACATTTTTTCATTCATTGAGTTTGAATCTCTGCTTGGTTTTACTTACTTTAAAAGATAAAAATTGAATCTTGTAATTTTTCATTTCTAATGGAACTACATTATATCTACAGGGCTGTATTGTTGTTTAGTTTCCATGAAAAAAACGTTATTAAGTTCTCATGGCACAATTTTTCATTTTCAAAGCCAGAAAAACTCATCTTGAATTTCGAATTTCAGATTTAGTTTGAAGAATTAGTTATTAGGAAGATGCAAGATATTGATATTCTTTTGCTTGCAAACTATGAAACTTTGATCCATTAGGAAAATATGTATGGAGTCCTACTGTACCTGCTTCAGTGCCTGGTCTTAAAAGTATACCCTTTTCCTCTTTCTGAATAAGTGAATGCCATTACCACACCATTTGCCAAAGTGCTCAGGAAATATTGCCATTAAGTATAAGGAATAGTATACTAATGTAGAAAGGAATGTGAATTGTACACTAAGAGTATTTAGGTGCACTTAGTTTCCATGATGACCAAGAACTGTACTTTAAGACAGTCACATAACTCTAGTGAGCGTTATCAGTGTTGTCTGTGCAACAAATGAAAACCCAGAATGTGAATACTTTTTCGTGAGGTATGTAAATTAAAGCAGGCATGATATGAATAATACATCCTGTGCACATTAGCACATTTTTCAAATGCAAAAGAGAATCTATACGCACAGTTAAAATAGGCTTCTCTGAATGTTATATCAGAAGGAAATCTCACTTAGGCAGTGAAAAGAAAATGTAGGACCATTAATATGACTTAACTTAAATGGCTATAGAAATCTGAAAGTCCTAAAGCAAGAAAATCCCCATTTCAGAAATCTGAAACTAGTTCTTTATTTAGGACATTATCCTGTAAACACTGCTTCTGATTGCTGTGGGGTTTTCATGTTTTTACATCTGCCAGAATAAGACCCCTATACAGCCAGAGAGACCCTTATTATGGCAATTGCCAATAGTCTCGCTGCAGAAAACATATGTCAGCGTAATATAACGATTTTCCTCCTTCTTCTTATATTTTCTCATTTGTTTGTATTTATTTTTTCACTTTTTGTCCTAATAAATATGCATGTGTTTATGTACAATGAGAAAAAATAACATCCTTCCTATTTTACATTTTCAAACCTAGGAAAAAATAAGAACGTTACAAATCATTAGTTTTTGACTGGAAGGGCTTAAATTGCAAAAGATCTTCCCCTTCTGGAAAAGAAAGTAAAAGAAACAAAATCTGACAGGTGCTGGTGGCACTGCTTAGTGTTCACTGGAGGGCATTCAAATGGCAAGTGAGGGTGTGCAGTGTGATTACGGATAGAAGAACGGAGGGAAAGATCAGCACAATAAAAGTTCCCAGCAGAAGGAACTCACAAGAGACTGTAGAAAACCCAAGGTATGTTCCAGTCTATATGTTTTATCTCGCTGTGTTTTAAACATTTAGGTCTTCAGCTAGTACCTAGGGAAGACATTTTGACCGTTTCTGACAATTTTTTTCCCCACTTGTATTATAATTTTTTACATTTCATCTAATTTCTGCTACTTATAGAGTTGCGTTACATCTCTTTCTGCTTGGGCTCAGACCACCCCCTCCCACGCTCAGAATAGGCCCTGGAATCCAGATGATCACATGTAGGGTTACCAGAGAACTGTGTTAGGCCTGGTTGTCATTTGACCAACTCTTCTGCTTTGAGATAAAAGAGAACCAACCTTCTGTTCAGTAATTTTACTTCTTAGCTAGGCCTCTTCTAACTCTCTGAAAGTAACAGCACGTTGTGCAGAAAACTGTTCCTTCTCAGAGTGATAAGGCCTATGTTTATAGTTAAAGCCAAGGAAAGGTACGCAGAGAGGCTCTATACTTATTGCTATAATAACCAAGGTCAGCTCACTTTGTTATCTGTCCCACTGGAGGGTCGGAAATGGAAAAGCACAAAGGAGTCCCACCTGCAGGGAGGAGTGGACAGGGCAGGTGACCCAAAACTGACCAACAGGGGTATTCCATCCCGTCTGCCCCATGCTCAGTACAAAAGCTGAGGGATTAAAGGGTCAGCCCCCTTTCTTCAATGGCTGACATCCAAGGAGGACTATCTGTTCCTCTGCCTTTGATCCCGATCCATGAGTTCCTGACTCCAGATTTGGAAGGACAAGGCAGGACTTAACAGCTGAGGTCCGCATTGACCCAGTGTAATAGGAGTGTCAGAAGAGAGCTCAGGTTAGCAGCTCCCAGGGGAGAATGGGAAAATGGAGCCCAGCACTAACCCAAGAGATGCTGGCAAGAAAGGTCAAGTTAATGTATGTCCAAATGCTATGCGGACCTGCTATATGAAATGTAGTCTATGAACCCTGGATAGAAAAGATGAAAAAGCAGATGAATGGAACATATTTCTTGGTGCACACCTACAGGGAGCTGCATTCATTTATCAAAGCAATTTGTTAAAAACTAAAAATACTTTATGAAATTATTCAGGAAATAGTCCTTTCAGTTCTGACTGCTACTCATACATAGCTCATAGACAGAACTCATGTCTTTGCTTTAGTTCTTGGTATATCCCCTCAAATACACTTCCTCATATTCTGTTATTATTTAAAACATTTTTATTATATGAAACAAGGGTAAACTATCATTATAAGCAAAGAACTTTTAATACATATATAAGAAAGTCCAGGGTCATGTTCTCTTTATAACAGTACAAATATCACCATCTCTTACTTTTTAGGAAAAAAAATTATTAGAAATCACACCTTGTAATACAGTATTGCTATTCTAAAGCTAACTAGTTCACCACATTTTTTCTTGTTGATATACAGCTGCAAATGTAAATCACGCAAGATTTTTAAAAAGACATTATGATAAACTGGCAGATTTAAAATTTGTAGATTTGCTCCATCCAGGCATAAGACATTTGTTGTCCTTCAGCAATTTGAAATCATGTCTGTAAGGAATACATACCCAAGGCAATGGACTAAGAGGAAAGACATTGTGATTGTCTGTGCAGAGAGGCAAATCCAAATCCAATAGAAATGAAAAAAGAAATTAATAACAAAAAGTCAGAAATATGGTCTAAATCTGATTGGAATCTTCTAAATTACTTATATTTTAAAGTTGCCAATTTCACATGGCAACTAATTCTAACAAAACAAACAAACCAAACCAGAAGATAATTGTGCTTCTACAGAGAGTTTCTGCAATAGTTTATGAATGTATATTAGTGGATATACGTACACAGGATGAATGCGTATTGGATTTTGAGGCCTCCGCCTTCTGCAATTACAATGAGGACATAATAATTTTACGAGTGCAATGTTGTATTTTCAGATAATTTTAGTACATTGAACTAGTTAAAAAGTCAGAAATCAACTTTGAAATGTGTAGGAAAGAAACAACATGAGAAATCTTCAAGATCAGACACATGCAAGTAGAGTTAACACACATATGGTAATCCCTTAAAATTTAACAGTCATCCTAAACAAATAATTTGCATCCATAATTTTACAATTCATATACTTTATTTAATGTAAAATTATGGCTCCATGTTCTGATTTTTAAAGCTGTCCCAAAGTTTAAGGTCATCACAACGTTCAGATCATGTCTGCTGAAAATAGAGTACTTTTATCTCTGCAGCATGAGGTGTGAAAATGAATGTGAAGGGTGTATATGGGTCGAGAACAGCCTCCTTTTGTCACAGCAAAGTTAGAATCTTTCCATACAGAGGTTTGGTTAATGAGATTTTAGAAGCAATTTAAATCCACAAACTGAAGGAAAGATCTAAAAGTGGTTTGTGGAATTGATTTCACTTCTGCAAGATTACATTTAGATGTGGTGCATGCTCCTTTCTTTTTTTGGTACAGAGGAAAAGTGGTTTTTTTTTTTTTTTTTTACTTGAAAAATAAAATTAAGGACTGTTAAATTTACATTTATGGATTCACTGGATCTTACTGAAAAAAATGGATTGAGAAGGAGCAGGTTCTGTAATTATTAGAGCTTAAGTATATTTGCCAAGTATGTTTGCAAAGTCAGTGTTCCTACAAATACAGATCTAAATTCACACTTCATCATAAAATATAAAAGGCAAAACATAAAAATTAATAAGGTCTGTTCACAGTGTCTTGTAAAGCCAATAACTCCAGGCGATATTGTCAACTCTTCAAATGCACTGTCTTTAAGAAAACCAAAGCTAATCTCTTCCCCCTCACCTCCGAAGAAACTGTTAGAAGTCTGTGCTGAAATAGTGATTCCAACAAAGAATTTCACCTGTGGCTATGGTTCTAGGCCAGAAATTTCATGGTGGTAACCAACATCCAGGCAGAGCTGAACTGCTGAGCCCAAATGCTGAGAGTCCAACCAAGGGTGGATGTTGTTGCTAATTAAGCTTCAGTTGAGTGAGCTGCTCCCTTGGCCTTTGTACACACTGTGAAGGGCATTTCATCTCTTATTAGCACATGATAACTCTGAAAACTTATTTTTGATATCTTCCTTTATCTTCCAAATCTTCTCCCTTCTCAACCAACCCCAAAGGCAAATAAGTTAAAAACCTATTTTTATTTTCACACAAAATGGGTACCCACACTATATGCTTTAGCCTTGTTTTATGCATTTAACTATAGGTGCCAAAGTTAGCTTAGGGCACCACTTTGCTATGTGGGCAATGAAGGGATGTCAATTGCTCCATAATTCAATGCAGAACATCTAAGATGAGCAATGTGTAGACATCCGTATAATTTGTAGCCACACCTTTGGCTTTGCTACCAAAAAACTCCAAATGTTTAAACTAAGTCAAGAAGTCTAGACAACTCCTCTAGCCTTACTGAGCACTTAGAATCCACATCTGACTTAAAAAACCCCTCTGAGTTGCAAACTGTTGGAAACTGGGAGACTGCAGAGGGGGAGTATCCAAATATGCTTTTACTTTTTCCTAGAAATCTGTATGTACGTTGTTGGAAACAGAGCTGGGTGAGTGATCTCCAGTCTGATCCAGAACAGCTTTTCTTCTGCATGACCTAGTACTATCGGCCTCTTCTCACTAGAGATATGCTAAAGCTACAGATAAAAAAAAATAATCACAT
This sequence comes from Limnodromus scolopaceus, assembly GCA_028565335.1. Taxonomy (NCBI): domain Eukaryota; kingdom Metazoa; phylum Chordata; class Aves; order Charadriiformes; family Scolopacidae; genus Limnodromus; species Limnodromus scolopaceus. Next base: position 122,141,627 of record JAOXNO010000001.1, read on the forward strand.
GAATTCTGCTTCTACTCAGCATTTCACACTTTCAACATAACTAAGGTATCCTGGAATCTTACAGTTCTCCGTAGGTCTTGAGATTTCTCCAGTTTGGAGTAGTTTCCTTAGAGCAGCTTTAATTTACTCTACAACTCACCAAATAAATATGTGTTAATCCTGTTTTGCCCAAATCCTCAATTATAGTCCACAATGTTTGATTACATCTTTCAGCTATACTTGTTGGTGCTGTGCAAGACTTGTGTTCTGCCTTGTTAGTGGAACAGTAATCTCATGAAATGGTTTAAGATCTCATTATTTGTTGCATTTGTTTACCATCTGTATTAACCTAAAACTGTCTGCGTAATCTTATATGAAAATAAAGAATATGAGAATCATTTTTATATGTAATTTAATGCGAGGAAAAGATTTCAGGACTCAAGGAAATTAAGTTTTGATCAACCAGTCAAAATAATTTGATGAGTGTCTCTTAATTTACATTCAAAGCACAAAGCATCAGTGGCTTAGGGCTAAGGGAGAATTGATGGTTTCAAAAACAAAAACAAAACAGTCCATGAAAAAGAGGAAGCTCTTAAGTACTTTGAGGCTGGAAAAAAAACATGGGTTGGGTTCTGTTCTGCTTTAGCTTTAAAGAATTAAAAGTAAGTCCTTTCCTACAATTATGAGTCTGGAATTGAAAATGCATGTGTGTCAGAAGTCCTGCTGTTACGTTCTACAGCCCAGCGGAGTGCTTTGAAGGAAGCTTAGTCTGCTCCCGCCTCTGAAGTACAGAGTTCCTTGAATAGATACTTCTCTTGGACAAAACATCCCCATGAATTAGTACTAGTTACACTCCATAAGAAAGCTTATAAAGAGTTTTTTGGGCCTTTCCTCAAAAGGACCTCAGTGTGTGCCGTCATGATAAGCTCTGGTCCTCTGGGATCATGTTTTTCCTGTAATACTAAGCAGTGAGTCACCTTTTTGTCATTTAGGATGTTATAGGCAGGCAAGCCTGGTAGACACGATTAAGCTTGGGATATATTCCCTCTCCCCCAGATGCTCAGCTTGTTAATGAAAATGAGTGCTTAAGAATCAACACCCTGGCAAGTCCTCACAGCTTGATGCTATGGGGAGTAACAGCATGGCAAGCGTCGTGCGTGTGAGACAGGTGCTTGGCTCACACCCAGAGCACAGGGGGAAAACGGGGCAATATTTTTATTGATATTGTTGGTTCCTAAAACCCTTGTAACTGCTGTAATGGCTTAATTCTTCCAACCCTGGATGGTCTCTTTTATTAGTGCATTATTAGACCATTAAGAGGCATATTCAGAAAGAGCCTCGACAGCCAGCAAGTGTGTGCCTACAGGCAGCAGAGAGGCAGATTGCTGCAGAGAGCTATATTCAAAGCACCTAAAGTTAGTCTCTTGCTCCAAATCGCCCATGGAGGAGCCTTCATTACTTTAGGCCATAAAGGGAATACAGCAGACTTTCTTCCCAGGGCTAATGTTAGCCTTTATGAATATCTTTCTTTGCTTCCCCAGAGAGACATAATTTTAGATAACTGTTCGGCTATGGTGTGTTTTTATTGTTTGTTTTTTAAATGGAGGCTGATTTTGTCTCCAAATACAGTGCATGAAACACCGAAGCACCAAACTGCAGGTTTTTTCTGTGCAATGTAAATATTTGCTTCCAAGTTATGGGTTTGCCAGTCAGATTTTAGTCTGGAGAAAATATCTGCAACCAAGATAGCAACCCCGAACATAAATAATATTTATAATGTAAATAACATGACTTGACTCCAGCATTATGATTACATACCTCCACATGAAAAGGTGCAGCCTTCCTGTTGTATAATCTACTATTGGTTCTGTTATGTGACTAATTAAAACTCTACCTCAAGGATGTCCTTGTCACACCTGCCAAAATATTAGGGTAATTTAGGAGTTCCCCAAGGAAGCACTTGTGATACTGCAGACAGCAATCAGACGCCAGCTTTGCACACCAAGAGGACTTTGAAGGAAGTTGTGAGAAGCTGATTTTCACAGTGCGATGTAGGAATGACTCTTTTTTCCATCATGGAAATCAATTCACATCAGATGCTCATAAAAAGAATTTTGTTGCAAATTGGCCTATATAATTAAGTTTATCATAAAACCTGTAATGACTGGAATCACATAGTCAAATGCCCAGGAACCTGGATACACCCTTTCCAGAATGAGATAGGAGCTGGCTCTGCTCATGGTATCTCTACGCCACCAAAATCCCATCAGTGAACAGGAACAGAGAAGATTTTTTTTTCTTTTAATGCAAAATAGTAGAACCTGTCCTCAGAAGGCAGGAGATGGGGTCACAGGTGTTCCCATGAGGGTGTCAGCTATACACAACAGGAGGGGAAAGAACAGGTGAGGAGGAGAGTCAGGGATGGAGAGAGGCAGCAAAGGGGAAGAGGAGGAGACAAGGAGCCAGGAGAGGACAGGGGCTGAAACAGGAGAAGGAGAAGGTGATGACAGTATTCTCAACTCATGCTTGTCAAGTGCCATGTAAATTTCCATTACCCTACAGACGTCCTGTTGGCTCGCTCTGAAGCTCCCTGCTTTCCTGCAGGTAATCCTCCAAGAAAGCAGGGGAAACAAGTGTGAATATAAACTCCAATATGCAATCACTGTTTTAAAATTCATCAGACAAACATTTCGGTACCACCGCTGACTTCCTTACCTTGGGCTTATAAAAAGTTTGGTGGGTTCACCAGTTAACGCTCCTACCTCACAAAACAAATAAATACTAGTTTAGGGAGTACCAGGAGACATGCAGGTCTCTGCGCTAATCAGCTGTATGCATGCAATGCCTCAGATGAGTCAAGGGTAGGCTGGGAACTGGCGAGTTGTCAATGCTGTAATCACTCAAACATCAGGGACAGTGACTTGTGAGTGGGTCACTAACCCTTTAGTGGGAATATCAAATTGCAAATGGATGCATTCTTCAAGCAATAGTTGTATCGAGCAGCTGAAGAGCTTCCCAGTTGCTGAAATACATTTGCAAAATGCATTTGTTGAATCACCTTCAATATAAAAAAATTCAGAAAACTGAAGTTTTGCTCATAGATGAGAAGCAGAAGTAGTTAGCGTAAATAATCTGGCAGTAAATAATTTGGATTCTTTTAAAATGTTATCATTTCTCTCCCTTCAGAAAACCCTGAGAGCTGGGAAAAAAAAAAGTTTGTTGTGGGTAACCAGTAGATAGCACGATGTTCTCCGTGCTGAATGCAGAAAAGGTCAGCTTGCAGTGAGGAGTTCTAGGGGAAAGAATTTCAGTTTTCCCAGAGCTCAGTTGCTGCTTCTTTTTGCCAAAAGGAGTTTAAAATCAGTTTCACACTCCTCCAGCATTCTTTCATGAAAGATTAATGTAAAAATTAGGGTGCCAAAAGCAGCTGTACCCTCTCTTTAGGAAAAAAAATAAATAAATAATTTTGCTTCTAATTCTTGAAAAGATACCAGCGGAGCTCTAAACCCTTCACAGCTGCGTCCTCAAAAAGTGACTGAGTCAATAACTTTTTGCAACTTTTTTGTAGATTTAGACTTGTAACATTTTTGTAGTGCAAAATAGCGGTCAAGAAACATTATCTGTGCAAATCATGACATGAAATTCTTACATAGGCTGCTGCCAGCTAACCCCTGGGATTGCAGCCTGCTGGGTTTCATTTTGGGTTTTGTTCTTCATTATTTTGATGTGGCATTGCTAATGAGTTGTGAAATTTCTTGTGCTGAGCATTCAGCGCCTTTAGCACATTCCTGCATTTGGCAGTTGTGGGAGAGGGTTACTGCAGAACTGTGTTTTGCCATCTGGATGGTTTCCTTTTCAGAGGCCCTGCAGGGACAGGGAGATTGTAAATCTTTACTTGGCATTTTCAAAGGGTTAACAAAGGAATTAAAAGCTCCATTAGCATTGGAGAAGGATGACAGTCAACCACTGTGCTTACATACTTTGGACTTTGAGAAAATTTTGGCACTAAGGAGTTGAGATTGCCTAAACAAGGCTGAGGACAAATACAATTTAGTAGGTTTTGCAGGCAAAGACAGTTACCTTAATGAGTACATGGACAGTATTGAATGATTGGAGTACAGTACATAATTTCCGATAAAACAATCTGGACACGGGGGCAGAGATGACGGGTCGGGAGGAAGGTACCAGTTTGTATTGTTGTACAGCAGTATTACAAAGTTGCTAGTAATGAGTTTTGCAGCTCTGTTCAGTTTTTGCACTTGAATCCATTATATAGTCTTTGATGTGATAGAAATTCATTGAAATCCCAATCTTATTTTGGATACTTATAATTCCATGCTCAAGAGCCAGAGAAATTTAAACCATTACTGTGCACACAAACAACATTAAAAGAACATTATTGAGCTTGTGGAGATGAATAATGTTCTTTAATGTACTTCTGTGCTTGTGTGTAATTTACTTGGTGTTTTGTTTTTCAAAACAATTTTCATCTTGTGAATTCATATTGATATTTGCATAGGTCAGCAGCAGACTGGGAATCATTAAAATAGCCAAATGTGTCACTAAAGTTAATGGAGTAGTTACCACTGTCAGCAGCAGTATTGGCATGAGCCCGCAATAGCTTTGCCAGTGCTTTTCATAGGCATTTATTGGGCTGCAAAGGAAGGGTAAGAGTCAGAACTCTGAGCTTCTGGTCCTGTCTTGACAAGGGGGATATGTTTCAGGGGACAAAGATTATCCTTGTTCTCTCTAAATTTGCTCTTTTCCCAACCCACCCTTTCTAACCTGTCATGGCTGATCTCTTTCAGTTCTGAGTCCTGAACCACCTGTTTGGTAGTCCATACCAGTGTGATTCATCTCATCTAACTTCAGATTTTGCAACACAAATGTCTATGTTTGACCTGGCCTTCTAAGCACTTTCTGTAATCAGGTGTAGGAGGATACATGTCTGACCTGTTTTAGATGCCTATTTTAGGTTGATAGGAATTGTGCTTTGCTAGTGTCTTATTTCTTGACAGGGACTATAAAGGGCCTACATGACTGACTTTGAAATAACTACCAGCTACTCCAATTCCAGAACTAATTTGCTCCTTTTTCTCTCTTTTCCTACTGCATCCTCTCAAACAGTAGACTCCTTCACTGGTGTCCTTGCTCCAATATATGCTCTTTCCACGGGAGGACCAGGACATCCACAGGCTGCGAAATGATGGCATTGTCTGGTTGGCAGCAGATCTTCCTCCTTTCCCTGGCTTCCTTCCCTTGCCATTCTTGTCCTCATGTGATTGTCTTTTTGTACATCTTGCCCAGGCATCATCGAGTTATGACATTGACTATCAGAATCAAAAAGAGAAGATCCTCCCTGTGAGGCCTGACAGCCCTTCCTCAGAGTATCCATTGCAAGTCATTACCGTTATGGCACCTTCCTCACCTTGTGTGTGGGGTGAAAGGAGAGCACTCATGCTCTGCCTGTGGCACAAGGGTACTCTGACAGTAAAGAGAAATGTGGGAGATATATGCCTCCTCACTGAGGATGGAGATTCAGCTACTGGATCCTAAGGAGGTGTCCAATACTTCACAACCCATCTTGACTATGCTTACACTGCTAAATAAAAGAGGACCAGGGACTAATTGAGAGGTCCCAAGGCCCAAGTAGCATGGGCTGGCTTGTGTCCACAACATTTAAGATCAGATCCCAATGGAGTAGATAGTTTGGATCTTTGATCTAACATGAGGCCCCAGGTCTCCTCTGAGACTCCTGTGGTCCTAAACAAAAATGACTATTTTGTGTGTGTTTTTTTTTCAAGGAATTGGGCTCTGTTGCAGATCATAAGAGAGTTGTTTTTATAGCATAAAATGGAGGATATATATTGCGTGCTGTAAGGCATGACAAAAGGATATACAAGTATGTTTAAAGACATAAAGCCTGAATAGATGTTAGAAGACTTTTACAGATGAGCAAGACCAAATAGTGTAATCATCTGCTCAATGCTATCCTTTTGGATCAGTTCTTGGAATGAAAATTCATTTATATTCATGGTTGGGTGGTCAGTTTGGAGGAGTGGGGTGCAGTACTCATCCTTTCTCCTCTTTCTTCTTTTATTTAGCAGCATAGAGACACCCACAGAAACTCAAATTATTTCTAAATGTGCTAGCTCAAGCATAAGAGACTGCATAATTATTTAAGCATGGAACTGAGACCTTGCTAATTTGTCCCACTTCTTCACTCAATGGTAATTTTCCATTATATGGAGTAGCAAAGCCAAACAAGTCGCTATTAGTCATGTACGGGAATTATATTTTTATATATTTATCTCTACATTAGTATTTACGTAACATTTTTCTATCTAGGCACATACCAGATGCAGAAAACAGCACCATCCATCCTCTGCCAAATGTGAAAACCAAAAGCATAGGAACTCTAGATCACCTTAAAAGTCAGAATTTTAGAAAGAATTTTTAAATGCAGAATTTTAAAGTGCAGAATAATGTTTTTCTGTAGCTTCAATTAAAAAAAATGGATGAGCTGCTTTTATTAAAATTTCTCCCAAACTCTTGAGACTGACCACCAACTTGAAATACTTTAGGGTTAGTTTCTGAACTTTGTCCAGGTTTCATGTGAATGGAAACAGCATTTTATAAGAAATCTCATTAGCAATTAGAGATGCTTCCCAAGCTCTCGGTGTTTTCAGTCACCCCAAAAACCCTCTCATCAAGCTCAAGGGTTTTATACACACACAAATGGAGAGACATGGATTCTGCACTGATTCCAGTGAAAGGTTCACTTTCAGAACTGCAGTATTGCAATACAAAAATGTATCTAGTAACTATTTTGATGAAATAAACCATGAGATGCATTCTTATATTTAGATGCTGAGGCTTTAACCTGGTGTGCAAATTTGAGGGTGATTAGATTCCTTGCAAAGTTATTTTGCAGGTCCTTTTTATCGATCTTAGCAACATATTTTACAACAGTCTTTCAGTGACATTTGAGTCCTGGTATGACGAAGGGAGGCAAGGCTTGCTTAGTAGCTATCTAATGCATTCCATATAAGTACCTGGATTGGTGATACAGCATTTTGTCTGTGGTGTGTCTGTAAAGTTACTCAAAACAAAATCTTTCTGTTTGATTTCTTCAGTCACTGGGGTTATACAGGTTTTCAAGAATGACTGCAGCCTTTATCCTATATTTGTTGCTCCCTCTTTAAAATCTTTTTTTTTTTCTGCCAACAGGTCTCTGTAGGCTTGTTTCAAAGGAATAAGAAACCTTTCTAGAACATAATGCTTCATGGAAAACTACCCAAAAGGTTGAGCAGGTTAAAAAAGAAAGAGGAATCTTGGGGGAAAAAAAAATATATATATTAGCTAAATCTTGTGTAATATTTATGAGAACCATAAAATCCCTTTTGCTGATCACAAGAGGTCTTAGGATGTTTCTACCCTGCTAGGCTTATTCCTGGCCAGTGTTCCCCAGCCCTGCCCAAGATCCCTACAGCAGCAAGTATCTTTGCCAGAAGGCAGTAAATCAACACTCAGTAGGCGAGAGCATGGTACTGATAAACATAAATCCTGCAGCCGTGCTTGGAGATAGAATATACAACTTCAATGCGCTGTGCCCACAGCCCAGAAAGCCAACTGCATCCTGGGCTGCATCAAAAGAAGCATGGCCAGCAGGTTGAGGGAGGTGATTCTGTCCCTCTACTTCGCTCTGGTGAGACCCCACCTGAAGTACTGTGTCCGGCTCTGGGGCACTGCAAATAAGAAGGATGTGGACCTGTTGGAGCAGGTCCAGAGGAGGGCCATGAAGATTACCAGAGGGCTGGAACATCTCTCCTATGAAAGGGGCTGAAAGAGTTGGGGTTGTTCAGCCTGGAGAAAAGGAGGCTCTGGGGAGACCTTATAGCAGCCTTCCAGTACCTAACGGGGGCCTACAGGAGACAAGGGGAGGGACTCTTTATCAGGGAGTGTAGCAACAGTACAAGGGGTAATGGTTTTAAACTGAAAGAAGGGAGATTTACATAGGATATGAGGAAGAAATTCTTTACTGTGTGGGTGTTGAGACACTGGAACAGGCTGCCCAGAGGAGCTGCAGATCCCTGGAGGTTCAAGACCAGGCTGGAAGAAGCATTTAACAACCTGGTCTAGTGGGAGGTGTCCCTGCCCAGGACGATGGGGTTGGAACTAGATTATCTTTAAGGTTCCTTCCAATTCCAGCCATCCTATGATTCTATATAATTAAGAATTTCTCCAATAAGTAGCTTCAACTTTCTAAGCAGCTCAGTAAGTCAAATAATACTTCAGTTATTCTCCTGAAGAAGAAAAATACTGATGATGATAGTATAGAGAAACCAAACTGTATTCCAGCTCCCTAAGTTGAACCCAGAGTCTCTAATTGTCTCAGTATGGTCGGATCAAATACTAAAACACCTGTGCTTGTAACACTGAAATTACATGTCTGTCTCTAGCAGTTTTAAGTGCTTTCAAGTACAGACAGTTTTTTTATGCAGAAAGAATAAAAGAAGAAAACTTTCCTAGCTAACTTCCTCAGTAGTTTCCTTAAGCTTCAAGTAAAATTGTGATAAAAAGTCTGCTTTATGCTCCCAAGGATTATTTTTCAGTCTAATTTTTTTTTTTACATTTATTTCAGAGCTTTTGAAATTTATGTTTTAAATTTTAGCACATTGCATTAATAAATCAGAACTCCGTGGAAACAAATTATGAGGCATAGTTATACATCAAAAAGATAAATCAGAACTTAATGGCTAGGATAGAAGATATTTTCTAATCAGACAGCTAGAGAACTAATTAATGTTATCATTTGTAAACCAACCAAAGAAATACAGCCATGTTCTTAGTTAGAATGCATAAATCTGATGGTAAAGTTAACACTTATCATTTGGATCATTTTGTCTCATGTTTATAAATCAGTCTGTTAAATAAGATTTGAGCAAGATCTATAAATTAACACACTAAATTAAAAGTGTGTGGTTTCTGCTGATAAATAAGGACTTACAAGTGTTGGAGGTAACCAAACAGACAACAAATTCACATTCCTAGATTAGATGATCGTTAACCATTATAAATCAAAGCTGTAAATAATGTTTATCTCCTCAGATGTTCATGTTTCAGAAAGCCCATTTTAAAGAAAAAGAGAAAAGCTGTGAATTTAAATTCAGTCTCCTCTTTAGCATACAAATAGAGTACGTAGTAAAGACCGAGAGGAGCATGAGTACATTCTCTTATTTGAACTGCCACAGTGCTAGCTTTTGTTCTGTTTTGTTTCTAAGCTTTGCAGCAAGTGATATACTGGTATATGACTTGCTATAATACTGTGGTTCGTACTATTAAGCACATCTGCAAATTGGAGAATGACAGTTTTTTCCCCAAAATGAACATGACCTGACAAGATGGAAGAGTATCAGACTTCCCTCTGTGGATTTTCATCCTCCCTCTCCCCTGCTCCAACTGCCTGTGCAAACAATGGGAAGCTGAATACATCTCATGCCAGAAGGCAGCAGGTTACTAAAATACCCATGGCATATTTATGCAAGAAAGATGCTGTATAGCATATGGGCCTTGGGAGCCTTTCCCACCTTCTGTCTGTGTATATTTTTTAACTGTAAGAAGGCCTGAAGAAGAGATTTACTTCATCAAGAAAGTGAAATTTAAGGCAGGATAAGAGAACAAAGCAATCAAAATATGTGACTGTAGACACAAGCCTGAATTTCAAACCGCTTTACTAGCTCTAGGGAAACAATTCTTGCAAACTTTAAGTCAGATGCCTAAGCGTCATCCTGGGTTGACAGGTGGAGAAACCTGAGCCGTAAGGAGGCTGGAGCCAAAATGTTCAGCAGGGCCACTGATTTTGGGTGCTTGACTGAACAAATACATGCAGGGCTTCAAGCTGAACATGAGAACATAGCAGTAACATAAATCAATGTTTTCTTTTGAAAATGCGGTTTTGGATTGAGAAAGGCTGGAAAAGCAGCAGCAACAGCACTAGTACTCAGTCACTTCTGTCTCCTGGCTTACCACTGAAACCTTACCTCTTTCTAAAGACCTTGTCCCAGAAACCCCCACTTACACGAGAGCCTTAAGCTTTAAGAGAGCAAAGAATCTCAATGAAATACTTTCTTATTACATAGTCACAGGGTGAGGAAGAAGTTTTTTGCAAATTATTTAACCTATATAAATTTAGAAGCAGTTACGTTTGACCCACCTGGGAACCGGGGAGGGCACCACTCGCTTTCACATAGAGGACCTGAGCCCAACAGATGAGCTTCTGAGCAGGGTTATTAAGAAATGCAACAGTGTCTAAAAGCAAACTGAAAGTTTCAATTTCTGCTAAAGTTTAGCTTCTTTTACTCCTTTGCTGTATCCTAACCAACACACAAGGTCTCTAGCTCCTTAGCTAGGATTTGCTGTCTTTAATAGGATAGAGTGTAAAATGCCAACCCTGATTATTAACCAGGTTTCCTAGATGCCAGTCCTACAATATTACTGTCTTGTATCAGTCAGCTCACTTGGGGTTTGCATGAACACAGTTAGCATAAGATAAATTGCCCTAATCACTGAAAGTAGTTTCAGTAAGTAATTTTGAACACAAACTTTGACAATTCGTCAGACACATGGGAATAGAGTATTAGAAAAAAAAGGGTGTACTTACACAGAAAATTGAACACTAGAAATAGAAAATAGTTAAGTATCTTTATTTTATTTTTAAGAATAATGTCTATTTTTATTTTATTATTTAGATATTATTAGACATTATTATACAATATTATTATTATTAAAACATTATATATTATTATTAGAATGTGGTAGGCTGACAAGATTATCCATAGATGGATGTTTTTTCTTTCCTCTTTGGAGCCGATTGTGTTACCATCAGTTTCTGTATTTCACTTATGAAACTGGATAGTACCCTTAATTTGAGTGTTTCTGGGCAGCCACGTGTGAGGAAATAGATTGGAAAAGATACCATTTACATTTATGTAATATCAGCACACATGGATAAGTGTCACTACTTAGGCAGCAGGAGATGTACCATCTACAAATGCGCTGGCCTTGCTTCACTGGGAGAGCAATGCGTTCCTAATTTGGCAAGCTGATGGCAGCTTTATAATCCCTCCTTCTCTCAGTGAGGGGGGCAGCCACGGTGGCTGGTGAGAGACCATCCTTTATTGGTGCTGTTAAATCTGTAGTGATGTGTCAGCATCTGAGCCTTTATGAAGCTTCTCTAATTCTGGTAATCCAAGTGAAAGGACAGCTTTTGGATGAATACAGCATGTCTCTCTGGCTCCTGTGTGGAAGGGTCAGGAGTGAAAAGGAAAGTGAAGAAAAATAACAGCCCCAAAGCCGACACTACACAGTTTAATATTTCAAGCAAAATATAAGAAAAAGAGAATTAAAAAAAGGACGAGAAATGAAAGGAGGAGAAGAGCAGAGCGAACCTTGCTTCCAGCAGTCTGCCAAACAATTGCCAGATTTGTATTTGGGTAATTGCTATCTGACATGAAAGGTTGTTTGGTGCACTTGTGATGGACTTCTAACTCAGCCTCTGCAGCAGAGATTGGTAAAATACTCTGGTAGTACTAGGAAAAAGTAGGAGTAACACCACAGGAGCAATACAATCATGTACTTCTTTGAATCCTTGAAGTCCAACCATGAGTCTTACAAGCATCATATGCAACTTGCCAGAACAGTAATTCTGTCAGTTTTAATGCAAGTAACGTGCTACTACTTTCAAGGCTGAACCTTTAGCTGTCTGCATTGGGTTACAGTAGAGCTGCTTCAGTTAGTAGTGAAATACTATGCCCAGTGTGTTTCATTCCAGATACAAAGTGATGTTTCCCTTTATTCGTTGGTTTCTGCAACACAGAAGATGATGTGGCCAAGATCACAGGGAGCAAATATTCATCAGTAGCTTGAGGTATTGCCATTGATTTCCATCAGAAAAATATGACATGAATAGGGAAACTTGCTTAAAATCGATGTCACATTTGAGCCCAGTATTGTCTCCAGAGCCAGGGATTCAAATCACCATGGCTGTGGCTGAGAGTCCTTTCAACTCGCTCCTCAGCTCTTAAGACCAGGCACAGTGCTGGGCTCGCACCGTGTCACATCCCATTAAGTCACTTCACATATGATGTGATGCAATCTGACATAACATGTTTGGAGGGTTTAAAGAATGTTATCTCTGTGTCCACAGGTGCTAAACACCAAGCTACTAAGCCTAAGCATGTAGGCGGCAATTCAGGGAATCAGTGAATAGGGTTTTTCTTCTCTTTCGGGGAGATTACATTAAGGCATAGTCATGATTCATTTTTCACTTACTTTACATAAGTCATACTAGAAGTCTTAAAACTCAGATATTATGCCTTTAGATACATTTTTGTACCTCATAAGAATTAGTAACCATGCAGAGAACACCTCCAGGACTCCAACGCCAGTACAGACATCTGTGTCTGGAAAAGCACTCCTTTCAGTATTAGATTTATGAAATCTGGAGTCAGTGAGTTTATAATAGAGATTTTCTACTTATATTAGAAAGTGGTTTATGCTAGTCTAACATAGAACCACGCATAGGTTGTAGATTCTCTTTCCATCTTTGCCTGTGACTCTGTATGTGATGCTTATCAACAAATTTTTCTCTCTGGGTCAGAGATGATGAAATAGTATCTTACAACAAGATCAGTAGGTGTCTACTGATTTAAAGTATAAGGATCTCTCAGTCATATTTTCTCTGCATTGATTTAATTACCACTATAAATAAACTTCAAAATAAAAGATAATTTGATTTTGAAATAATTCAAATTGTTTCCTGTTCAGAAAATGACAAATCAATATATTTTGACGGCTTTGACATTTTTATCAAGTGGAAATTAGATGAAATCAACCCTGTAAACTCATGTATTCTAATAAAAATAAGAAAAGAAAAGAAAGGAAAAGAAAGGAAAGGAAAAGAAAGGAAAGGAAAAGAAGAGAAGAGAAAGAAAAGAAAAGAAAAGAAAAGAAAAGAAAAGAAAAGAAAAGAAAAGAAAAGAAAAGAAAAGAAAAGAAAAGAAAAAGAAAAGAAACCAAAAGTTCCTGGTCAAACCTACCTGTTAAATTGCTTGCAGTGATCTATATGTCTCCAATGAAGGCAGTTAGCTTTACTAACTGTTGAACATATACTCCACTTGAAATTTTGTTCTTTCAATACAATTGCATTGAAAACCCATGCAGAGACTAAAATAGGAATATCTGCATCAGCCTCCCACCCCCATCCTCCCAAATTCCTTCCCTGGTAGCTAGGCACACGAAGAGCACTTGCCAGCATCGCAATCACTATGTCTAATCCTGTTTAGGGACTAGCTCCATGGCACCAGCTTGGAGACATGAGCAAACTCCACGTGGGACACTGGTGTCAGATGAAGGAGGTCTGCTGGATGTGGCACTGGCCCAGGTGTCTCCACCTGGAGCTCCTCCAACAGGCTCTGAGGCACAGCAGCCGCAGAGGATGACATAGTATGGGGCAGATGAGGGGCTGGTGTGAGGCTCAGCTGCCCCCATATTCAGTGTGTGCTTGTCCCTTCTCTGTAGCCAATAGGATCAGAAAGCTCCTGGTGGGGCTGCCCTCCCTCTTCTGTTCACTCTGCTTTGTCTGAGCCACCTGCCTAAGTGCTGGTCCTAGTACCCTAATTCCTCCAGTAGTCTCTATTTACAATAAGCCTAAATGCTTCCATGTCGCCTGCAAGCAACCCATCCAGCCACAGAGGAAGAGAAATGAGCGGGTCACATCACAGCTGTAGGTGCCACAATGAACACTGACCACTTCTTGATCACGGGACAACAGACTGGCGTGTGCAGTGCTGTGAAGCTGGGGGGGGTGACAAGTGTCACTCCTAGCCTCCCAAACACTTGTTGCTGGAGAAGTTGTCTCTCTCAGGTGGGAATTCAGAGGGTTTGAGACCCAGGCGGATTCCCTGTTTGATCCTCTCCCTCCCTGTGTGGTACACATGCCTTTTCTGCTTACAGTGGTGTACGTGCTGAAAGCATCCCTGTTTCAGAGTGAGATGTTTCAGTCCAGAGCATTCAGAAGCTCACAATATATTTTGTTTAGATACTTGCCTCTTTGATCAGCTGCAGTCACAAGCTCCTGTGTGAATCTTCTCGAATGAGCGAGTGAGCAAATGTGCCTTAGAGACTGCTGTGTTCAGGAGAAGGTTGCAATTCCAGCTGAATCAGACCAATTTTACTGTCACCTTTTACTAAAGTCAGAAATCAAAACTTGTGCAGGACACATAGGTTTGTAAGCTATACCATGCTGAAAGCACGTTTTTATATACACGCACACATTTACCACATGTAGAAATACAGATATACCCATAGATAAGCTTATCGTAAGATGCAGACATGAAATGTGTTTCTTTTTTAACTAGTTAGTTCTATTAATGACTTAAAGACAATTACACGTTCATGACTTCATTAATTTAACAGGTTAACTGCAAGAGAAAAATATCTTAAATTTCATTTAATCATAAATACTTCTCCTTACTCACTTAGTAACAGGAAAGGAATTGCATTATTTTCTTTTAAAGATGAGGGATTCGATGTACTCTGACAAAATATGGCTAGTATTGTCACACTGAAACCATCGTTACCATATATTTTCCCAGTCTTCATTTCCATAACTGACAGCTGTGAGACAATCCATATAAAGAGCAGCCATAAATAATAGCCCCAGTAAGGGCATATATACTGTGCTATCACTGTCCCTTGTCAGTGGAGTATTCACTCTTTTATGAATCAGTAGAATAAAATACTTTTAACTGTTGACTGAAGGCTTACTATTTTTCAGAATTGCCGAGATTTCATCATGTCCATGAAAGCCAGCTGCACATGCTTCACACTTCCCTTATGCCTATACTGTGTTTTCCAAGTGGTTAAAAGGACAGAGTGAAGAAACTGAGACAAGTTCCCATGTACTGAGCTTCCCGTCATCTGGCTAGATGAAAAGGCACACTGATAGATGGTGAAATATAGTTCTCATAAATTTTTTAACAAGGAAGGCAGATGCAATAGCTTTTAGACTACACTTTAACCTAACTCAGAAGCAAAATGAATAGCACATTACTGAAGCAATACGAGGAAAGAAAATGCAAATCCCTAAAACCCTTGGATAATTAGTAACTCACCCAGCTCTGCACTCTTTCTAAATGTTGCATTAAATATGTACATGGAATTCTGCTTAACTGTTAGATTGCTGCCAACGTTTTTCTCCATTTGTATTGGCTTTGGACAGATTTCTGTCCTGGAAAAAATGATTCACATACCAAATATCAGTCTCTGCTATTGTAATTTTCTGCAATTATGTTAAAGTGAGTGAGTCCAAACTGATTTTGCTACCTGAAAAAATATAAGCTCAAAGTGTGTCTAATGGTATTTTGATAGCAGGAAAACATAAAACTTAGAAATACAAGTACTCAACTTTCAACTGTAAAAGAAGTAAAGCAAGACCCACCTTTTGAGTATGGGAAAATCAGTCATTAAGTGTTAGCAGACGCTAACAGAGCTGTTCCAGACATATCACCGTTGTTTTGTTTAGTTTTGGTTTTAATATGCTATTGATTTTCTAAACAGCTGAGTATGGTTTATAATAGCAATAACCTGCATGAAGCCAGCCATTACACGGGATAACACCTAGTTTATAGAACATTAGCTTTTGCCTCTAGTAGTTAACTGAGAAACTAGATTGAAAGGGGAGGGGCGTTAGTTTTTGTTTCTTTCCTTCTTTTGTTTTTAGTAATGAGTGACATTAAGGTGAATATTTCTTACATATTTTCAGGTGCTTTTGGAGGGGGAGAAGATATGAATGATCAATCATGCCTTTCTTTTTTTTTTAAGACACCAACTTCCCAGTAGTTTTGCAACTGGATCACATTCAGGCTGCATTTCCTCCATTTATTTAAGTATGTATTTACTCCCTACTGGAATTACATACACTGAAATTTAAACATGCATTTTAGGCCTTTTGCTGAATTAGGCTGTTTAAAAGAGCTTTGGTTCCTAAATGAAAAGTGGCAAGGGATTATTTGTATGTATCCTAACTCAAAAAATTTGAACCTGGTCATCATGTTTTCCCCTAAAGCAAGTAGAATACTGGCCAATTTATCATATGTGTTAGATATGAATAATTTGGAGTTATATTCAATTCTGATATTATTAAGAAGCCTCAAGAAAGTCATTCCTACCCTGTTAAAGGAGATATGAATGTTAAAAACTAAGAAGTACACAAATTATTACAAAAGCATATGTAAAGTATACGTCACTGCAGGCTGTTCCTGTCATCTTCTCATGCACTGGTATCTGCCCTGCAGCAATATATACTGGCTCCACCTCTCTTTCTCTTTTTTTTGTTTGTTTGCTTGTTTGTTTTTTACCTTCTTTTTAATAAACATATAGCTTTGCAACACATTTAGCATGCAAGTTTAGTGAAATGCTCATGTTATTGATAGTTGTAGCTAATGTATTATTATCCATTTTGTTACAGAGAGTGAAAGTCAATATTTTTTAATCCTGTAACCACAGAACTATTTATGCTGTTGTGTCATCTCTTGTACTGTGGCCTAATCCAATTCCACAGAGGTTTGAAGTGTTCCAGAATAATTTTGTTGCTTGATCTCCCTATTGGTTGTTGTATTTTGCATGTGCTAGTGTTAATAGTTTTGACAAAACATATCCACTCATTATACAAAACATAGCAAAATCTCATATTCCTATTGTGTTTAAGATATGTTCAAGTGGACAGGTAGTTACTTACATGTACAGACTGTGAAAACCTCTGGACTGCGACATGCTCTGATCTGTAGCTATGAATTACTAAAAAAATAATAAAGATCATTTGCAAAAATATGATTTCTGTATTTCAGTCTGAGGTGCTTGGTTCAGACCTCTAAATTAATATCATTTTAATCAGTACCTGTAAAAATCTATGTTTAAAGAATCATAGAATCATAGAGTTGTCTAGGTCTCCCCTCAGCCTCCTTTTCTCCAGGCTGAACAACCCCAGCTCCCTCAGCCTCTCCTCATAAGACTTACTCTC
>JAOXNO010000001.1:122164218-122186703 GCA_028565335.1 Limnodromus scolopaceus
GGTTGTTCAGCCTGGAGAAAAGGAGGCTGAGGGGAGACCTTATTGCTCTCTACAACTACCTGAAAGGAGGTTGTAGAAAGGCAGGCATTGATCTCTTCTGCCAAGTCACAGGAGACAGGACAAGCTGAAATGGTCTCAAGTTGCGCCAGGGGAGGTTCAGATTGGATATTAGGAAAAATTTTTACACTGAAAAGATTATTAAGCATTGGAATGGGCTGCCCAGGGAAGTTGTTGAGGCACCATCCCTGGCGGTATTCAAAAGACGGGTTGACTTAGTGCTTAGTGACATGGTTTAGTGATGGGTTTTTTTGGTTTTGTTTGTGTTTTTTTTTAATCAGAGTTAGGTTGGTGGTTGGACTATATGATCTTAAAGGTCTCTTCCAGCCTAGACAATTCAATGATTCTATGATTCTATTCAACTCTTTTTTCTCAAGCAGACTCTTAAAACTCTACATTTACTTCTTTGGTGGGTATATAACAACAAGCCAACATCAACCATCTGTTGCACATTAAGAATTTTAATTGTAATGCAGCCAATGTAGCCTGGTTTAATTTTTTTTTTGACTTAGTTGCCAATATCAGCAGGATTAGCTTGATAATTGACAAGGGTGTGTAATTGATTGTCACAGGTGGAAACGTACAGCTTATTGTATACACTCAGAGTAGTGCTTTCAGAGACTGTGGGTTTTGATCTCTAAATGTAAATTGTTTCAGCTTTGAAAGATGAAATTTGGTCATTAAGGTTCTGTCAAAGGCTAGCTGAAGGAAGGAAAAAAGGACCCATTGAGGAAAGTCAAACCTGAGCTGTAAACTACCTATAAATTGCTGGGAAAATATCTTTTCTGCAGATCCAGTTTTCAGAAGCAGCTTTGACAAAGGGCAGTGAGCAGCAACAGGAACTAAGAGCGGAACAGATGCCCCCAAGAAAGTCAAGAAAGTGTCAGCGCTGTCATCCAAAAGCACTAACCAGAATCGTGTATCTGATTACAGTTGAGAATGTAGTGTATAAAAAAAAAAAAAAAGTCTCATCAACAGTGGTATTGCTTTTAAGCATGATGGTTATCTTGTTCCAAAAGGACAAAGGAGAAATGGTCATCTGTGCTCATATCCCAAGCTGAACAGAAATGGGAAATTCTGCTACTTTTTGAGGGGAAAGTCCAGGCTTTAAACTCCAGTATTAAAAAAAAAAAAAAAAAGAGAGTAACTGTGCCTTATTTTTCTCACGTTCACAAATGAAAACTTGAAAGAACAGAAAAGTAGTTTCCTTAGAAATAATCTGGCACAAATTTTTGCACCCACCTATTAAAATAGCATGTTCATCTAAAAGAATCAAACGTGCTATGCCCTTTAATGTTCAATCCATTTTATAATGTTCAAATGCCTGAAGGGGACCATATTCTTCAAGATTTTCACCACATACAGTTCACTTTTGGAAAACATCTCTCATGAGTACTTGAAATTTCCTCTCACATAGCAACGTGGTATCTTCATGGTGGAATTCAGGAACTACAAATTACAAGAGTAGACAAAAAAGATTCAAAGATGCCAGGGAAGCATTTGTTCTGAAGCTTGGAATAAGATATATGACCTTCCTGTCATATTCAGGAATGACAGATAAGTGAAGTGGGCTAATGGAGCAACACAAAGGTGCACTGTGAGCTATTCATCCAGAAAAATGTTATCTGCATTTTAATGTTATGGGTGGTAGCAACCTTTAAAGCTAGTTTAAGAAAATAAGTTTTGGAAGTTTTGCCACTTCATTGTAATGGATGACTATACAAGAAAGTCACAGCTATAACAATATCTGGCAGAAATACTCCCATAAAGTTGGGCAAATACAGCCTGCAGGTTTTTCTGAGCTTTTTCTTTCCTAGAGCTTTTGTGGCACTCATCATTGCAGTAAGTATCCTCTGGTTAATTAGATATGCATGATAGGTTCCTTACTGGGAGCCGGCTTCCTAGTTTAGAAGGTTTTGCTTTGAGTAAACATGGCATTTTTACTCTTCTCCATCCCCCATTAATTTAATGATGGTGAGAAACCTTCTCTCAAAGAGTCTCCTGCAGTGCACCCTGAATATCATCATTAGTCTGGAAGTTCATTTCTCCGCTAAATATTTTAGCTGAAGTTATAGTTTGTGCTCTTGCATACTTTGATGTAGGCTCCTTAGTTTACCTTTTGCCACGAGATTACAAACTACCTTGACAGATTATGACTTAGCTAGTTGGACCATAACTTGTGGAAAGTGTGGAAAGTGGCCTTATATTGGCATTAAAAGTCTTCAGGAAGCTCACAGAGCACAGCAGTGGCCTGGACCATTGACATGCCATGTATGAAATTGCTTCCACTTTCATGTCTGATACATAAGGGCCACAACTCGGTTTGGGACTTCTGATGCTGGAACATGGGCTTGGATGGGGCTCTGTGAGGCCTTCCCAGCTGTTACTTTTGCCCGTGCAAAGTGAAAGATTAAGTCTAACAGGAACCCAGAGCTGCGCATGTATCTCACAAATACCTTTTACTCAGAGCACAGTCACGACTCTGTCAGACTACTGCCCTGTTGCAGCCCTTAGTGCTTCTGTCTTGCCCATACGAGGTTCTGCTCTGGTCTGTATAGGTTCTTACACTGTATAGGTGTCCTATTCTTCTACTGACAATCCAATTGATTCTTTTTCTTGGGACATTTTTGTGGCTGAAGCCTGTGAATTTCCTTTGCCGAGGTTACCACTTCAATGATTTATCTATATATATTTGTACATCATAATCTGCATAATAATAATTTTATCAAAATACTTGTTTCCTACTGGAACTGGCCTTTGACAATTGCTTTTGTTTGAGAATTTTGTGAACAGTGAAGAAAGGAAAAAACCTTTCTTTTAAACTGTAAAATGCCATAAGTGGCCACATTTTTATAAAAGCTGTCAAAGTTTTCTGAATCATGAAGAAATTAGTAAGACTGCAACCTGTTTGTAGATGGCTTGTGAGGAGCATTGAATATATTAGTTTTAATGGCCAATTTTACCACCGTTAGCTCAATCAGCACAAGAATTATATTTCCGAAAGCTAAGACAACTTGGACACATTATTCAAATTTCCTTCCAACATATTGGAAGAAAAGCAAACTGCTGTGTTTACTGAAGAGGACAGCTTTGCTGTAAGAGTTTATTTTTATTCTTCTTCTTACTCAGTTACAGGGAAATATCCTATAATTATCGACTATCTTTTAGTGGTGATTTACTTGGCAAAGATTGATTAGCACAATCAGTCACTCTAAAGCAATTTTCATCACCAAATATTAGATGGTTTCTGTTCCTACTTGATTAGCAGTCCTTCTGCAGGTTACATTGTAGATGTAATTCTATAAACATGGCTTGCAAAGTGTTGTTATATGGCAAATCCATATCTAAATATAGAAATTCTTAAATATTTATGGATACTAATTGCGTGCATGCGCATGTGCGTGCGCTTGTGTGTGTTTGTATATATGCACATGAAGAAAATCTGAGAATATTGGTTATATTCTAAATATGGAGCTAAAAATTTGGATTCAGAGATTAATCTTCCATATATGTATATGAATAATATTTTTGTTTGATCTTATCATCCTGCCCCAGCATATTCTGTGTCAAAAAAATTTAAAAATCCTTAGATACGCTTAGCAGAAAGTAATTCACATTTGCCCTTAAAAGTACAGCTAGCTTAATACATTTTAACTCAGGAATTGTGTTCAGATTGTTTGGGGTTTTTTTATTTATTTGTAAAGCTTGCTTTTTGAGCTATTCTGTTTTAAGCTTTGGGCTTTAAAGGCTGCACTGTCTGGCTCTCTTCTCTACGGCTGACCTTACGTGAACATCTTCCCCAACTAGAGAAATCATACGTAATTCCTATCCTAAAATCTTCCTCAGATTGAAAGAAAGAAAGCAGAAACAAACATGTTTAAGTACAGATTCAGTAGAGCTGCTAAAGTGTTTTCAACTCTAGGTATTGCAAGGCAATGTGTATAGATCAAATAATATAGCTCACTCTTACAGCCCTGTAAATAATACATTTGCCTATAAAAATGTGATATGTGCATTAACAAAAACCTGGGTTTAATGAGCAGCTGAACATCCCTGATTCTGCTTCTCAGTGCAATTTCCTATGCTGTACAACCACAAGGGCTAGCAAACTGCAGCTATGTGCATAGGAGGCACAGAATATCTATCAGATGGGGGGTTTCATTGCTTTGAGTAATTTCTTAACCTAGGGCTTATCTAGAGAAAAGGAAAGAGGCTTCTACCTCCAGACCATGGACTGGGACAGCAGTCATCCTGCAGTGAGTAGCAGTGATTGTGCTGCAAAAGGAGAGGCTGAATGTGAAGCCTGTGTAGAGGATGTAGGACTTGGGAGAGGAATGAGTTCAGCAGGCAGCTTCAGTAGGTCCCTCTCTCCCTAACAGCCAGTGTGAGGATGTTCCCAGTCTCCTTTGGTGACTGAGATGAAATTGTATCTGCAGAACTGTTTAAATTTAGTCTTTCACTTTGCCTTGACTTTTCTTGCAGTGTCAGCTTGGCTACTCAGTTTCAACAGTGGATACAGTGTTTTAGACCAAAAATTCTTTTTCATAGTGAAACAGGAGAAATTAAAGCCTTTTGAAGCCTCAGTAGACTTTCTCAGTTTGGGCAGTCCTTCCTGGCTTGGCACAACCAAATCCACAGTTGTGCATTGGAGAATATAGTCTCCTGTATCTCCTACTCTCCTGCAAGTCACAGTGACAGATAAAAACAGGAAGACAATCTTGCATTTAAAAATCAAAACTGAGCAAAACCTCTTAATTTTACTTGAGTTGCTAAATATATAGCCCTGTTTTCAGGGAAAACTTAGCTCTGATTATTTTATATTTACATACATTTTTTTCTGTACATTCCTGTTGTAACTAATGTTACTGGAGTTGTACCATATACAACAAATGAAAATGATGTTGTTATGCAAAGTCATGTAATTGCCACCTTATAAAGTACTGGAAAAAAAAGTTCATATTTTTGCAACTATATCTGGATTTTATCTTATATGAACACACAGTCCCAGGGGTAACTGTTTTAAAAGGATTCCCTCTGATCTGAAGACAAAAACTGCATATTAACATAGAGGTCTAAGTTAGAATTCTTGCTTACCAAGAAGCAGAAAAGACTAAGTAACCAGGCTAGTATGCACAATTCATTTTTCTAGGCATGGTACCAGGCTGTAAAATTCATAGATACAAAAGCCTGAACTTTCACTGTAACACACAAAAAAACCATGACAGTATCATCATAAGGAAATGTTATTATTCTGTGTAATTTTCATATTCTTTCTAACAGAGAGGCTTTAAGTCACTAATGTAGAACCTCAGTTAACAAAAAGAATAGGAAAATTTCTTGAGTTTCCAATACTCCATTTTTTCCTTAAATACATATATTTAGTTCTAAATGTATAGGATATTAGCAAATATATTATAGCACTTTTTACAACATAAGAGATGTTAGTAACAGGAATCGCTCATATGCTAAATTTAAACTGTAACCTCTTTGCAGACTTTTTTTGCAAACTGTACTGTTAGAGGCAGTGATGGTAGCAGGCAGCACGCAGACTGGTGAGGCTTTTCATGTCAGGTCATTTTCCATTTCTGAATTGGCTCTGTACCACTAGTAGTACACACATACCACAGTTTGAGACCCCTTAATTTATGTCAGAAATCTGTCTGAAAGCAATGAGCTCATGTAGAAGGACTGCAGAAGATTTTACTTAGTCAAATGAGAGATGCTGAGATTATTTTAAAAATCACTACATTCCAGTTGAACAATAATGAAGCAAACTGACTGATCTGTAATTATTTCTGTTTCTTGTAAAACCTTTGATTATTCAGCTGGAGAAGATCTCTCAGATAATGCAGTATGACCTCCTGGGTGGAGCATGATATTCCTGTACAGTAAGCCAACAAGAAAGGTATCTAACTTATTTTTGAACACCATTAATGAAAGTGACTAAGATTCATCAATAGAAAGCATTTTCCCATTATCTAATTGCTTGTCTGCAAAGAAATATTTCATTTCATCTAATTCTAATCTCTTAATTTTACACCATTAATTCTGATTTAATTTATAAAAAGAAAGCAACCAGTTATTCCTTTAGCTTTCTCTACAGATGTAAGCAACTGGTAAACAACCTCAAAGACAATTAAATAATGCCAACTTAGTACTCTATAATATATGATAATCACCTTTGCCATGGCTGTGTTTCAAATGAGACGAAAAAAAAAAAAAGTTTTTAAAAAAGGCTTTAAAAAAAGATCTCCTGAGTAGTCAAATCTAAAATATTAGACACAGGAACCAAACTTCCATACTGCCTACATACCAACCTTCTATAAATAATGTATTTCCTACTGAAGTGAGGGATACATTTAGTTTTTGTTAGATCTGAGTGGATACTTTCAAAATACTCCAGCAGACAAAAATATTGGAAATATCAATTATATATATGCACTGAAGAACATACTACTGAATTAAATTTATTAGCACAAAATTCCATTATAAGCCCTCAAATCCATTTGAATGCTACCTGTAACTATTACAATTCATAAAAGCAAGAATTAGAAAATATGCAACAAACCTTTAATTCAAACAATGAACTGTGCCTTTGAAATGTGTGCTGTAAATAGCAAATCATGTAAGACATGAAACCAGGAAATAATAAGTCTCTTTTACGACTTCTTTTCATTGTGGTGCAAGTTCAAACTTTTGCAAGAAACCTTTTACATGATAGGCAGGAAGTGAAGGTTTGCTGCCGAAGAACATTGCAAATTCCCATCTCAGTGAGTGATTATGAGCATTGCCTGATATCAACAGCCAGTGTGGTTGCTTATACCCTACTCGGCTCTCCTTTGAAATCCCAGGCTTATAACACGCTATTTTTTCTAGGCTCATTACAGTTGGGACTAAAATGTGCCGATAAGTCATAACATTTTCTTAGAGACCATCTGGTGTCCAAAGTCATGGGAATGTTGGCTGCTCTGCCTGACCTCACATGCAGTTAATCTTAAATGTGTTACTCTTCGTTTAGTGGAGGAGAAAATGAAGTCAAGAGTGTCTGTCTCCTTCAGTTACAAAGAAGACAAGTTTAAAAGAAAAAAGATACATTTGAAATAGATGCCAGAACAGTAAGTGATAAAACCTAAAGCTGCAGAGCAGAGGTTGAGAGCTTAAAAGCTCCTTTCTGGTTTTCAGATGAAGGGTAATTATTACACAGCAAGGTTCAAATTAAAAAAAGAAAACAAAAAAACCCCAACCAAACAGTAGAAATTGCAACACTACCATTGAGACAACAGACAAGTGATGAAAGAGAACCACTTTATTTTGGATGCAGTTGAATTTTTAAAACAGATCTTCCTTTCGAAGGAGTGAAAGTCATGTCTGCTGCTGCTGTGAGGGGTTCGACCCTGCAACCCCTCTACTGCCAGACCCTTCCCCAAGAGCCACTTCACCGCAGCTGGTGCATCTGCTTGTCTAAGAGTCTCCTGCTGGGGTTTGCACACGAGGAGCACCTCTCCTCTGCATTGTCCCTCCAACAACAAGCTGTCCCTAGCAAGGGCAAAGAGAATTTATGCCTCCTTCATGTGTGCGACACCCTGAACCTCACCAGGGGCTGCAGCTGTAGCCACCAGCTTGATAACCAGCATCCGTACCCACTGCTGTTGGTACGGCTAGATGGGGATGTCTTCACCTAGCAGTATTCTCAGAATATTTTTCTTCTTTCTCTTCAATGCAGGACTAAATCCGTAATTGTGGAACTGCTCAGAGGGATAATGGAGAATTGCTTCTTCCATGCTTTAAGGAGAACCCCAACATGTAGATGATGCTTAGAGCAAATCCATCCACCACATTTATCCTCATTCTACAGGGAACTGAATAGAGCTCTTGTCTTCCAGAGTTTATTCATATAATAAGACATGGTTACTTTATTTGTATTTACTTTTTTTTCCACTAAAAGAAAATAGCATTCTTTTTCCAGAAGAGATTTATTTTATTTTATTTCTTCCAGAGAAAGCAGCACACCCCAAATTGGAAGATGTACACTTAAGGACATTATAACACTGAAAATAAAACAGCAACCACAAATCCAGCAAGAAGTCTGGGGATTGTTCCGAAAGGCAAATAATAAAACAACATTTTACTGGTGATGATGCCTATTTTAGACAGACAGTGACAGCTGAGTGTCAGTGATGGATGAAGCAATTCCTTTGTGTGTATACACAGGCACTAGCAAAGCCACCAGGACTTTGCATTCTTTCCAGTAATGTTAATTGGGGTTTTGCCATTAAAATGAGTTTGAGCAGACTTAAGCCCCTAATTACCAGGAGTCTAATTGTACATATCTACAAGAAAGAACTTAAATAAATAATATTTTTAAGCCTTTTCAACTATATGAATGAGTATTTGACACCCAAGGAAATGATTTTAAAGTGAGATACCCAGAGACCTCCCAAGCTCAGACCTAGCTGGAGACCAGAAACAAATTTGCTTCCAGAGGCATTAAGCATATAATTGCAGGCTGAATTGATGCCACCTGGATAAAAGAATCCAGACGATCTGCAGATGTCAGGTGTCCAGTCAACCTAAAAAAACCCACCCCAAACCAACTGCACACCACTGAAGATGGATATAGCATTGGCCAACCTTGGCTTTAGACAAGGTAAATGCCTGAAGAGATCATTAACATTGGGGGATGAAAGAATAAAATATTTCTCTGGTAAGTGGGTGTTTTTAATTAAATGGCAGATGCATGAAGTTGCTATAAGATTTAGTACATTATAAACCTTGAAAAGATATATTAATAACCCTACCATTGGCAGTATATGTAACTACCACTGTTACCTAAAAACACATGCACATCCTCTTACTTGCACAAAATTACTGCCATTAAAAAAACAAGTGCTGATGAGCCAATATTGCGACCCTTTTTACCTTTGATCGAAGTACTTCTTGTTATATCTTTTGACTTACTGAATTCTAACATGGGGAAAAGCATTTAAAAAGTACTCTTGTCTGGGAGACATAACTATTTCAGAGAGTGATGTTTAACATAAATGACAATTCATCTTTTCTATGCCAAACTTCATAGCCTAAGCACTGTAATCTATTTCTTTATTGTAACCATTTAATAGCAATCTACACACAATGCTCAAGTCTAAAACTATTAGATCAACTTTTATAAAAGAAGTTTGGCTGAGAGACAAAGTCTGAGACAAAACAGCAAGACCAGAATTCATGTGGGAAGTACAAATAATCTGAGTGGGACTAGAGTACCAAGGTGTTCACAAGAAGACACATTAATAACGATTTATTTAAAGCACTGAAGTCCCTCTCAGGTTGCCCCATAGGATATACTTTTCATCCCACACCTTTAAAATGAGCAGGGATAGCAGAAATCCAATGATAATCCCACTTACAAGAAAACTAGTTTACTTTCATTTCAAAGTGAACTTAGGCGTTTTGAAGTGCCTAAGGTAACTGATCTTATTTATTCCAGGAACTCCATATTATTACAAAAAATTATGTAATTTATAGTCAATCGTGAAAAGTTTTGCCACTTATATACAGACCCATATCTTCTGATTTATTTATCCTCAGCTATATCAAGGTTAATAGGGTTATACTAAATCTCATTATCTGTGAATGCAATTACCAAAAATTTGACATGTAGTTAAACAGGAACCTTCAGCAGGTCCTGCTGCTAGATACATGTTGCTCTATTAGAACTTCCCTGCTCAAGTGTTAACATTATTTTTTACCAGTGTTTATATTAAATGTTAGATTCTGCACCACAATAACATAAATTGAAGGGAACAGTGGGGATCAATGCTATTCATGTTATGTCTACATTATGTATACAACTGGGACTTTACCAAGACAGAGGATATGAATTTCTGACAGTTACTCTTCTCTTAACATACGTGTGGTAAAAATATGCAGATTATATTTAAGCATATTATATGTATGTTGTATGCATTTTATATGTGTGTGCATACATATGTTTGGAGGTAAAGTAAAACCACAAAAGAAGAATTTTTCCCTTTATTTACATTGTTTCCCACAACCAATAGGTATGTGAAAAGGTGATTAAAAAAACACTGCAACTCAAAATAGATTATCAGGCAGTTCCCTCATCTAAATGAATGCCTATGTTTCTGGAAAAAATAGATTGCCTTTTTAAAAGGATGAAGGTACCTTCTGCTGTGACTAATCTTATCCAACCATCTGAGAAAGGCATAGCAGGAAACAATTTATTGGGTGTAATTATTCAGTATGCAGGTAGCAGTAAATAACAAACACAAGCTTCTTAGAGTATACAGTCAGTAGAAGAAATACCTAATTACTGAGGATTTTTGCAAGTTTCTTTTCAGACCAGAGTCAACATGCAGCTCTTAAGAATAGTGCATGATGATCTGCTGTGGAAAGACTTTGGGTCAACAAATCGGTATTAGATATTGTTGCTGTATTTCGGTAACAGTGAAAAAATGGATAATATGGCAGTGTCATTTTATGAAATAGAAGAACTCATAATATAAAATAATCCTACTTAAACATTTATGCTGCATTATCGTCTTCTCTGGCTACATAAAATGTACATTGTTTCAATTAGAGTATTTTGGAATCTATTAATTCATCATCTTCTAGATGGCTATTGTCAGTAACTATACAAGCTTGAGATATAAGATGTGTGAAAACGTCATTTAGACTTCATAGTACCTCCAAAAGGAAATCAAGTATTCATTACATTGATTTCTTCAGCATATAGAAAGGGAGCCTAAATGTGCCTTCCAGAAATTTGGCACATGCAACATACAGAATGCTAAAACTAATCTTCCTTACTTCCTACTGTTCTGCTTCCTTTTTGTCTTCTTTGGCTGCTTCAAACAGTGAGATGACTCTTCTGGTAAGAGGTTGGTTCATATTTCTTGGCCTCATTCTCGCAAGATAAGAAGTTACTGGAAATAGACTGTAGCTGTTGTTCTCCTGGGAAAGAAACTTCCTATTTTTTGAATGGGTTCTTCCCTGTCCCTCATTCTATCAATGTCTGTCAATATTCATTTATCTTCCAAGGACCTGAAGACCCTTGAATTTTGAAATTTCATTTTAACTTTCTTTTAAGTCCTCTGGTATGTAGATGCATTAAAATAACAATCTTCAAGTTTTAATTAAATATTTTTAAAGCTATTTAATTGTTTGATACTAAAATGCTATTCTAAGCATCTTTATTCTAAACATCAAGAAAAGACAGTGCTGATAGCGTCACCTCTGTTTTGTACTTCCTCTTTCAGAGTCTTGAAGGCCTGCAAATATATCACCTGGATTGCTTGCTTTATACTTTCGTTTAGATTCTTTGGTGGATATGTGAAGAATTTATATGGCTGATAATTCTATAGACAATGCCACATTGCTTAGTGCTCTCAAAGTTAGACGAAAAAAAAAAATTGAATGTCTTAATGGACTAGTAAATAGTCACACTGGGTTTTGCCATATTTTCTTCCTTGTTTGCTGGTATTTTTAATAGTGGCAACAGCTGTTCTGAATGTCATTTTATATTTAAAATCAAATTTAATCACCTTTACCTAACTGCAGACTCAATTTTGTCTTCCTTCTTTATTGCTGATATCACATCAAGAAATATGGAATAATCCCCCAGTAACAGCATTTTATTCAAGACTGTTCAGTGGGTTTCTAGGCGACCTGGATGTGTTGTTGAATGATATTTCATCTCCTTCATTCTGCCTCTTTTGTTGATGTATATATTATTTAACCTGTAGCTTGGTGTCTTCCCATGTCTTCTGTAGCTTTCAGTGTCTTTCCTTCTGTAAATATTCTTTACCTTTACTCTTTATGGCTCTTCATTGTCACAACATGAGCTTAGTCCCATTGCTTCTCTCAGTTTTGTCATTCTCATATTTACAGTATTGGTGGTTTTGGATGTGGTTATCTCCTCTGATGCTAGCATATACATTCTAGTGCTGCTTTTTTATGTTGGTTTCTTTTATGCTTTGAACTGAATTATAGCTTCACTAGTATTAGACTTCGCTCTGACAATTTAGGATTACTTGCATCTATTACCTATCCTAGCCTATATTCTTCTTAAAGCCCTATACCCACTGTTTGATGACACTGTGAACTGCATCAAAAATAAAGCCCATGTGTTTCCTTTTGCTCTTTCCATTCTCCTTTAAATATTACTTTTTAAAAATGATATGCCTATTAAATGAGCATCAATTTTTTGTGTCTTTATGTGTAATCTATCTTTTCTGTGTCAGTCACAGATAGCACACATGCTATTGGGAATCCAAACCTTTGAATTCAGTAATACATGAGTGCATCTGAGTTTCCACAACTGATTACTCGTCACATTGTCCCAGTGATTACAAATCCCATTGTATTGCATTGACATTTCCGCAGTTTCGGTTTAGCAGTTCAACCTTGCTGCTGCTTCTTATACATTCTGAATATCTCCTTGAACATAATCATTCTTTTCATCATTTTGTAGGTATTCCTGGTGTTCCATCTTTTTTATTTTTACAATTTCTTGTCAGGATCCTTGACATTTAATCCCCACTCTTCTTCAGCTTCCACAACAACCATCTTAACTTTCCAATGCATTTCTCCCTATTATTTCCCCAACTTTTAATCAGTCTTCCTCATAGCTAGCAGTCCAAAGGGATTTGGAAGGCTGTTGTATTTTTTTTTAATTTCTCTGTAGTCTCTTTCTGAAGCAAAACCACATAGTTCTGAAGCAAGGAAAAGGCAGAGTTCCCAGCCTCCTAAGTATGAAAGGTCAGCCTGATCCAGGAGCTTTCAGAAAACCTTATTAAACTCTGGCTCCACATTACATTGTCTTTTAAAGTTCCCAAATGCAAATGTGTAACAGCCACCAAAAGCAAGAACAAAGGCATATGGCTCATTAATACAAGAAATAAACCAATGCATAGAGTGGAAGTCAGAGCCATCATTTTAAAGTGCTTTGAAATAGGAAGGCCGCTGAATATTTGACAGAAATTATTGTCTCCAAATTGCATGGCTATTTCTAATTCTCACAACAACCCTTTGTTTCCTTCCCCCACTGGGAAGTACTATTCTTGTCACAGAATTCATTAATTTTAATTAAGAAATCAATTTGAAAAAAAAAAAAACCAACAGATTTTGCTACTACATTTTAAAATTCACATTCTTCTTTCTTAGAGTGGGAAGAGGAGACAAATTCAGTATGACAAACGTTAATTTACATAGTTTTGAAGCCAGGGACATGGAGTCACTCCAAGTCAATATGGAGATGCTAGTTTATCATGTCCACGTACACTTGTTCATACACAGCACCATCTGATGCTTATGTGCTAAACAGAAATACTGGCGTTAAGCTAAAGTTGTCACACAAATTCAGCAAGGTTTGAAAATAATTATGGCACAGACAGTTTGGATCTGATCCCAACCCTCAAGGATGTCACACAATTTCCATAAAGTTGAAACTTGAAAAAAAAAAAAAACCAACAAACCCAAACCCCATAAATTTAAAACTTTGAATGGCTGTAGACAACAAAACGGAGTAGCTCACTTAAAATAGCAAGGAGTGGAGAATTATGGGTAAATACTTTGAAATTAATTTCTATTTTCATTGGTAATAACCATGCCAGTGTTTAAAAGTTTTTGCTCCCTGCTAACTTTCTTCTGGCAGCCTGTGAGGCTGGTTCCAGCCCTGTTCTCTGCCAGATGGAGCACAAAGAGGGAAACATCTGCTTCTGTCTGCCAGGACACTGAAGACATGTCTAACCTAAAGTATGAGAATACTCCTTCCAGAGCGGGAATTGGTGCTTAAAAGAAGTCAGACATTATTTTCTTTTCTAACAGGATACCTTCATGTCACTGCTCTCTGCTAAAACAATGCGAAGTGAACATGGAGAACTATCCTGTCAGGGACACTATTTTGGAGGTGAAGGCAGAGTAGCGAGATATGAGTTGATGTAGGCTAAAAAAGAACAAACTTTTCCAAACAACTCCTGTCCCACGCCCTTGTGCCAGTGCTGGGAATTAATTTGTTTTCAATGTAGTGTCACTGTTTCTAATCAGTTTTTGGATCCCAGATGCCGTTTTCAAAGAGCCAGAGATAAGATGCAACACAGCCAAGGAATCTGTTCTTCTCAGACCCCAGACCTGCACTGCCAACCTGCTGCTGTCTTCATGCAAAAGCAAGCACCCAGCGCATGGCTCCCCAACTTCCTAATGCTCCTTTTGCTTTCAGGTTGCATTCATTTGTGAATCAGTTCCCTCATTCTTCACACTGATGGGGCTCTTCAAACACTAGAATCCTATTCAAAACCAAAGGACGGTTTCTAGCCCACATTTTGGAGATGGAGGGATGCACAGTGCAAAAGGTCTATAACCATTAATCTCAAAATGAGCAGCATACCACAGACATCTGTTCTTAGTGTGCCTCTGCATACACTGCCTACAGCCAAGGTGCCAGCAGCAGGGTAAAAACCAGCAGCACTGGTGCCAGAAGTTGGCTGTCATCCTACTGTGGTCCCAGAAGGACATAAAGCTGTGGGGATTATATAATGTTTCTGTAAGTGATAAAAGAAAAGGGAAAATCTCAGCTTACCTCTGCACTCCTGAAATTGCAAAGGAGCTTGAATTTTTTTATTTATTGATTTTTAAAAAGCAATACCAAAACACAACTGTTCCAAGGGGCTGTGAAGGGGAGAAAGGGGAATGAAATGATACTGCAAAAAAGTATGGGATATTTATTACCAGTGTTTGTTCTTCACCTAGTCTGCATTCCTAATACATTCGTCTACTCAAATCAATAGGAGTTTGGGGTATGCAAAGAATCTGGGACTGGGTTTAATTTTCATGCTAGTCAAAGTGATTTTTCTTCAATCTATCATATACTGTGTTTGACATATGGCTTTTTTCTGAATCAGTAATTGACTGGTACATGCTTTGTGCTCCAGTGAAGGTAGATTTAATTCAGTGGACAATGGTGTGATCTATTTTTGTCTTTTGAATGAGAAATTTAATTTTTATAAGTTACATTTTACTATTGTTTCTAGTAATTTCACATTCTTCACCAGCTCTTTGGTCCCTCATTCCATAACTAAAGTTTTACTTCTAGTGAACAAGGATCTTGAAGACAACAAAGGTGGCTTGACATCTCTCAATAGACCATGACAGGCTCCTTCATTCTGCATATTTCTTAATGTGGAGACATCCAGTGAAGGAAGAAACACAGGACTGTGGTAAACAAATTTAGGAAAAGTGATTCACTGGGGTTTTTTTCAGTGATGTTACCAGTGCATTTTCATTGCTCAGATTAAGTGGACTAAGGATTTGAGCAATTTACTTAACCAGCTAGCGGAGAGATGCACAAGTTAAAATAAAGAGTAACAGTCATCTTTCATGAGATTTTTTTTTTTTTTCCTTTCTCAAACTGATTTTTGGCTTCAAACTTAAATTCATTTTTCTGGTTTTAAAGGAATTTTGAAACTTGATTTTGTGTGCATTATTTCTTTATGAAAGTGAAGGATTTGATGAACAAAACTCTTAAAGATAAGTCTAGAGAAATGTCCTAATTACCATCCATTATATTCTCAGTCTTCTGAAATTTCACCCTATTTGCTGAAGCTTTGTATTCGATTCTCTTAAGAATTTATTTTAAGTTTTTAAGACTGCTCACTGCAAGCCATTCTTGGCTGTATTTCTAACTGCAAGCTTCCCTTTACTTTTATTTTTACTACTTTCTATATGACTGAGACAAGCCAAATGAAAATCTTTTACTGGCAGTCTTAACATGAACAACATAGCAACTGGAGCTGTAGAGTACCACTTCTTGGCTAAAAGCAAGTGGTGAGTGTGCAATGTGGAGGAGGGAGCAGGAGGAAAGGGAACTGCTAGGTCTCAATTTTCTTTTTCTTAAATGTTAAACATGCATGAAGTTAATCTATGAAGTTAATCTGATAGAAGAGGAGATTAAAAGAAACAGCATGGGTCTGAAACATGCTATAAATTCTCAGAGTATCCAAAAATATAGCCAGGAGACTGCCCTTTCCCTCATAAAGGAGAAAGATCTGAACAGTTTGCTTGAAGGCAATGCAGAGTACAGCTGTTATTCTCCCATGTAATAATAAAGCAATAGCCTTGATAGACTACTAATGGGGGGAGTGAGGGTGTGGTGGGGTGGAGGGGGTGTGTGGGGGAGGGGAGGATATTTAGAATTAGCCTCCAGGATTATTCTCAACAAGCATTAGCTGCCCTTCCTCATCTGTATTTCTACTTAAGGGCAACACAGAAAGAGAGGAAATGTAAAGAGGTGAAAGGGCTGGAGT
Organism: Limnodromus scolopaceus; assembly: GCA_028565335.1. Taxonomy (NCBI): domain Eukaryota; kingdom Metazoa; phylum Chordata; class Aves; order Charadriiformes; family Scolopacidae; genus Limnodromus; species Limnodromus scolopaceus. Next base: position 122,180,595 of record JAOXNO010000001.1, read on the forward strand.
TTAGGAAGAGGCAACGGCAGGACTGCTGCTGGGGGACGTCTTGTGCCTGGTATTTCTTGTGCCAAATGGACCACAGGAAGGTAAAAGCCTGACGGAGCACAGACCTGGGATCAGTCTCACACTTGGAATAGCAGCAAAACTTGCAGCCTTGGCTGTCCTTTCCACTAGCAGGGGAGCTAGATCCACAATGTGGATGCTGGGTAAGAATGACTTTCTAGGTGACCCTCACATTAACCAAAGTAATCAAGGTGCATAGATATAGTGCAAATCCTGACTTCTTGCTGTGTTTTGTAAATTCCCATATATCCCTTTTTTCAAATGTTGATTTTTGTCATTAATTTTAATTAGATTAGCTCTAACATTGCAGTTAGAGGCATTCTCTTAATATAGCAGAATAAAACAAACCAGCTTGCTCTCGCTAAACACTTTGCCATTTAAATGGAGTAGCAAGCAAAAAAAAAAAAAACAGCACACAAAACAAAACAGAAACGAATGTCACGTTACAAATGCAATGAAAAAACCAGCAACATCAATCCAACCAATGAAAAATGCATTTCTGTTGATGCTTGAGGGCATATGAGAAGTGTTAAAATATATGAGTGAGGAAATGTACTCAGTCAGATGTACAAATGACAACGATTTGGGGAAAGATTCAAAACATTGTGAAAGAAATTCCAACAGGCATCAACTAGCAGAACAAATACACTTTCTCAGATATGATGTCTGGGAGGTTTTGCAGTAGCTCATTTGACCATATGAAGTGATGATATATCAGGAGATAACATTTTTACAATCCCAGCCTCTGCAGAAAAAAAAAGGATATTAAAATTTGCAGTAACGATGCTCATCATCTAAGTTTTGGATAAATCAGTCACATTGAATTTTCTGTGTGTCACTAGCTCAACCAATATTTTCCTTTGGTATATCTACCACCTGTTGCAAAGAGTAGTTTCTATTTACCTTTTTTATTTTCTTTAATATGTTATATTCAGCTTCATTACAGTCTTCAAATGACATTTTTTCTTGTATGGAAAACACACTATTTTCTATTCCTACTAAGGATAAACTTTTCCCATGCTTTTTCAGTATCTGCCTCATTTTTTTTCTCAGTGACTGTGCATTTTGTGACACAGCCAGTTCTAAAACACTACTGAGAAACTAAAGGTTTTCCTCTGGTGCATAGTGACAGGTTCACCGTGTTTAACGAAAATGCAGTAGCTCTTAGGTGGTGATGTACTTCCCAGTTTGGGTGCTATTTGGTTTTAGAATCTAATTTAGAACTGAGCATGCCAGCAGCAGCGACCTCAACCCATGCATAATTCAGACCCTAATCCACTTCAGGGAAAGATAACTGAACTGCTGCCTCAGTACTACTGCTATTATTGCAGGGTCTAGTCCTAAGATACTATGCATAATGGAAGAAATCCCACAGAAATCAACATCTTGCTTGCGTGGATACTCACTTAAAGGTTGCAGGGCTGGAACCTTCTCAGGGGACTTCTGCCACGCAGTTCTTCCTATTGGGTCTGCAAAGAATTGACAGTAGAGGTAGAAGGCAGCCTGGTGCATATGGGACTGGGCTTCAACTGCTTGTTACTGCCCTCATGTAAGAGTCTTGTTCATGACTGAAGGGGGAAAAGGCTTGTCTCCCTCAGTTTTCCTTATACACTGTCTATCATATTCAGGTCAATGTCTTCAGCTCTTTGACTCGGAAGGACCCCTGACTAAGTAGACAGTTGTTGCAGCTGTGATTTATGACAGCATGAGGAGTACTCCGCAAATTTGCAGACAACATTGAGCTGGATATGGAGTAGCCAATGCACTGGAGGGCAGGACTGTGATTCTGAAGGACCTGGTTAGGCTGGAGTAATGGTCTGGCAGGAACTTCACAAAGCTCAAGAATGCAAATGCAAATCTTAGACCTTGGGGGGGATTATCCCATGCACCAGTACAGACTGAGGGGTGACCAGCTAGGAAGCAGCTCTGCACAAAAAGACCTGGTGGTCTAAATGGGCAGTAAGATGAACAAGAGCCAGCAAAGGTGGCCAACAGCATGCTAGCCAGAATGTCTTAGCAAGAATGTAGCCAGCAGGTCCAGGAGGGTGATCCACCACCTCTATTCAGCAGTTGTGAGACCATTTCTGGAGTGCTCTGTCCAGAATTTTGTCTCCCAGTACAGGGGGGATATTGGCATACTGAAGCGAGTCCTGGACAGGGCAAGGAGGATGGTCTGAGCACTTGATGTATGAGAAGATGTTGAGAGACATGGATTTATTCAGTCCAGAGAAGTAAAGGCTCAAGGAGACCTTATTACTTCCTGACCAGAGGACACAAAAATGATGGTGCCAGACTCTTTGCAGAGGTACTTGGTGATGGGACATGAGGCAGCAAGGAAAAGTTGGAACACGCTAAATTCTGATTAGACATTGGCAAAAGCTTTTTTACCAGGAGGGTATCCAAGCAGATAGAGGGCATTAGAGAGGCTGTGAGATCTCCGTCCTTGGAGATGTTTGAGCCCTGAGCAACCTGATCTGATTAGAGTTTTAAGTAGTGGGTTGGGATAGATAACTTCTAAAGGTCCCCTTCCAGGCTAAATTATTCTTTGAGTCTATGGCCTTCGGATGTAATGTTACAATGTAGAAGAGAGAGCGAGAGTGCCAAAAGAAAAATAGAGAAGTCAGAAAGAAAGGGAGGAAAAAAAGTTAAAATGGTCAAAATGCTAACTGGAGAAAAAAACCAACGGAGATGCTGAAGTTTTAGTGATATTCTAAGAAAAAGTACCTCTGTTGAGAAATAGGATGTCACTTTAGAAATGAACTGCTACAATGTTCACTTTTATAACATCTTTGAGTATCTTAGGAAAATACTACTCATTGGAAATGCTTTAAACTAGAATTATTCTATTTTAAATTACATGTAGAACAATATATTGTATTTTAAAAGATATTGTTGTTCAAAAGTGAAGCACCTAGAAGCATGGAAATGACAAGATTTAGACAGATTTAATTCAGTTGTTTCTACATGTGTACTGAATAAAGTTAATGGTGGCATGATAATTTAATACATGAGCATGAGCTATGTTTCCAGAGGATCCCTGCCTCTCCAAGGAAATGAAGCAGGCAGTCAGTTCTTCTTAGAAGCTTTACTATTTATTTATTGCTTTTTGCCTCCATACTGATTTTTTATTGGGTACAACAGTATTTATTTTGTTGGGATACTTCTATGGTCTTTGTGACTTTAGCATATGGGTTCTCATAGGCAGGAATGAACACCTCTGACAGATTTGGAGATGTTTTTTTCTGTTGTCTAAGAGGGATTTCATGTACAGACAGATCGAGATTCATCAAAACTGTCCACTGATGGCAAGATAAATTTGGGTGCTTTACACCTAATACTTGAGAATACAAATGATATTACAAGCTTGTAATATCACGCGTTTAAAATGTCCTTGCAATTGATTTAATTTGTCAACATAAGCTCCAAACCTGAATCCAGGCAACTCATTCAGACATTTAAAAAATGAGTAATTTGTACAGTGGAAATGCACATTGTGTGAAATTACATTGACCTGCAACTTATGTCATCAGCAAAGGTCATGTCTTCCTAGTGACACTGGGGAGATCCTTATCACTTAAACTAATAGCTTCAGTAGCTGTTCCTTCTGTGGATCCCCAGTGAGGCAGGGCAGAGAGTTTTCCAGTTGATTTCATATCGATTCACTAAAGGAAAAAAGATGGTCACAGTACTCCTTAAGTCAAAGTCAAATTTCAGAGGCAATGGTGCTTGTTACTTTGTTATGAACTCTGCTATTTCAGTTTCTCCTCACTGCCTTTTCCTGTTTTGCCTCTATATCATTGCTTGTGTATTTATGCTGTTTCTGCCTCCTTTCTAGCCCTCCTTGCTCCTCTGTGAAGCCCAGGATTCCTTCCTAAACCCTGAACCATTGATGTCTGATGGTGCCTTAGGACCAAGCCGTCCTGCCACTTGGGCTGTTTCTCCCATCCTCCTTGAGCAGCACATCTCTGAGGTAGGGGGGACATCTCCGTTCCCACAGTGGGCTCTCAAAGGTACTTTAGGAACAGTGGGTGGCCAGAAAGCAGAGACTGGAGCATGCCCTTTTGCCCATACACTGTTTTTTCAGACACAGAAGCTGTAAATGGATGCAGTGTACTCACTACAGATGAAATCCTTGGAGAATTTAAGATGCAAACACATGTCTCTTGAGCATAGCAAACTGCAGTGAGATGTGCAGGTTGCGGTTGGGTTTGTGTTTTGGGGGAGCTGTATGCCAACTTCCTGCTTCTCAGTGAGAAACCTGTTGAAGGTTTGTTTTGGGTTTGTGGGGTTTTTTTGTAGACAGAGAAAATATGTATTTTTCAGACTACATATGACTGAACTTGAGCTGGAACTTAAAAAAAAAAAATCAACCTGAGTCAGATATCTTGCAGAGGCAACTCTAGCCCAAACAGCAAAGGTTTAATAAAGTAAAAACAAATTGAGCCTTGTACAGAAAGTGCTGGCAACATTAACTATAGGCGCCAGTGCTATTATATATCCCAAGTTTTCATATATACCAGTAAAATGTTGATATTTTCTCTTCCTTTTTATGAAATACTATAACAAAATCATGGTTCTGCATTTCATACAGTTTTGAGATAGTGTGTTGATCTTGGCGCAGCTATGCTTTTTATTGATTTTTAAATCCTTTGTCATTTTTTTATTATATTTGCTATGTTCTTACAATAATTCACATTTTACAATTGGGAGGCAATACAAACATGACTCAAATAAATTAATTAACATAATTTCTGGTACATACCTACTGAAGTAATACTGGACATTTAAAAAAAAAAAAACAAACCACCACCCCCGACAAAACCCCAAACCCAAAAATTTAATTTCTGTCCAAGTTCTAGCAGTAACAGGTCAAGGAAATGCATTTCTTTTTCAGGATTAATGATAGACTGGTGTTGGTTGATTCACAGACAGCTATGGCTCAGCGCCCTCAGAAATACACATAACTTCTCCTAACATCTCACAGTTTGTGTATGCACTCTGATACAACTACTACTACTGTATCAGGGAACTGGGCTTTGGTTGTTGTGTTTTTAACAGAGGTGGCATCTGAATATTTAAGAAAAGGATAAATTGTTGCAATACATGTAAGTAGTTTTTTTTACCAGGACCAGAGCTCATATCTAACTCCTATAAACAGCTGTAAGAGCAAAGCTGTTTGTGCTCTGAGGAGCCTGCAGTGTAAATAATATTATTTCTGTTTCTGCCTTAAAGGACCATGAACAGAGAAAAATTAAACTTGGAAGTTCTGTAAACCATTAGAATTTAGCCTTCCACCTTTTGAAATTAATAAGCACATTCCCATAGTTAGAAGAAAGAAAGATCATGATCTTAGAAAGAAAACTGAAGCTTTGGAAGAAAAAAAAAAAAAAGTTAATATTAATAGGGAGATTATACTTAGCACTTATGGGGCAGATTCTTTTTCTGTTTCTTCACTAGATGATGGCTTTCCTGACTCGATTTTTCTCTTACCATTTTATAGTTCTGCCTCAAATGTAAGTAGCAGCATTCACTTTCGAATCTGCGGGTTGCATCTTCTTCCTCTTCCTTTTTAATAGTCCTTAATGGACATTCTACCCTGTCTTCATATCTGTATGTGTTTCTGTCTCATGAGGGAGAGCTGCTTTAGACAGTGAATTATACTAGTACCACTGTTAATAACTAACCAAAACATTTGCCCTTGACATTCTCCGCACCATAATGCTAATTAAGCAAAATAAACAGAGATGAAATGAAAACCGGGCAAAGCACTCATCCTGCCTCAAGATTTAATTTGGGATCAGAAACGCTGATGATGGGAGAGCGAAGCAGGAATTGCAAAATACGTCCACGCACGGACAACGAAACGCTGAATTATTATTTTTTTAAACCTCCCATTAATAACTTGCGATTTAAAGGTCACTTCGGAAAAGGAATCAAGGTCAGACACCGCTAATCCTGCATCCGAAGCGGCCTTTCCTTTCTCCCGCTTCCTCGCCCCGCCGTAACGCCGAGCTGGCGGGGGGGGGCCTGAGCTGCCCAGCCCCCGCCGCCC
>JAOXNO010000001.1:122187011-122215400 GCA_028565335.1 Limnodromus scolopaceus
GGCCCCACCGCGGCCGCCGCCTCCCCCGGCAGGGGCGGGCAGGGGGAGGAGCGCGTCGGGCCGGGCCGGGCGGCGCCGGGGACGAGGGGGAGCTGCTGCACCTGATACAGCGGGGCGGGAGCGCGGCGAAGGAAGGAGCGGCGCTGCCCGCCGCCTGCGAACGCCTCTCCCCGCCGTTAGTCAGCGCTGCTTCTACCTCCTCCCGCCCCTTCTGCGCGGAGCTGGGCTCTCGCTCCTGTTCCCCTCGGGGCCGGCGGCAGCGCGTCCTCCTCCTCCTCCTCCTCCTCCTCCTTCTTCCCCCCGGGCCCCATGGCTTCGGCCGGCAGCGGCATGGAGGAGGTGCGCGTCTCGGTGCTGACCCCGCTGAAGCTGGTGGGGCTGGTGTGCATCTTCCTGGCGCTGTGCCTGGACCTGGGAGCCGTGCTCAGCCCCGCCTGGGTGACGGCGGACCATCAGTACTACCTGTCCCTCTGGGAGTCCTGCCGCAAGCCCGGCAACTTGGACAGCTGGCTCTGCGAGTCGACGCTGCACAGCGGTGAGATACGGCTGCCCCGGGGCCCGCCCCGGCTCCGCTCCCTCCGGCTCTCCTCCTTCCCCTGCCGGCGGCACTCTGACCCCGCAGCCGCCCTCTGCCTGGACCCTGCCTCGTCCCTCCTTCGGCCCTTACTGCCTTCCTCACTCCCGCCCCCCCTGCCCCAGCCTCACCCCGAGCGCTGAGACTTACACCCCCCCGCCGTGCCCTGGCTGCCCCGCCGGCATCCCCCGAGCCGCCGCTCCTTCATCCCCGTTCCCTCCGAAACCCGATCTCAGCCCCGTCTCGGGGCCAGCCTCTCCCCCAACGCCCCCGGCCGGAGCAGTGCCCGGGGCCCTGCCTCGCTGCCCACCGCTCCCCCTCCAGGCTCCTCGCCTCGCCCGCTGCTGCCCCGCACCTCCGCCTGCCGCCGGGAAGAGTCACCGGCACCTTTGTCCTCCGCGCCCCTCCCGTTGCCGAGCCGCTTTGGTCCGTTCTCCTCCCTGCCTCCCCGGTACCGGCGCTCGCCCTCCCCGGGATGCGCGGCCCCGGCCCCGCTTCTCCCTGGCTTGCGGGTTGGGGGCAAAGGCGGCGGCAGTCTCTGTACTCCAGTACATGGCGTGTGCTGGAAGCGGGGCGGGGGTGGGGGGCAACCGGGAGTCCCTGCTGGGCTCGCCCCTCTGCCTGCGAGGCGGTCTGGGGTGCAGGAGAGACGTGAGGTTGGCTTTTGTGAGGAAAAGGGGTGGCTGATTTCCTATCTGCCTTTGACTGTGTTTTCACGAAACATTCCGAGTTCGGACTAGTTTTGATGATTTTTGCGAGTGGCAGTTGTTCTCGTACAGTGAGAAGCTATTGGGGATCAAAGATTTTACAGTTCCCGTCCCCTCCGTCCCCCGAAGTCAGTAGTCGGGGGAAGTTGGGGTTTCCTAACCAAAACCGATTGCTATTTTGTCCCGAGTGAGGACGCTGGACTCCGGCTCTCTCCGTCCCCCTGCGTGTGTCTTTCTCTAGCAAGTACTGATCTTCCCATCGCCTTTCATACTCCTTTGCCTTCTTGCCACACTGTTTCCATTTCTTGCCGCTCGTTCGTTCTTCAGCTTTCTAAGTCTGTGGTCATAGGCTGTTATTATTTCTTTTTATTATCATGTTTTTAATGTCATTTCGCTATTGCTTGTAGTACGCAGTAAAACGGGTTGTGAATGATGCAAACAAGCTGCCTGTTGAATATTTTTCAGTGAATTCTTTTGTGGTACCATAATTGTTTAGGTTTTCGTGGGTTGTTTTATTTACTTTATGCCTGTTAGCAACTTCTGGAGTCTCAATAGAAACAGTGACAAATGGAGCCAGCCTTTTCCACCCCACCCCCTGCCCCGTTCTCATTCCCATCCTTGCCTTCCCCACACACGCGGCTGCATGGGCTAAATCACCCATTTGGATTGCTGTGCTCTCCGGTTGGGTAAATCATACAGGGACAAGATGTTTCTTTTGGGAAAGAAGGCAAAGGCCAGACTGTATGTTCTAGCTGCTTTCCTTTTTCCTCACTTCTCTGAAATCCTTGTAGAGGTTCTGGGAAATACCTGATCTCTGAGTAGAAATTGCACAGGTTCCTTTGCTGCTGTGCTTATTATTTTTTTCTATCGTTGTGTGGAGTAATATTTGAGGGTTTGAATGTTGTTTGGGGTATTGTTTTAAATCATGTAACGCTAAAAAGACTTTTAAAGAATCGTCGGTTTCAATCAGTTACCAGGGCATCTACACAAACTTTGGAGAGCTTTCTTTTCTCTCCCCAGTATAAATGGAAATTTATGTAGGAATGTCAGCTTCTACGTGTCTCCTTAGCAACGTGAATCCTTTGCCCCTTCTCCCTGTCTCCTGAAATAGTATCCCCTTGATTGCAGAAAGACTTTTCAGATGGCTTGAATGAGAACCTGCTCCAAATTCCTCCCGCCCCCGTCTGCACACACTTTATTGGGCTCCCCCACCTCAATCTGTGTCCACCCCCCATGTGTGTGTGTGTATACACATATACACGCACACATACACAAAAAGTGGGCCATTAAGAAAGCAGGACAGCTTATGGAATGGCATAAAAAGACACTAATCTCTCTCCTTGCTTTGCTGGTTACCTGTCTGTGTGTGGGGAGGTGGAAGATGAATGGGTGAGGACAGATAGGAATGAAATGTAGTTTTGTTTGGATGCTGTGTGCTGAACATTAGCCCTCTCCTGGTCCTTTCTTCTAGCCTGTGCAAAAATTCCTGCCTGTCCAGTTTTATTCGAGTTTCTTGAATGAGCTTTATTCATTTTCCTTAGATACTTTCCACTCTAGTGGAGCCAGGTTTCACAAGCTACTGGGGAAGAAGTGAATGATTGTTTTATTTGAGGTGACTGGAATAAACTCTTCATTTTCCTCATGTTTGGCACACAATGCTGCCCTTGGAGGAGACCTGAAATACGAGAAACTGTATTGTTCTCCCTTCTCTTTCTGTGCTACGGTTCCCATTATAGTCAATGGGAAGGCTCTCTGAGTTCACCAGGTTGCATTGGGCTCGTATTCGAGACCATTTTGTGTGCTTGCCTTAATATTTGAAGTGCACTTTCCTCCTACATGAAGACTATAGCAAGTGGTATATTTTGGAGAGAGCTCCCACAGGGAAAGATCTTTTAGCTTGATACCAGTGCAAGCAGCTTTGTAGCTAGCTAGCTGTGAAAAGCTCTAGTACACACAGGAAAAAGGCATCTTCACCCATGGTTTTAAGAGATTTACTTCATCATCCTTTGCAGGAGAGCACCTCAAGTGGTACCATCAAGGGCAAGCTCATGTTAGAAGCTGTTAAAGTATATTCGAGGTTTAATTAAAAACCTTTGTTGTAATTAGATGTAGGACCCCTGACTGCTATCAAAAGGGCAACTTAGTAGTGGAAAGCAGAAGGAAATGTACAGAGCATTACTACATTTGGCTGTTACAGCAGGAAATAATCCTCGGTTTTCCTTCAGTGCTGCTGGTGCTTGGAGTATGTGTTCTTGCACTGTTTTGAGGGCTTTTTTTTTATAGCCTGCAAACAATTCTTTGCTCTTGCACTGCTTTTAAAGATGTGCAAGTACTTCATGATATTGCTAGTTCAAGTATCTAAAATAGTCAAAATAATTTTTAGGAATCTGAAGATTATCTCTCACCTTAATTTACTTTTCTTCTTTTTGAGTCTTTAGGGTCTGTGTAAATCACCTGTTCATTTTTTTTCCTGCAATTGCAAGAGCAGGAAAGGTATTCTTGCGTATCCCTTGTCTACTTCTTCCCTTGATGAAATTCTAAAATTCTCGTTAATAGCAACTTCAGGAGCTGAAAAACTAAAAGTTGTTAGTATGGAAAGCTTCATGATAAAATCTTGAGATCCATCAATGCTGCTTTACAGTTTCACCAGCTGTCTGGGCATAAAATTATTTTCTATGATCAAAGCTTAACTTGGCTAATGCACAAGTTGTCTTTGAGTCAGCTGTATTTTAAACTCATGTGCTAAACTAAGAAAAAAAAAACTTAGAGGGTTTGGAGTGTTCCTTTGGTGTCTTGAAACAAATTTTTTTTTAGACCTCATCTGAAGTGAATTATGTTTAATTTGTGATGGTTTATTTGCAGATTTATCAGGAGTTGAGAGTTATGTATGAATATTTATTTCTATCACAGCATCTGCCTAAAATTAAATGCATCTTATGCACAACTGTGTGGTATGTCTATACCTGTACAAGTAGTTATCTTCTTTCTGCAGAATTAATAACAATAAATTTGAATGTATGCAATAGACTGCAGCCATTATAGTTCTTTAAATCAAGGAGATGCAAATATGATGTGAAAGTCATAAAGGGTTCCACAGAGTCTGATCAGCAGAGAAATATTGTGTATTTTGGCTCCAATTCATGTATATGCTATTCATAGAAAAGAATGGCTCCTTCGCAGCATTTCAGTTATTGTGAAAATAGCATATATAAAAATACATTTGCATGGTTTCATGCTGGTTAACTATATTCATTCTGGTTTATGGGGGCATATGACTGTTACTTCTCAACCCGTGTATTTGTTTAGGCAACGCTCAGTTTTCTATTAGATCATTATACTCTAAGAACTGTCCATGAATGTTTCAAAGACAGAACAATCTCAAGGAAGTAAGTGCAACAGAGTCTCTGCATATGTTTAAACTTAGTGGTGAACATCATAAAGATAGGCTTAACTTATAGCATAGTGCAGTAAAACAACTTGAGTCTAGTTTTGTGCTTATAATTCTGTTTTAATTTATTCTTAAGGCATCAGAGGCTGCTCATTTGGTAGCACTTGAAGGGGTTTAACCTTAATTATACATTAGATGCAGATATGTGAATTATCATGGCTCAATAGTCTTGGATGGTATGCGCTTGTTTCGAATCTAAGGAGTTGTTCCAAGGGGAAATTGCTTAGCTCCAAAGCAGCTTCCTCATTAGAAGATCTGGATCATTGCTCAGAGTTGATGTTAACACATATTTGTAAGAAACTCAGCAAGGCTGATCGTTTGCTATAAAATGTCATAAGAAGAACAAATGAAATTTTACTAAGTCTGAGGAAAGTGGCTCATACAATGTAAGGAGCAATTAATAAAACATTCCTTCTGGTTTTGAAAACTGTAGTCTGTTGTTTTGCATATTACTCTTTTTAATAATCATCCCCAACACTTCAGCTGAAGGTGGATATAAAATCAAAAGCCATCCTACTTCAGACTAACCATCTAAGACTCTGAGCAAGCTGATCTGACTTTGAAGTTGAGTCTGACTTGGAAATTGGCCCTGCTTTCCATGGGGAGCCACACTAGATGACCTCCAGAGGTCTTTCCCAACCGAAATTATTCTGTGATTCTTTGATGACTGATACTCTGTTTACGCCTGATGTTTACCTGGCTCCTTCAATGCGTTCAAAATGCCTTGAATTTATTAACTACCCCTCACAGTAGCCTCAGAATATTTTAAGGTCTGCTTCCTCTTTTACAAATGCACCAGCTATTTTAGCTTCAGGCTTCCCAAGGCAATGCTCTGTGGGAGCGGCAGATCTAAGATTCCTGTTCAGTAGTCTGGACCTTTTAGTATGATGGAGGCTACCATTTCAGCCACCCTTCTCCAATCAAATAAGAGATGTGGTTACAGCACATTTGTGTGTAATGCGCAGGGTTTGTGTAAGTTTATCTGATCAGATCAAGAGGAACATATGTTGTGTCATTGATAATACACTTTAAAAAAAAAATAAATAAAAATGCGGAGGGCCACAAAGATGATCAGAAGGCTGGAGCACCCCTCCTGTGAGGACAGGCTGAGAGAGCTGGCGTTGTTCAGCCTGGAGAAGAGAAGGCTCTTCTCCAGGCTATAAGGAGAGACCTTATAGCAGCTTCCAGTATCTGAAGGGGGCCTACAGGAGAGGTGGGGAGGGATTCTTTATCGGGGAGTGTAGCAATAGGATAAGGGGTAATGATTTTAATCTGAAAGAGGGGAGATTTAGATTAGATAGTAGGAAGAAATTCTTTACTGTGAGGGTGCTGAGGCACTGGAACAAGTTGCCCAGGGAAGTTGTGGATCCCCTCTCCCTGGACATGTTCAAGGCCAGGCTGGAGGGGGCTTTGAGCAACCTGGTCTAGTGGGAGGTGTCCCTGCCCATGGCGGCAGGGGGGTTGGAACTCAGTGATTGTTAACCTTCCAACCCAAACCATTCTATGGGGAAAAAAGAAAAAAAAAGACTTTTAGCTTTAGTGGGTTATTGGTATTCTCTCGCTCATTACTGATTTTAAAACTGCAATGTATCCTGTTGCTTTAAGTCTTGTTTATTTAATAAAGAAGTCTTGCACCAGTAAGTTAAAAGATGTTCCTTGTGTTAGGAATAATGTGAGTGGTTTAAATATTTGATGAGATTTTATATTTAGAATCACATAGGGAGTAACCTTGCCTCTATCACTGATTTGTGGCCAAAGATGACCACATAAGATTCAAGGTAACAAGCAGGAGATGCGGTAAAGTCTATCCAGCTGTATTGCTTTATGTATTTTTACTTGTTCCATTTCTATAATATAAGGGCCATCATTTTGATGGAAAGTACTCCTTGAACTATTTTAAATGCTAATTGTTTTTCTCAAGGAACAATGGAATGAGATTTGAAAATGGCAAAAGATTGCCAGTTTGCTTGAAGAGTATCAGTAACTGTGGGGAAATAATTGCATTCCTGTTCCAGTGCATAAGCGTTCTTCTTCCTTTTTCAGATTGCTAAAATGTAGCAGTATATATAGAAGAGGTCAGAAAAGGTGAGCTTTTCTTGAAAAGCTTGTGTAACACATCTCCCACACTTCTCTCCTAATGACATAATTCTAAGATTTCCAGGTTTTTGTGAGGTTCTTGGAGTTGTGGGTGTGTGTTTTGTTTTTTTTTTTCTTGAATGAACGAATATCCAATAATTAAAATGCCATAGTAGTGAGCTAATCTCAGAAGAATGCCATGTATCCAATGGAAGAAATGCCTGAGTACATGCTGTACTATTCTGTGAATGAATTATAGATTACATGATTTTATGTAATACTGTGCTTGTCTTGAAGTCTTCTGTTGGCAGAAGCGGTGTGCAATGCATGTTGACTTTAGATAATAAAATAAAGATCTATATAATGGCAGCACTTAACTCTACATTTGAAGGCGCACTTCATTTAAAAGACTTTACACCATCATTTTAAAAATACAGGCAGGCCACGTCTCACAGAGCAGCTGTACAAAAAAAACCCAAAGTGTATATATTTTGTATAAATAAGGAACATAAGCTTTAATCTTCAGGAAGGATGTGTGTCGTGGGCAGATGAGCAAGCACCTGCTATGCTTCAAGTTGCTCATACATCTGTAACCCCTCCAGGCATTAGACCATGTTGTCTTGCAAAATCTGTCTCCGTTGTGCAACAGCAGAGTTGCTTACCATATTTTTATTGCTTTTGTTGTTCAGAGTGATCTGTAGAGAGAGAAGATAAAACTTCGGGTGATGTTGGAAGGGACCAGTTAAGTAAGAGGCTCTTCGAGGCAAGACTCGGATTTGGGTTCCCTCCTACCTATTTGCTCGCAGACCCCATAGATGTAATTTTTATCTTTTTCCAGCTTGGGTCTAGCAGACGGAAAATGTTTCAGTCTACCCTAGCGGTTAAGAAATTCTTCTGGGCAGTGGGACCAGAGGTTGAAGTCTGGAGCTGGGAAGCAAAGACCTTCCAGTTTCTGAGAAGTCCTCTAGCCCCTGATGTAGTACAGATAAGGAGGTGTCTGACTTTCCTCCTTTAGTCAGCTGCCATCATTAGCTATTAGCATTCTGTGTCCTGGCAAGACATAGGTAGACCCAGGTTTGCCCCAGTTAGCTGTTTTTTGGACACATCTCTCTGCTTGTTCTGTTCTTTGACTGTCTCTATATGACTCTCTTCTCAGTGTCAGGAACACTTAATCATCCTACAAGCGTCTTGTGCAGTAAATGGAGAGTGACTGATGCCTTCTGTGGAGCCTCTGAATTGCCCTTAGGATTAGGGATTTTGGCACCGAGTATAAAATGCTCAAATTTCTGTTTGGATGTTGTCAAAACCTGGTGAATTAGAGCTGTGAGAAAGTCTCACTCTTAAACCCACATGTGTTGTGGGGACTTGGGTTATTGAGGGCTTTGTCCCACATGCTGCTGTGTGGATGAAGACCAATTTCTTAGGTAATAGCTCAGTACATAAATCTCCTGTTGAAGCAGAAAATAGTTTTGTCTCTTCCACAAACAGCTTCTTTTTAACGTATCTGTGACTTCACATAGTTATTTCATGCGTTCAAATTCATGACTTTCAAAAGAAAGCCTTGGTGTAGTGTGTTTGAGTTCTGTTTTAGGGAAACTATGCATTCAGCTGCAGCTGGCTGGTTCCCACAGCTCTGGTAACGCTTTTTAGGTGTCTGCCTCAAGGATCCACATGCACAAGTCATTTTCATACTTTAGAAAAATCTTATTCTCAATCAATAAAATAAAAAGAAAATGGAAAAGCCCGAGTATGTCTGTGCAGCAGCTAGCAGTAATAAGCATACTATACAAACTAACAACAAGCAGAAAATATTTATTTATTGTGATTTTTGTACAAGGCTCCACTGTGGCAAGCTGTGTCTAGACCAACTTACTGGAGGTTTGGTATGGATCCTGCCAGAAAGTGCTTCTTTCTGTAGTGCAGAAGTGTACACTACGAGGTTTCAAAAGACTGTACTTGTGGTGCTGGCTCTACAAGAGCAGAGGAGTATGGACCAAGTAACCTATGGACACTGGGCTTCCCAGCTTTAGCCAGTATCCCCTTCATCCGGAGCAGAAGTCATCTGAGCAGCTCCTTAAAAAAGCCGTCATTTTGGCTTAGGTAAGGTTCCAAAGGAGTGACTTCTCTGTGGAATAACTTTAAGTGAGAACTTAATGGTGATTGCAGTACCTAACTTTACCTTGGTATTTCCACTGAATTCAGTGGAGCTTGGCCTTAGGCAGAAGCCTGTGGATCTGATTGTGCTGAAGAAAGAGGAAATTTTACTGACCATGTGAAAAATGCAATTTTAGAAACTAGATTCGACCTTTGTGTTCTTATTTAATCATTACACTTTTAAAACTTTCATTGGCTATTTGATAGTTAAATTGATGAGTGTTTATGAACTTAGAAATAGTTTTGAATACAAAGCAATTATGATTAGCTATTTTATTTATCTTAGTTGATTGTTATGACATTCGGTGGGTTATATTTAATTTTCTATGTGTGCGTGCCTCCACTTTATGTGCTTTACTCGACATGTTCTTTCAAATTCATGATTCTTGAATTTGAATGCTATATTTCAATTTCTAAGAATATTTATTGGCTGAGGGCAGATAAGCGGAAGCTTTGCAATGAATCAGAAAAACTAACCTAAGAGTGATTTTTCTCTTTTGTTTCTTACCAAGGTTTTATTTAGTGCTGGAAGGTCAGTCATTACCTTCATCATGTAACAGCTGCATGTATTTTCTTACTTCAGCCTCTGTGAGAGGACTTGGTGAAGAACCATTGTTTGAAAGAAAGGAACGCTTGATTGTTTCTTAAGAGATTAATTCAGTTCACTTACATCATTTGAAAAAGCCACATACACAAATGTTTCAAAGACCCCACGATACGTTTTTCTGTCTACTACTTTCTCTACTTAGAATACCATGTAGATAAAATGTTTGATTTTAAGGGAGCTTGCTGAAAACATGAAATCTATGACAACGATTGCATTGCTCTTTCTTGTGTTAACAAATGACCTATTTATTGAAATAAACATGTCAGAACTTTGAGATGTTTTCTTCTTCTTCTATGGCTTTTTCTGATTTTATCCTAGTACTGAAGTATTATTTTGCCTAAAAAATAGAGGAGATAGAGCTGCTTTTAATTAAAAATGAATATACAGCTCAAAGCCTTAGGTCATTTCATTTTGGGGGGAGGAAGGGAGGAAAGTCGCATATTTCAATGTGCAATTAACACTATGATTCTGTATCATTAAGAAACAGGCAGAATTTCCAAAGAGCAAGGAGACCAAGCTATCCTTACAAAAAGGCACTGACTTATGTATGAGGCATTAACTGAAAAGAAACATTAACATCATGGTTTCAGGGTTTGTTTATTTTTTCACTGAAGATGGCAATTTTAATAAATTTTACACCATATATGTTTTGAAAAAAATGTCAAGTAGCTAGCTTCCTATTTATATATATTTTCAAATACCAATTTCTATATCCCTAAACTAATAGGCAGATTATAATAATAAAAAATATGCAAACACTATCATCCCCATCAGAACTGCAGTATATATTTCCCATAGCTATAGACATTCTGATGCTTCTTGTGCAGTACAAAAACATGTTTGGATTTTCAGACCTAAAAATAGTATATATTAAGTTAGGCTTTTCTTAAGAAACTGTTTTGAGTTACTTAACAATTGTTAAAATGTATTAATTCTAGTTGTTCAGATTGGTTAGGTGGCATTATCAGTGTAATTCTTAACATATTGCTAATATCAGGAACACAGAGAATCTGTAGCTTTCTGTTGACGCTACAGTTATAAACCAGCAGAGCAACTTAATTTGGACGTGACTGTGAGAAGACAGGGCTTTTCAAAAGTTAAAAGTTTATTAAGATTTGTAAGAGTGCAATTTTACAGGTTCCTAACGTTTTTCTTAGATAGTGGATGTGTAGTGTAAATAAACTGTTGTGATGTTCAGTGAAAAATACTGATGTACATTCTTAAAGTGTACTCAGATTGTGTTTTGAATCCAGGAAACTAATAATAATTGTCTATAAGGTCCCATTTTGCTCATGTTTATGCATGTTTTTATCTCTATGAGAACAAGCAGCCTCACTCAAATGCCGAGGCTCCTGTATTGAGTCTGGTAACTTACTTGCAAGATTGGTGCATGCCCAGAAATGGTGCAAGTATATTTTGGATACCCTAAAGTAGCCTTATGATGTTTATGTTCTGTGTACCAGTAACACTATGTAACAGAGCAATCTGCTGTTCCCATTTTGATGCTGTGTGTTATAAATCACTCTTGGGTAGTCTGAGGAAAACTACAGATTTTTATTGTAGAAAACTGTGTTTTCTGTACGTGGTTATATTGTTGTAGCTATCTAATTTACAGGGTGTTCTTCCTTTAGAGGTAGTGATTCAATTCTCTTTGGATGTTTCTTTTCTTTTGTGTGAAGTCCAGTAGCCTGGATTTTTTCTTAAAAAATAATTAGTGGTCCGTACAAGGGCCATGCAGAAGGTTTTATTTCCTTAATCCAACAAAAGCTTTATTTTGTCACCAGATCAAATGGCTTTCAGAATTGAAAGTTAAGATTTTTCCAAGATAACAAGGAGATTTAAACATGTAGTTTCCATGGTAGTCAGTATAGGAAAATTCAGTCCAGTAGTCTTTGTGCACTGATGTCTGACTTTCATGATGTTGTTTAACCAGAATCCTTCTCAGCTGCAGCTCAGGATAAAGGCTGGTGGCATTTTATGCTCCTGTAAAAGAGGATGGAGGTAAAATAAAGGGGCAATTCCAGACATTGTGGCCCAGAGCACAATGTTCAATACCTGATCCTCAGCTAGCAGTGAGGAACATTAATACCCTCGATTTTTTTGCTATTGTCAGCATTGCTGAGTAGGTTCTCTTAGTCAAGAAACTAATTTTGTTTGTCAGTTCTTTTTTAGTTGGGAGTGTAGGTGTTTTCCAACACTGATTTGTCTTTCTACCTCCCACATCATTACTATAGTAAGGTAGTTTGTTTATTTTTTAACCTTTCCAAAATCCATAGATATATCTGTTGTGGAAGCTAAACTATATTCTAACCCCGCACATATATTATCTTTGCCCTAGTTATTTTCACTTGTTTTGTGGTCTTGCCAATGTGATTTTGGAAAGCAATAGGATACTCAACTTTTTTTTCCATTTAGTTGAAAGGTGCGCAGCACTGGAGTAGCACTTGCAGTAGATTTTGGTGTCTGATCAACGTGAAGATAACATTTACTATTTTATTATTTCTAGTGGCTTTCAAAAATCTTAGTTTCTGAGTTTTCCCATCTGGCACTTTGATTTATTTCATCAATTTTGTATGGCTTTTAACTTTGGGGCGATATGGATTTATGTGTCTAGTCTTTGTATCTGTGTAATTTTCTAGTGCAAGGATTCCTTTCATGTTGTTCCAAAGTGGTCCATTCTGTTTATTTATTTCTGTATTTTATATCTGTAACACACTCTGATATTGGAAGAATACTTTCTAAGTCATCAGTACACTGCCCACTTGATGTTTCTGAAGGATCATGACAACATTAAAAACCACCCTTCATAACATTCCTATCCATAGCTAAAACTGTATTTCCATCCCAATAACAGTAAAGCAGTGGGACACACAGCAAATTGACATTAGAGATTGCATGCTGAAGGCCAGAGAAGGAGATTGTTCCCAAGCTTGGTATTTGGTCCAGTAAGAAAACAAGGAGTTAAAAGAGCTTGGAAGGATGAGTACTTAGTAATTAAAGTATTAGTAAACAACATGCCTGGATTTCTAAAAAGAATGAAAATAAATGTGCGAAATGTGCGTACTTGCACAAACGCACCTTTAAAATTGCTTTCTCATTTATCAATGCTTTTATAGCTTTTCTATTCCCTTTCTTCTTTTAATCTCCTTTGTCCTTTTTCATATAGTATATGAAGTCTTTGTGGTGATAATGACTGCCAGCCTTCCATTCCCAAACCTCACAGCTGCACTGTCAGTATCTCTAGCAGATTAGATCCCTCTTGAAACTGGATGCACTGTTTTTTTAAAACACTGAATTTTGCTCTTTTTGAAAAAAAATGTGGGGGGTTGTTGTTGTTCTTATTTTAGTGACCTTAGGATCTCTAAATTTATTTTGGAAATAATTAATCTTATTTTCTTTGAACTATGTAACACATTTGGCCATTTTATTCTGAATATCGTATGTATTACTAGTTTTTTTCAAAGTAATGAGATGCATTAGATCCGTAGGTCCTTTTTCCACAAGCTGACTTTAGATCATCTTCTTTGAACTACTAAATAGGAGTCATCAACAGTAAAGAGTGATCTGAATATTTTTCTTGATGCCCATTATTGCAGAGAGCTGAGGTCTTAAATACTGTTTTGCAAGGAGAGACAGCACAAAGCCTGTGCCTTTTGAAAATCCTATAGACGCTTTTAAGTTGGATCTTTGATGCTGTATAGAATCGTGATGGCCATCAGCTTGCAAATGGATGTGGTATAAGACAGTAAGGATGTTGTTTGTAACTGTATCTATCTGTTACGTATGAAAATAACTAGAAAATATACTGGGTGAAATCCAGAACTTGCTTTTGGGGGAAGAAGTGAAAAACTGACTCTTTAACTGACGTTTTAAAATGGACTTCAGATTTGACCCAGTCTACATCTAATGATCAGTACTGCCTTTAGAAGGGATTAACTTTCACCTTTTTTTAGTATTGAAAAAGATTTATTTTTTGTTGCTTTGAGCATCTTCTTCCTTTACCTTAGTTTTGCTATTCATATTATGAGGCTTTGGGTACTTCCCAAGTGACATGTGTATATGATAAGCCTCCATGCATTTGCCTTCCTGTGTTCCCCTAATCAGCTCAAGCAGAGGTTTGACTTTCACTCTCATCGATGAGAAAGTTGCAACTGACTGGGGGTCAGCTAACACACAGTAGCTAATCCTGACCCAGCCTCAATTGCTCATTCTAAATTGGACAAAACCAGGGGACCAAATTATTCAGTCTTACTTGAGCCAAAATCCCAGCGAGGCCAACTAAGCCTTGAAAAAGTGTGGGAGGTTGCGGCACTTTGCTCCTGAGTTGTATCTGTTGTATAAAGGTGTTTCACTAATTAGGAGAAAAGGAATCCAGGGCCTAGTTGTTTATTTTTCCGAGCCTTGATGCAGGCTCTGTGTTCCTCATATTCTGCTGTTTCTGCCTATGGGCTTGTTTTACTGAAATTGTATTATTATTTTTTTCCTTCTCTTCCCCCCTCCTCCCCAGACTGGCAGATAGCTACTCTTGCTCTGCTGTTGGGTGGTGCTGCCATCATTCTCATAGCTTTCCTGGTTGGGTTGATCTCTATCTGCGTGGGATCTCGGAGGCGGTTCTACAGACCAGTTGCAGTCATGCTCTTTGCTGCAGGTAAGCAGATTACTGGCACCATTATGAAAATTTCATGAGAGCAGCTTCACTTTTGTGAAGGAAGTCGTGCCTTGTTCTGCATACTAATTCAGAAACATTTGGTTTACTTCTGTGTTAACTCCAGTGAGGTTTTTCCGGATACTGGTTCTGCACGGCATTAATCATTTTTGCAGTTGTACATATTGGTTCATAAACAATTATTTATTTGCATTATGTTTATTGTTTTGTGACATAAATGCAGCAGGGGCAACTACAGAGGATAAATCTCACAGTACTATTTTTAATCTGTGACTTTGTGCTGTTTGATGTCCCCATTTTTATTCTTCATACAAAGCCATTTCTGTTACTTTAATGTTCTTGCTTTTACAATTTTAAAACAGGATAATTAATGCTCAAATGTGAACCCTTGAAGCCCTACATGTGAAAATAAATAGGATTATGTTGCAAGGTGTTTATGTATGCCTCTGTGCCATGAGGAATTCATTTTATTGTGTCAGCTTGCTTACTTAGTTATTAATTTAACAAGCTGTCACCGTGCAGTCCCTGTTTGGTTTTAAAAATGTGAAAATGGAACAGTTTATATAGACTATCACAAAATCTTAAGGGAGACCTATGAATCTGAATTGTCCATAAGACTGGTCCAGTGAGGTATAATTACAATATCAAATCGTCTCCTTTTGTACATTCTGGTGTTTTGGGGTTTAGTCAGGACGGATGTTTCTGTTTCTCCTGAGACTCCCCAGGCAGGGTTTGCCTTCATCCTGTCACTCATATCTGCATTGGAACCAGCAGCTTAAGCCCCTTCAGATAGCCTGTAATGAAGAGGATGACAGAACCTAGTCTTCGGGATGTATTGAAAGAAGTCACTTACGAGGAAGGATATGAAAAGATAAGACTGCAGAATTTGCAGGGTGTTGGGGAATGAAACAAAGCTCCGGGGAAGGCTCCTGCTGCCCCCTGCTGTTAACGATACCTTGATTGAGCGGCAGCACTTTTATTTGCTCAAGAAATGTTGGTAGGTTATATTTCACTTGCTTTTATGAAACGAATGCAACCTAGGATCAGATTTCCTGGGTAGAAATTGTATCTTTTTGTTCTGTGTATTGCATTGCTTGCTTGGTTGAATGAATAAAGGCACTGGTGCCATTGCATTAAAATTTAGTATTAATTCTGATATTATAAAACATGCTGGGCAGTTAACTTTGGAAATGGGATTATTGAATTTCTGTAGTGGTTTCTTATTTGGATTTTGACTTATTTCTTGTAACATTGTGTGTTAACTTAGTAATTGTTCAACCTTACGCTGCTTATCTTGCCATATTGCTTATTTGGTGTATAGATAAATTTGTACTAAAAAAATAGAAAGCAAAAAAATATCCTTAAATCCAGCTGTTTGGCTTAATGCTTAATCTATTTTCCTCTGCATAAAAGTAATTCTAGTCTTTACTATAAATTTAGGGCAGAAGGGGGGTTTAAAGCTCACTCGCATAAAAAAAGGGAAAATGTCTCGGTGCTTTAGCTCCTGAGCAGTGTTCAGCTCTTTCTTTTGCCACTGTGTGTGTATGCACATGTATTTTAAATAGCTGTGACCTGAAGCATACAAGAAGAAGAGAGATGATGAGGCCATGACAGCATGCCCCATTCTTCTTCATTATCTGGCAAATCTGAGGAGAATCCTTTTGGGTCGTGATGCTGACATTGTTAGTGTCATTTCCTACAGATATTATCTCTGATGTCAGCTATTTTTAGAGGGGAATATGGACTGGCATATCTTGAAAGAATTATGGAAAATGTCCTCTGCTGAAGAGGGGAAAGTTAAGATTGCAGCACAGTGTAGTTTGTGCCTTACGCAACTGTTCACGGATTCAAACCTTCACCTGTGGATTTCACAAGTTCTTTGAGGACAAAACCTGCTCCAGCCCATGAATCTGCTGACAAGACCAAATATTCTGTATGACTCTGGTTAGGAATCCACCACCAGCTGCCTCTGGAAAAAAGACACAGGATGAATTGTACAGAGACATTGAATGATCTGTGTGTCAGGTAGAAAACGTCACTGTGTGGGGAAAAAGAAAAAAATTGAAAGGTCGTTTCCAGGCATCCTGGAGTCATAACAGTGGACTCCAGGTTCTTTATTTCCTTCTAGTTTGGATTTTTTTTTATTATTTTTCTTTGTTTTCTCAGCTTCAGGTTTCAGTTAGCAACTCTGTAGGTGAGGAAGAAGATTGACTAGGACTGCAAGACATGAAAAAGCAAAGGGACAAAAAACTAACTCAACCTAGATACTGAGAATAAGCCAGCAAGGGATCAACTGATGTGAATGTGTTTAAAATACATACTGGCAGCTCTGTAATGGGGAGAGGAACAGGAGTACCTCAGGTAATGGAAAAATGTGGAGCAGTTGCAGGACACTCTTGCATGGAGCTACCTTGGCTCAAACAGCTTTTCCCAGCATTTTTGGACTAGTAGAGGTCACTAACTTATGTACTTGCTAGGGTGTCTTAGTGCTCATGAACCAAACCGGCCCTGAAAGCTGCATCCACAAGCTCACAAACTTGTCAGTGTAGTGGTCTCATGATATGGTGACCAGATAATTGACTGTGAACGAAGACTTAATTTAGGAGTAGAGAGAGGAAGTGTAATTGTTGAAAGTCCATAAAAGCAACCAAAAAAATAATACAAAAGAAGTTTGCCTTCTGGGGCTGTGTTTTAACAATGTTTAGAAGAGTAGCCTGTTGAGGTTAGTAAGCTTTTAACACATTTCATGGGATGCTTTTACATGTAAGCTAGGTGAACAGTGGCTAAGTAAAAGCACTATAGGTGAGAGAGTAAAAAAAATAACAGATAATATTTGGAGAATACTTAGAGATTTATCTTTCCATTCTGACAGAGCCAATGCACAGTTTGGCTGGATTGCATGCTGAGTTCTGTGCTATTACCTATTTCCATAATTATATTATTCTATCTTCTGTGGAAGGTATAATAAAAGTCTACTTGCCTAATTTTACAGTAAAGCTAGAAAAAAATTGCAGATACATTGGAGGACAGAATTTGATTTTGAGAAATTGATAGAATGGTCTGAAAAAGTAGAACTGACTCCAGTAGGATGTAGTGCAAGTTGCTACAGGACAGCAAAAAGAGTCATAGCATCAAAGGTATATTGATAGGAAAGATACTCCTTAGGTCATGTAGTCAAGGCTTCTTGTTGAGGCAGGAAAACACTAGGTCAATCAGCTGTATCTTTGACTGGACCAGTCTTTAGAACTCCAGATATGAAGATTCCACAGCCTCCCCAGGTATGTTGTCCTGGTGCCATACTACCCTCCTTATGATATTTCTTTCTTTCCTGATGTCTTTCCTGAATTTCTGAAACTGAGATTTGTGTCCGTTGCCATTATCTGAAGTTGCCTGGCACTACAAAGAGGAGGGGTTTTTTTTTCTATCATTATTGCAGCTACATTTTCAGGTAACTAGGCTGGTTTGAAATTGCTCCTTAGCTTCCTTTTCACGTGTCTAAAGAAACCTAGCTCCTGCATCCTCCTCTTAAGGATGATTTGCTCCAGGATTCTGATTGTCTTGGCAGCTCTTTGGATCCTTGTCCTTAGTTGGTGAATCCATGTTCACTGCCGATTGCCACTTTGTTCTGCATGTGCTTGGAGTTGGACTCCTGAGAGGATGTACTCCATAATGTTTCCAGGGATTGAGTTGAGGCTGACCTATTCTGTGGATTTTTCACTTCTAACCTTTTTAACAATGGACACAACGTTAACCTTTTTCCAGTCATCTGAATATGTCCTGATCACTCTGATTTATTTTTCATATAGTTGATAGAGCAAGATCACATCAGCCAACTCTTTCATCACCCTTGGGTCACTTAGAAGTTTTGGAGAAAGTGTCACAGTGTATCATCTGTCACTTATACTGGCTTTCCTGTCCATCATTGTATAAATATGTTTTCTGAACTTCGTTTTGCTACTTATGCTCCTGTGGGAACGCTTCTTTATTACCCTTTCTGCCACTTCCCAGCTTAATGTTTGGCTCCAGCTGGGCTTCAGATTTCCCAAGTTTGTATTGAAGTATCAAAACACTGCTTTTATACTCCCTTCTTATTGTCTGTCCTTGTTTTCTGCTCTTGTGTGCCCCTTTCTTGCACATTCATTGAGAAAATCCCTGTTTGACCAACTGGGCCTCCTTCTGAAATTCCTGGTCTTCCTGTGTAGGAGGGTGGTCTGTTCTTGACGTAGCAATATTTTCAAAATCGGCACAGACCCCCTTTCTCTACATGCTGCTTCCCAATTAATTGCGCAGGTTGTATTAAGTACAAACAACTTCCTAGTTAGCAGTTGCGTGTGTGTGAATCTTTGAAACAGCAACACCCATTGGTTATTAATGGAGTGCTTTGCTCATGTGAATGAGCAGAAGGAATGGTGTAGAGAGCAGAAATACAGAACTTACTAGCCAGCACCAACATTTTATTAAATATAGGCCAATTATAAAGCCACATTATAGGTTTCACTGGACAGCAAAACTGTTATAATCAAACATTTGAACAAGGAGAAAAAAAAAATATTTTCCTAGTTTTAAAGTGTGTGTTGTGATTTTTACATGTTTAATATGCTAAGTACATATAATTGCATATATTTCATGTAAATGGAACAACACTAGTACTTTTGTTCCTGTGCCATTGTCTTGCAAGCATCGTAGTGCTAGTCATAAAAATGGGTCTAAACTTGAAGTGAATAGTCTCATTTGACTAGTCTTTTTTGAGTAGCATTTTGAAGTGGAATTTATTTTTTTTTAAGATTTCTTTTTCAGCCTTTTTTTCTACAGAAAAAAGACTAGTGCTTCTGAAAAAATAGTACATACGCTTCCCATAAACAGGTCAAAATAGCGTGAAGTTCCTTTAAATTCATTGGAAGCAGATCAGTAGTTGCAAGCACTGGTTTTACCATCTCTTTTGGATCTTACTGGTCATTTTTCAGAACTTCACTAAATCCTCTTTCTAGCCTACACAGGTTCCTTCCCACTGTACAGGGAGCAGCAACAATAACAGGAGGCAAAAAAAGTGCAAAGTGGCGGCAGTGTTGCGCAGTGGGGTTGTTTCCACTGACCGGTTGCTGCCAGCACTTTCTTTGAGTTTTTCAGTAGTGTAGCTGGATCAGTAGTAGCAAAAGCAGGAAGTCTCGCCACAGAAATGTCTAAAAAACCTGTTGTGGGTGTTGCTTCTTTAGCCACATGTTCCTCTTCCAACAGAAACACTTTGTTTTGTTTTGACAAGTCTAATCCGTAGATTAAAATTCAGCATACTTCATATGTTAGATTGAGGGAAGATGGAGAGCTCCCTTGGTTGGCACTTGGCACACACACACAACAGAGCAATTCCTGTGTTGACTCAGCAGAGATGCTGCAGCCCCAGTTTGGGAAGCCACTGGAGAACTTGCTTATATCCATTCATCTCAGGAAATCCTTTTTGACTTTGAATGGTCTTAAAGATGTGTCTGAAAGCTGAGCATATGTTCAGGTATTTTTGAGTGTAATGATGCTCTCATTATACGGAATTGGAATGCATAATCTTTTCATAAGTCAGGTGGTTCCCCTAGTGTACCCTGTCAAAATTTCTCCAGTGTTGCGCAGTATTTTGTGAGCTGGCATGCAAAAATTATATTAAAATGGAATAACGCAAAGTAACACTTCAATAACTTTAGGATTAAAAAAATCCTGTGGATTTTAGTATCCACATTAGAAAATCCACTATGCAAACATTATTGAGATTAGTCTTTGCACTCTGACTTGAGACTGACAGTCTGTAGGCTACGTGGACGGGGAAGGGGGAAAGAAATTTCTGATGAATGTCTTGTAAAGTGTTATCACCAAGGATGGGTAATGAACACTGGAAATCATTTCCCCACACCAGTCCCCATCCAGAGGACAGAAGAGCGTTACTCTCCAGAGTTAATGAAAGGTGCCAGTTTGGCAACAGCAAAGAGTGTGTGTGGGACTGAAAAGGCAAATGACAGATTTAGAATGTGCAAAGTGTTCAAGCGGTAGAAGAATATAATTAATGTTATTTTATTTTCTTGTAACTCTGTGAAATTTCAGAAGGGCTTCTGCAGTCCAAAGTAGTCTTCCTTTCTATTATCCACTGGCATTTTATATTGGCACTGGTTTTATAGTAATTCTCTAAATAGCATTTGTTCTTCTTACAGTACCTAATAAAGTGTAAAAAATGACCCAGTCGATGTTAAAGAACGTAGTTATTAGGGCATTACATTGCATACCATTGAACTTTCATCAGCGTATGTCTCAAGCCTGCAAATACTTAAGCATGTGCTGAACTTTGTGGATATGCCCACCGTGACTGTAATCCAGGGTTGGGGGTAGTTTACAAAGACAGCCATGTGCTGAAGTCTTTAAAAATCTCCGGTGTAAAATGCCGAAAGGAAGCATTGCGATAAGGCCATATCGTATAATTGAGGGGCAAATAAGGATATTTTGTACATTCCTGTGATGTTTTCTCATTTGTGGGTGGCAGAACTAGAGGCCTGAAGAATCACTACATCATACAGCTTGTCCACATCTTCAAACCAAATGTAATTTTCACCTGCTTACCTTGGAAACTGTTGTCCCAATTTTCTGTTAATAGTGTGCCTGAATTTAAAAGAGAATAGATGCCAAGGCAACTGAAATCTTCTTGTGAAAATTGGGGTTCTTCATCTGTGTATTTTCCTTTTTGGGTTACTATATGGGGTTTTTTTTGATGTAGCACAATAATTAACAAGTTTGCTGAATTCTGCTGCAGCCGTGTGGATCAGGCTGCAGGAGATCTGGCTCTCTCAGAGACAGTGTTGTAGAAAGTAATTATTTTTAAGCTTTTTACTGCCTTGGATTTGATCTGTTTTATTAGCTTTTTTTTCATCATGAAGCATTTCTGACCCACCCCCTAAATTCGTAGTACAAGGCAATGTTTTGCCAGCTGGAAGTTTAGTGACTGATCAAACTTTATAGATTCCTTGGTATTCTGTGTAACAATATCATTAATTCTGATTACAGTACACAGTAATGCATATGAAATATGTAATTCAGTGAGTCTCTACTGAACATAAATATGTATCACCTACTACAATGAATTATTTCTGGGGTATTAAATGATTTGACTCTGAGCTATATTTCTTAATATTCGTTTATTCTTGCTTTTCATTTTGACTTATGATAGCTATAGAACAAGTGATCTTGCTTTTATTGTTACGGAAGGAATAAAGACTGCAAACTAAAATACAGAGGAGAGACAAAAGAATTTGGAAAAGATTGCTTTCGTTGTTTATTTCATGGACACCTGAAAGATCATCATTATACCCTAGCAATAACATTTGTTCATCAATGTGGGAATAAGGAAGAACTGCTGTGATCTGTTGATGAAACGAAGGTGATATATTTTTCAAAAAGAGCAGTACTTATAAGCTATACGTGCCTGAAGACCATTTTAAATGTGAATTTCAGTTATGTGGTGTTTTCCTTGTGTTATGGAAATTAAAGCTGCTTCTGACATTTGTGTTTGTTTTTTTTTTTTTTCTTTTTCAGTTGTTCTTCAGGTGTGCAGCTTAGTCCTTTACCCAATCAAGTTCATTGAAACGGTCAGCTTGAAAATATACCATGAGTTCAACTGGGGCTATGGCCTGGCTTGGGGCGCAACTATATTTTCATTTGGGGGTGCCATTCTTTATTGCCTGAACCCTAAGAACTATGAAGACTATTACTAGGATCATTTAATGGAAAGAAAAGTAACAAAAGGATTACCCCATCTTTTCTAACTCACAGTTTTTTTAGAACACTTGTGGAGCACCAAACAGTCTGCTCTGTTGATAAAATAGCCTTTGCCTTTTGGGTGTGAACACTATAACCAGCTTTTCCAGCCATTTAAAAGAACTGCAAACACTAGGATTGCTGATCTTACACAGGCAGATGCTGCAAGCTGCTGATACATAAGCTTCATTTTTCCTGACAACGAGCAAAAGGATCTACGTGACAGCGATTATTGTGAGAAAACTAGTTGGAATGAGAATGCAACGCCAGCATCTGCTATTGCCTTCAGGGGAGCAGCTGGTATAGGCTCCATTTAGAAGTTTCCCTGTATCATAGAGGATTCAGATGTCTGATAAGCAGGCAATGGCATCTTGTACAATAGGCTGCGTTGGCCCCTTGTTACGTGCTCAAAAAAGCTCTTAAGGAATTAGTTGCAAGTGACTGTGTTGAAGGCAGTGAATGTAACTGGTTAATGACTTGTCTAATATCTGTATTCAACAGTCTTCTGGGAGATTAATAATGAAAAAAATACAAACAAGCCACCAACCACACAGGATTTCATGAATTGGTAATTGACATCACTGTGCCAGCTGTAGCAGATTGTTGAAGGAAGTCCAAACCTGGAGACATGTGCTTCTAACTGTGTAGTTGGAAGTTGTCTCAGCTCTGAGTATTTTGTTGGGAGGGTGGAGATAAGGGGGGGTAGAAAAAGACTTCAACTGTCCCTGAGGCATCTAAAATGCATGAATGAATTGCAGTTGTCCTAAGTACCTATTTAACTTTATGAAAAGAATGCATATGGAACAAGTTCAGTTATATTTTTGAAAGGTATTTGTTAGTATAAATGAATATATATAGTACAAATATAAATGCAGAGGGGAGAGACGATTAAAATTGTAATATGAGCTGTGATGCAGTGGATAAAATACTAATTTTGTACACGTTCTTGAGAGTCTTGGATTGGTACCCCCCAATTTTGGTTGCTGTTAGAAAATAAACATAAAGTGGTTTGTCTTCTGTATATGCCCTTGTACAGACTCTGTGTTATGGGAAATGCCTAAAAGGTCACATCAAGTTAAGACAGAATGGAACGAAGTAACTATTTGCTATTCCATGTGTAATCTAGTAATTACTAGAAATTGTTTTCTAAGGCTGTTGTAATGAAAAAACTGCCATTTTAAAAAAATCTGGTTAGGTTGCAAGTGTCTCTGATCATCAAGAATACAGCTGAGACCCCATCATGTCCATCTTAAAGCATTAGCACTGCAGGAGGTAATCTCTTGTTTATAAAAGCTGAGTTTATCATGGACCGGTTGATGGTTATGTACATCTAATTACTCCTTGCTCAGCATGTTTCCCACTTAAAGCATCCAGAGACTGTACACGTGAAATGAAACCCAAGATAAAATGGGGAGAATTTATACATGAATTTAATCCGCATCACTTTTATTTTTGTTTATGATTTGCTTATTTAGATATTTTCAATTAATTATGAGCATATTTTTATACAATTCTAATCTTTAGAAATAACTATTTTTTTTAATGGAGAAATTTAAAATATATTCTATGTGGACCTCTGCAAAAGCAGGTACGCTGGGGTTGCACATCCACCTCTATACCAATGGTTTTGCTGGTGCCACAGAAAAGACTGCTGATGTTAAGAACACATCCACAGCGTTAGTGCCTTTGCCACCGTTCACGGGGTGCAGAGGTTCTGCAGTGACCATGGGGCCACAGGGCTGCCTTTAGGAGGTTGTTGTGAAAGTATTGCTGATGTACGGAGGTGGTTTATAAAACTCTGGGGCTCTTCTCAAGTTGAATCTTTACTGCCATGGCAGAATATTCTATATCAGCAGTCTTTCCAGGACCAGTGGTGATTAATTAGATTAGAAGGAGCAAAATGATAGCTTGACTTGGACAGGATTGTATGGCAATGCCTGGAGAACAAAAAGGATGGGAGGAAAAATTATGTCTACTTGTTTTACAGGCACCAGAGAACATTTTTAATTCTGCTTTTTTCCTGAGACAGACTTAAGGCGGATATTCAGTATATAGTTAACTCTATATCTTTCTGAACAGCTGTGTAGTTCTGCTTTTATTTAGCAGCATGGAGAACATTGTAGTTTGGCATGGGAATTAGGTTACTGTAGAGAAGCCCACTGTGAGAAGATTTCTGTACCTTTCTAGAACAGTGTTTTGGTGCTGACATTATGCAGCACTTCGCCTGTGCTGACAAGAAGGTGCAATTCTGAACCCATATCGTATCTACTAATTTATCAAGTTTGGGGTTTTTTTTGTTTTGTTTTTCTTTTTTTTTTTTTTCTTTATGTAGAGTTTGAGTGAAAACAAACGTCAGGCCTAAGGCATATGCAAATTAAAGGCATGCACTCTGAAGGTCACCCGGCTCTTAATATGAAAGATGTTCAGGCAAAAAAATCTACAAACATGAATGCCTAAAGACAAGGTTCTTCATTCATATTTGAGTCAGAGATCTGATTTTCAGTCTTAACACCTGCTTTTCCTCTTGAAGATAATGCAATCTATTATGACACATCTCTCAAACTCCTCAGGTCCTTTGTGTTTGGGCATCTGGTATTTGGGTTTATGTACCTACCTTTAGCTTATGTTACTACTGCCATTTTGGTTTTTTTCCCCCTTACCATTGCCAATTTCAGCAAGCATTCTGTTTCTCAGCACTGAACTAAAAGTAAATACAACATTATGCTGATTTTTTTTTTTCTAGCCACAAAAAGGATACATATCTGTGTCTTGACTGTACGTATGACTAATCAATCATTTTGTACATTGTGCTTGTGTCATGCCACCGTTATTTCAGTTGTTTGGTTTTATCTCACTGGCAGGATGATTCTCACACAACAAATCCATTTTTTTTTCTTCCAAATATATATGGTTAAATATATATATAGCAAACTTGCAAGCAGGGCTAGTTATTTGTATTTTTTAAGCTTAAAGTATACCGTCCGGTGCTGACAAGTATTTAGCACCTCTTCTGGATTTCTTGCACAACTTCGTTTAGCTTTTGTAAATTTTAAAAACAAATATAGAGACACCTATGTGTTTGAAATATAAATGATATATATGGATTAGCATGTAACTGTATATTATTAAACATGCAATGAACTGGCTGGTAAGTGAAGTCTAATCTTATGGCTAGCAATGTAATTTATTCAGACTGTATTTTTGTACAGAGCAGTGCACACTAACCTATTGCCTCTGTGTCCTCTATAATGCCTAAAACTGTGCCTAGAAATTTCATTTCTGTCTTTAAAGGAAAAAAAGAAAAAAGACAACTAAATGCTTCATGTTGTTGATGGTTTTTCTGATGTTGTTCTTTATTTATTTTTGAGAAGTGTACAGTATGTTTATTAAATGAATCCATCAAAATATGGTTTGTTTTAAATGGTCATTGTTAGCAGGGAAAGACACTTTTTTTTTTATCAAGACTTTTAAGTTTGCAGTTTTAATACCATTTCTGCATTTCACGATTTTTGTAGCTTACATAAAGTTATATGTGACAGAGTAACTGAAATAAAAAAGATTGTTACACTAACCAAATGTGCCTGTTTTGCTCCGAGTGGAATATATATGCATGCAGCTGAAACTGGCCCTGGTTTTCTGTTGGGCAGGCTGAGAAGAAACAGTCTGCTTAGGCTGATGAATGTGCCTGGTATTCAGTTACCATGCTAAAGGTATCTTACCAAAATACACAGGAGGAGAGAGGGAGAGATGCAGGATCTCGCTGATGTAAGCTCTCCCTCTCCCCTGGCCACAGAACAAGTAGCACAGGGTAGATGTCACGAGTGTCACGGAGCCCATTACTCCCCTTATAGAAATGCAAGAGTTGTCATATCAGGAAACCAAATTGCTTTTAATGTGGTAAATAACAGGGCCATGTGTTGAAATGCAAATCTACACTGACCACCTTGTTCCAGTGGGGGAATTTAGTCATTATATAGAGATTTCTTTTTTGTGTTTCCAATAACTAATACTTTTCTCCATTTTGATTCTGATAGCCTGGTTACTTTTCACCCTGAAAAAAGGCAGATACTGTTTTCGAACCTGAAACGTGGTGTTGCGAAAAATGGAAAAACACTTTTAAAACACTAAAGACACGATGTTATGTTGTTTCAACGGGTAACATACTGTTTTCCTCTGCATCGCTGGGTGCACCTCATGTGATCAGGCAGCAGCGTGAAGAGGGATGCCGGCAGAAAGCGACAGGAGCTTCGAGGAGAGAAGCCTTGGATTCAGCGGACTGTTGCAGTGAGCGAGCGCAGCACAAGGGTGGGGTGCACAGAGTGGAAATCAAGTAATGGAAAAGGAATTCAGAGCCAGGGAGTGAGTATGATGGGCAGCAGGGAGGTGGGGGGAAGGATGTCTGAAGATTTGTTTTCTTTTGGACTGCAAGTACAATGAGGGAGGAAGTTCATAGGGAGCTATGAGCCCACAGCCACTGGGGACTGAGGGAGCAAGCCAGTGGTGATGGAAGGTGTATTTCTTGAAAACTGCGTTACAGTTCTGGATGTCGTGGGTGTGGTTTTAGAGGGCATATTGCCCAAGGGTTTGACTTGGGCTTAATGCCCGAATTTTAGGTCATCTGTGTGCCTGCATGTTGGCACAAGGTCAGGGGGGCCCACAGGCTTACCAGGGGAAGGGATTAAGTGTAGGGTGGGGGTGCCTTACTCAGACATTGTCTATCCAAACATGCTGAGTGATAGGAGCACTGGCCTGGCTGGCATGAGCTGGCATACTCTGGGTGTACCAAAAACATCCCAGCAGACTTGATGGTCTTGAGCAGCATCTCATGATGTATTTGGTATCTGCCATAGAAGTAGGCCTACACCCTGCTGCTGACCAGATGGAGTGTGGCTGGATGTACGGCATGTTGTGAACAAGAGAAAATGTGTGGAAGATGGTGCACGAGCCCAGGTTTGTTCCTTCCAAAATGCCGTTTGAATGTGAAAAAGCCACAGAACGCTTGGTGGAAACAAATGGTTTGAGGTCTGCAAGTGAAGCTGAAAACTCCAGTGTACAAACTCAGGCAAACATAGCCAAAGCAAAACTCTTTGGGACTTTATAAAATCTTCTTTTAAGTTGATATTTTGGTGTTTTGTCTGTGGACAGGGAGTCTGTCCCTGTTTGAAGCAAAACTGAACCAATTTTGTGTTCTGGAATTTTACATTTTAGCTAGGCCTCCCCTAACTCTCTGCAACTAACAGCATATTGTGGGGAAAACTGCTTGTTCTCAGAGTGATAAGGCCAATGTTTGTGCTACACGCCAAGGAACGGTGTGCAGAGAGGCCCTTGCTTATGCTTATTGCTGTAACAACCAAGGTCAGCCAATTTCCATTATTTGCCCCTTAGAGGGTCAGAAACGGAAAAGCGTAGAGGGGTCACACCTGTGGGGAGGAACGGACAGGGCAGGTGACCCAAACCTGACCAACTGGGGTATTCCATCCCATCTGCCCCATGCTCAGTATAAAAGCTGAGGGATCTCAGCTTTTGATCAGAAAGATCAACGCTCTTTCTGTGATGGCCGACAACCGAAGAGGACCCTGTCCATCTGCTTTTGAGCCCGATCTGTGGGTTCCTGACTCCAGAGCTGCAATCCAGTTCCCATCCGTTGCTGAGTCCAGTCTGGGACTTCTCCAGTGCCTGCCGGTGACGGGACTGTCAGCCTGGGAGCTTGATGCGATTTTGTATATATATTGTATCTATTTCATTATTTTCTTCTTCTTTATTTTAATATTAATTCTTCATTAAAGTAGTTTAGTTCATTCTAAACTTTTGAATCTCCTTATCTCTTCCTCTCTTTTGAGGGGGGGGAAGGGTCATCTGTCGGTCCGGTTGCGGTGTTTTCGGCTGAAACCACAACAGAGTCGTACTGCTTGCTTGTTCTGTACCTTGAAGGAGTGCTTCCCAAGTCAACATTTTTTGTGTTAAATGTATAGATGCAGTGAGATTTTGGAGATACAGATTTTTTCTGCTGAGTTAATGATTTTCTGGCACATTCTTGATGGAAAGCAGTGCTCTTGGGCTCTTCCAGCAGGCAGCAGCTCCAAAGAAGACTTTAAATCTTCCAGGTACACTAAAAGCTGAGCGTTTGTCTGGAATTTGATAAGACAAGCATTGCCATCTACAAGAAGGTCAAGTTTTGTTATTTTTTTTTTGTTCAGTTAATACTTACACCAATTTTTTTTTTATTTGTGGATCAGGCACACTGGATGCAGGCAACCAGGTGGAACAGTAGTTCAGTAGTTCATTAAGAGCACGGTTTGGCTGGGGGCAGAGTGGCTGGAGAGCTGCCTGGCAGAAAAGGACCTGGGGGTGTTGGTCGACTGTCGGCTGAACATG
>JAOXNO010000001.1:122215500-122237477 GCA_028565335.1 Limnodromus scolopaceus
ACTGCAGGCCTTTGTAAACAGACTCTCCCCAGCCTTCCTGTAGGCCCCCCTCAGGTACTGGAAGGCTGCTATTAGGTGTCCCTGAAGCCTCCTGTTCTTCAGGCTGAACAACCCCAGCTCCCTCAGCCTGTCCTTGTAGCAGAGGTGCTCCAACTCCTTGATCATCCTCGTGGCCCTCCTCTGGACCTGCTCCATCAGGTCCATGTCTTTCCTATATCGAGGGCTCCAGACCTGTACAAAGTACTCCAGGTGAGGTCTCACCAGAGCAGAGTAAAGCAGAAGAATCACTTCTCTGGACCTGCTAGCAATGCATCTTTTGATGCAGCCCAGGATGTGATTGGCCTTCTGAGCTGCAAGTGCACACTGCCTGCTCATGTCCAGCTTCTCATTCACCAGCACCCCCAAGTCCCTTTCCTCAAGGATGCTTTCTAATACCTCATCCCCTAGTCTGTACTGATGGCGAGGATTGTTCCAGCCCAGGTGCATAACCTTGCACTTGCTCTTGTTGAACCTCGTGAGGTTAGCCTGGGCCCACCTCTCCAGCCTGTCCAGGTTCCTCTGGATGACATCGCATCCCTCTGGTGTATCGACAACACCACACAGTTTGGTGTCATCTGCAAACTTGCTGACAGTGCATTTAATCCCTCCGTCTATATCATTGATAAAAATGTTAAACAGTATCAGTCCCAGCAAGGACCTTTGAGGGACACCACCTGTCACTGCTCTCCATCTGGACTTCGAGCCATTGAGTACTACCCTCTGGATGCATCCATCCAGCCAATTCCTTATCCACTGAACAGTCCACCCATCAAATCCATATCCCTCCAATTTGGTGAGCAGGATGTTGTGGGGGACCATGTCAAAGGCCTTACAGAAGTCCAGATAGATCACATCCATAGGTCGTCCCTTATCTACTGACCTAGTCACTTTATCATAGAAGGCCACTAGGTTAGTCAGGCAGGACCTGCCCTTAGTAAAGCCATGTTGGCTGTCCTGAATCACCTCCCCGTCCTTCATGTGCTGTCCTTTATGATAGAAATTTTTGGATTATTGTACTGAGTTCACATGGTAAAGTTTCCTTAAATTGTTTGGAAACTGTGAATTGCCTAAGTGCAGGAGCACTTTGATGTCCATGTCATTTGTTTACAAATCTTCCAGGTACTACTGGGTCTTAAACACAGCTTCATTCTCCTGCCACTTTTTGGGGGAGCAACAAGGCATATTAGCTTTCCACAAGGAACAAGTTCAAAATGTTCTTTCACAACCATGTGTGAAAGCTGGCCATTTTTGTAAACAAACTAAATTGCCTTTTTCAGTGGTTT
Organism: Limnodromus scolopaceus; assembly: GCA_028565335.1. Taxonomy (NCBI): domain Eukaryota; kingdom Metazoa; phylum Chordata; class Aves; order Charadriiformes; family Scolopacidae; genus Limnodromus; species Limnodromus scolopaceus. The sequence continues at coordinate 122,216,823 of JAOXNO010000001.1, forward strand.
AAAAATAATTTCTGTCCCATAACTTACTTTCTTTCCTTCTTGGATGAACCAAAAAGGGTATTTTCAGTCTTCCTAGATCCTCATTTTCTCCTTGGAGTATCAAAAATTTCAGTATGATTCATTTGACCAATTCATAGAAGTAGTTTCTAAATTGCTGAGTAATTTCAAATACTAAACAAGTTCCTAGAAAGTTTAAATCTTTTGGTAATACTTCTGCAACTTACTCCCTCAGGTCTAATACTTATATTGTACTTCTGCTGTTTACTTAATATTTATTAGCATCTATTAACACTTTTTTTTGGTCATTTTTCTGTGCATTTCCTAATAATGTAAGTTAATGGAGCAATTTTCCATGCTGGATTTGCAGCACTTGGATTTCCTGCAAAATTGCTTGTAAGTATAGCCAAAATAAGTGTAGGTAAACTATACTTTCCATGGTATATAAATTAGTATTGGTATTTTGAATTAGTAAATGCTTTATGCAAGCAGTAAAACAAAATTTACTACCCTTACTACAGGGAATTCGGATTATTCAGTATGCTAAAAATCTACCTACTACATGCTACTCAAAGGCAAAAACAAGTGGTTAAATGAAAAATAACATTTCAAGAGTAGCCATGTGTTAAAGAATGTGGAATATGTGGGAAATTATGTGGGATACTTCATTTCAGACATTCAAGTTACATTATTTCAGAAGATACATACTGTACAATTGATGCAGTTAACTTCTGTTTGTTTCCTAGTGAAGCAATCACAGGATGGTAATGGCCAGCTAGTGATATGTGTTTGGAAGGTGTTTTGTTATCTCCAATCCTGGGTTTGTTTTATATAAGTTTATGTAGTGTATCATCAGCAGTGAAGAGGTTCTCAGAATATTGCAAACTCCTTCATTTTCTTCCAGAAAAGAACAAATAATGTTTCGCAGTCAGCATTTTAGCTTAATCCAAAATGGTGGTGAGAGCCTATGACAATTGCAACTGCAGGCAAAATGTAGGCAAAAATGTTAAAATTCAGCTAATGCTAAATTTTAATGCTAAACAATGTTAAACTTTAAACCTCACAAAATAATTTTGCAGAACTTGCAAGTATTTTAAGTCCAAATTCTGTTTCCTTTATACAGCTACTAGTCATTCATTCAAAATGTGAGTTTTCTGAAGGAGCAGAAAGGCACAAAGGGCACGTATTGTCTTTAGTTTCCACAAGCATGGGGAAACCTGAACTTCAAATTGCCCAAATCTCTTCCAAGAAATATTGATCTGTACCATCATTTCATACATTGTTTGCAACTTCCAGGCATGCTGAAACAATACTTTCTGGTCTTTGTGGCCATAAAAATATGGTGCATTAAGACATTTTCTGAGATGTTGTTTTGACTATGGCCAGCTAAGACAGCTGGCTAAAACCTACAAGAGAACCAAAAAAAAAAAAGAAAAAGAGTAGTTTACACCCTTATAGGAGAAGGATATTTGGAATTAATGCACAACTTTTCCTCCTCTCTCCCTCTACATCTGCTGATACTGAGCTCAGCCTGGAAGGGTGTAGAGTGAGCGCGCTGTTGCAGAGTGGCCATGGCTAAATCAATTAGCTCTTCTTTAACTCTGAGTACCTCTGGAGGGGCATTTTATCCCTCTATCCTTTTTGCATCTGTTATCTCTCACATCCTAGTACATTGGTGTTGGGGCATTGCTTTGGTGCCAGTCAGTCTGGTTAGCAGACAAAATAGAGACCCACTGCTCTGCAGCACTCTTGGGACTGACTGTCATTTTGGTGATGAGGTGTCTCAGGGCAGCACAGAGAGGAAGGAAACACACTTTCTCTTCTTCCATGGGGATACCTGTCCCACAAGGTGGGATTCAGGTGTAATGAGGTAATGGGCCTGAAGTAATCTTCACAGTTTGCATCATACTGTTCACGTGACTAAACAATAAAAACATTCCTCTCCCCATTGTTGCTGCATCCCCAAAATACCAGAGGTAGTGCAAAAGAAAAGGTACCTGTCATGTCAGGTACCACTAAACTTCAGGGAACTAGAAATCCAAATTGTTAGAAAGTCTTTGAATTATGAAGCTTGCATATTTGGGGGTGTGAAAGGATAAACTATGGTTCTTTCTCCCTTAAGAGACAACTGAGTAGTAAGTTACCAAAACTGTAGAGGATTGTTTAGCCTTCTTGTTACTTAAGTGACATTACAAAAATTACATGTCTTAATAGTGCTTCCACTTGCTACTATTCTAATAAGGACGGTATGCCTGGAACTGTAATTAGGAGAAAGAGTATAATAAAATTAGCAGTAGAATGCCTTTCCCAAACAATAACTTAAGTAGATCTATAGGATTCATGAGAAGCATTCTCAAATGTATATCTTTCTCTACTGATAAATGTTTATACACTGTAAACACTTAGATACACACTCAGCAGTAAGCATAAAAGCAGCACAATTGCCTTCAGAACAAAATTTTAAGTTTTTGTATTTTGTATCATGTATTTGTAAAGATTGGGTCTTTATAGAGGTAAGCTTTAGTTGTTTTTAAGGTAAATAACCCTTTTTATAAAGTTCAGCCAGCAAAATGTTCATGCCAATTTTCTACCTTTAAAAGATGGCAGTGCCAAGCCAGAGACTCTTCTTGACAGTTTCACTTAAGCAATACTTAGAAAATGGGGTTTTCCCGAAAGCCGTTCCAGCTTCTTGCCAGAGAAAACCCACAGACATGATCTTAAAAGAACCTCTCTCCTTTCTTTCTTATTGTGCCAGACATTGACAAGTGAGACAGTCCCTACAACTCTAAGATTTCATTGAAACCATTTTCAAAAATGTTCATAGAAGCAGTTTCATTTTGTTTACAGGTAAGCCGTGCTCATAGGTAAGCTTAGGAAGTGTGGGTTAGATGAATGGACAGTGAGGTGGACTGAAAACTGTCTGAAAGACAGAGCTCAGAGGGTCATGACTAATGGCACAGAATCTAGTTCGAGCTCTGTAACAAGTGGAGTCCCCCAGGGGTCAGTACTGGGTCCAGTCCTCTTCAATATATTTATCAATGACCTGGATGAAGGGATGGAAAGTACGTTCAGCAAGTGTGCTTATGACACAAAACTGGGAGGGGTGGATGACACACCAGAAAGCTGTGCCACCATACAGAGAGACCTGGACAGGCTGGAGAGTTGGACAGAGAGAAAGCTAATGAAATTCATCAAGGGTAAGTGTAGGGTTCCGTATCTGGGGAGGAAAACCCCCATGCATCAGGACAGGGTGGAGGATGACCTGCTGGGGAGCAGCTCTGAGGAAAAAGACCTGCGAGTCCTGGTGGACAACAAGGTGACCATGAGCCAGCAATGTGCCCTGTGGCCAAGAAGGCCAATGGCATCCTGGGGTGCATCAAGAAGAGCGTGGCCAGCAGGTCAAGGGAGGTCATCCTGCCCCTCTACTCTGCCCTGGTGAGGCCCCATCTGGAGTACTGCGTCCAGTTCTGGGCTCCCCAGTTCAAGAAGGACAGAGAACTGCTGGAGAGGGTACAGCAAAGGGCTACAAAGATGATTAGGGGCTTGGAGCATCTCTCTTATGAGGAAAGGCTGAGGGACCTGGGTTTAGAGAAGAGAAGACTGAGGGGGTATCTGATCAACATATATAAATACTTCAAGTGTGGGTGTCAAGAGGTCTTTTTTCAGTGGTGCCCAGTGACAGGACAAGAGGTAACAGGCACAAACTTGAACATAAAAAGTTCCATCTAAACATGAGGAGGAACTTCTTCACTTTGAGCATGGCAGAGTACTGGAACAGGCTGTCCAGAGAGGTGATGGGGTATCCATCTCTGGAGACATTCAAATCCCACCTGGACATATACCTGTGCAACCTGTTCTTGTGGACCTGCTTTGGCAGAGGGTTTGGACTAGATGATCTCCACAGGTCCCTTCCAACCCCATTTTGTGATTCTGTGATTCTGTGAAAATTGCAGGTTGACTCTTTATTAAGAGACAAAGGAGGATAACTACTGTGACTCCAGCAACAAGCCTTCTATGCAGAGGGTTATTACGCTATTTAAGGTGCAAACACCTGGCCCTTTCCTTCCTTCTCTTCCCTCTCACAGGAGAAAGAAAGATGGCCAAAAAAAAGTAAAATATTTCATAGTATTGATTTCAGAGGAAAATAGCTGCCATTAGGACCTCCTAATTCATTTATCACCTGATTAGGAAGCAATCAGGCAACCTAGTTCGGCAGGGTGCTTCGTTGCCTTATTGGAGCCTTCTTTATACAGAAGTTTCTTAAAATCATTTTGACAAGATAAAAAGCTTTTAAGGTGTAGGACATGTAATTCTTACTCACCTGAAAGCTTTTGCATTGTCACTTCAATGAAAAGCATCTTTACTACAAATAAGATTCATACCTCAAATTCCTAGATTTTTATTTGAGGTTGGAAAGAAAGTAGCTTTAGTCTGAAATTTGATTTCCTGATAACAGAGTTGGCACATGTGCTTATTCTTCTGGAAATTAATCTTTTGAATGATATGTCAGCATCCAGAGCACTGGGTTTTATCTGGTCATAGTGTTAGATTGTATTCCCATGGGAAGCTGGATCACTGCTTCACAGTGCCGAGTCATTGGCCAACAAAAGTCAAGATGTGATCCAGTAAAAGCACTGCAAGTGTAGTTGTAGTTCTTTATTATTAATACCAGACCCATACCACAAATAATCCTTATTAGAACTGGGCCAATTTGCTTTCTCTATTTTTGGAAAAAACACCGATTTGAAAGCTTGACAGCATGCAGAGTAAAATTTAAAACCTCATGTCACATTAAATAGTTTCTCTTTGTTCTGTAAGGAAAATTCAATAGCTAATTTGTCATGAATGTGACCATTATATATTGTACACTATGAAAAATGCTATCTGCTTTTTGAACTGCTTAAGGGAATCGAGACTGGTTTTCTGGTTTCTTCCAAGGTCTACAGTATTTTGTGGAATGTCCATTGAAATAAGTATTGAAAATTATTTTCAGTCCAGTACAAGAGAAAAGATGGCTGCTAGCATATTCTAGGAAAGCTGGAAACCCATCTTGTTTTGTAATTATTTTTTTTGCCTGCTGTCGTCTTCCTCGTTGCTTAGTAGGCAGTGTTCTGGTGACATGGTAAAACCTGAACAAAAGTGAATCTGTGTAAAACAGAAATATTTTTGATATTTTAATTGTTTTGGTTGACAATACACTACAGATATCTGCTTTACATGTTTAAGTGCTTTGTGTAAATATGAATGCTACTGGTTTAAATTATTTATATTTTTGTACTTGTTTAAAAATCTTAGCTGATGTAAACACTCATTTGGAAACTCTTGAAGTAGCTTTAATAGAATTTATTTGGGTTTAGTTTGTACCAATGTAAGCAGTAACCAATATACATGGTTATTGGTGGTATACGTAGGTTTCCTAAGTTAACTTGAAGCTAAACTGCTAAAATTGCAGTGCCACATAAATCACAGTCTATTCCAAGTTTAAGAAATCATTCCAGTTGGAGAGATTTAACTAGCAAAAGAAAACTGACTTACTTCTTTTGAATGTGCTGCTTGCTCCAGTGAAAATGCATCCCTAGCTGGGGAATTTATGAACAAGCAGTGCCAGGAAAATTGTGCCTGTGGGATCGGGCAGTGAGCACTGAGCTCCTGCTGCCTGAAGGATCCCTGCAAAGTGTCTGGTAATGAAGTAGGGAATGCTCTTGAGAGGAAGTATAAGGACGGGATGTGGTTTCCTCTTTAATTCTTTGCTAAATGCAATGTCAATCCAGGCACTAAGAGAGTTGTTTACCTTAAGAGGGAGAACTTTGACAACAATTTGGACTGCTCTGGCAAGCCTGTGACCAAACAAATCTTCTCTGCACAGTAGAGCAAGCTGCAGCACTAGCAGTACTGAGAGAGGATTGAAGTGTTCCTCTAAATGACAGGTGACCCTGTGGTGGTGTGCCCTCACTTTTCACTACTTCAAAATATGGGAGAAAATTCTGGTTTAAAGAAAGTTGCTTGATGGTCAAATATTTCATAATGTACATAGAGTGAAAAGCACCAATTAGCTGGACATGAGAAAGTGTGACAACGGCAAGGAACAGAGATGGGGTTTTTTGTGCCCTGAGCATTGGAGGTTCTTGAGATCTTAACGGACAAGTGATTTTTATTCTTCTTGCTCTGTTCCATGACATAGCCACAACTGAAGAGGAGGGGTAGACAGGATAAAAAAGGCATGTCTATGGTGAGGATTTAATTTTTATTGCCTTTAAATAAATCACAGTGTATTTCATTGAGATCTGCCTTAGCAGCAGAACTACCCGTACCACTTCTCTGTGGCAATTTCCAGCACTTCCTGGTTTGAAGAAGTTTTGAACACTGAGAAAGTACAAAATAAACAGAAAAAAGATTTTGAGATTCACATTAAACTTCAGAACTGCATTATCCATATAACTTTTACTTACTCAGTGATCAAGTATTCCATATTTAAATAGCCTTTATAATTCCCTTTAACACTGGTAATGTGCATGAACTTAAGACAAGTCACTACTGTTCTTGGCACCAAACTGAATGAGAAGGGAAGTTTGTCGGTCAGGGAGCTCACACTTCAGAAGGCATAGACCTAGGTACAGTAGCTACTCTGGTGGCCTTCACTTCCCTCTGCCACCTGCCACCCCATCCATTACCTGCCTGATTCCTCTGAGTCATCTGCTTAGGCACATCCCGTGTGCTTCTCTGTTCAAGGTCCTCATGTACTGGGCTATGCCAGTCACAGCTGCAGCCTCCACAAGCACCTTGTTGTACCCAGGGCACGCAGACAGCTGCAGTGAGGAAGTTCAACCAAGTCCACAATCAGGCTTGATAAATACAAGGGGAGAGTGAGACTTGGAGCTCATGAGACAAAAGATTTCTTATCCCTTACTGCATCCTTGACCCTTGGGCCAAGGTGGCTACTTTGTCTGAGGCTGAATTCTCCTTTCTTGAAGGCAATGCTGCTTTCATTTGGGTGGCAGTTTCAGGGTAGTGAGCACATGACCATGGCTCACCATCAGGTGAGCAGAGATTTTTGGCAAGGGGTACAGGCAACCGACAGTCAGATCATGTTCAAGATGAACAACACTTGTAAAACACCAGGATGTAGGGGGTTACCCCAGTGACTCACTTAACTCCTTTCCTCTTCCTTCTTACAACTTTCTCCACAAGATGTGTTAATTGCAAGCCAAATAACCCACCTCTCAAATCGTAGGAACAGAAACACTTGTTAAAAGTCTTTTACTGGTCCTTTGGGTTAGGTATCTCTGACAAAACATACTCCAAATCTTTCCTTATAACATTTAGTGATTTTCCTTGTGATGTCTACACCACTTTTCTATTGCAAAACCTGAATGAAAGAGTCTAGAAATTTCTCTCTAGAAATATAGTTGGGCACAGCAATTAACCAGAAACAACTTCAACATTAAGGACCTCTGAAAAATAAAGGGAAAAAAAGAGAGAAACAAACTCAGTTGCCCAAAAATGTTAATCAAACTTATTACCTTTATTAGATTTGTTTCAAAACGTGGTTTAACTAGGCTAAAATAAAAAATGAATGGAAAACATATTTTGCAAAATGAGTTTCAGAAGTATTGTTTGGAAACAGGTGGCATATCAGCTATTTGTAGTTGTTCAGGAGTCTGAGAGAAATGGCATTGCTCTGAAATGTACCCCTGTGACCAGCTCAGAGATTAGACTAATGGAGAGGAGAAGAAACTTTTTGTCAGTTCAGTAAAGTCAGAAGAAGCTGATGTGTTCTGCTATGTGAGAGGCAACATGTTACTGGTGGGGCTGGGAAGGGATCTGGCTATACAAAAGAGCAATCTGCAGAGTTTTTCAGATCTGCGCACTACACAGCAGAGTGTTCATCTTATATATATTCCATTAACTCTTCTCTAGACATATGAATTTATTAAAGGAAAGGTCTGCTTTGCGGCCTGTCAGGTATGACTTGTTGTTGTGGGATGGCAAGGGTGGCCCAGATCTGGACATCTTGGTTCTGAGGCTAGGTGTGAAGGTTGTGGACAGCTTAGCGACCTGCCCAGGTGCCTTGGGGCAGCCACCCAGCTGGGCACTGGCACAGTGTAGGTTCATCCATATTGTAACTGAAACTTAACTCAAATATCCATGTCCTGTTCCTCTGCATTCAGGTTTTATCGCCCAGAGGGCCAGCTGATGTGCCAAAATGGAGCCGGAGCACACAGTGGTGTGGCTGATCAGGAATGAAGACCTAGACATGAGGCTGAGAGTTCCTCGCTGTAACAGTGCAGCTAGACTGGCACCCAGAAAAGTCTCTGCAGTGACTGGAGGGACATTGGCATCTCTGAGCAAATTCAGAGCAGAAACTCATACACACAGAACAGGGCAGGTGCTTCGAAACTATGCAGTGCGAATGCCTCCATTTATTTTAAGTACTAATAGCATCATATGCTGTTCTAGCATCTCCAGTTCTAAACAGCATAACAGGTGTTCAATTAATTTCTGCTTTCCTCAGTGCAGAAGCCTGTGGATATCTTTTCCTCAGAAGTGCAAGCCTCATTTCACAATCTCCTCCTCACCAAGGAGGAACTCTGGGAGCCCGCAGAGGCAGCAAATGAGCCTTATCTTTCAAGTCTGTTGAATCTAGATTTGTATGAACCCTGCTCAGTGAGTTCTGGGGTTTCCAGCTACTCTGCAGCCCAGATAACTTCACCTGTGGCAGTAGTATACTTCTTTTAGTGTCTGCTCCTAACTCTTTTCAGCTACACATGGAAGTAATCTAGTCAATGCTAAGGTTCTGGATATCCACAAAGTCCAGTAGATTGTCTATGGAAAAGACCCACTGCTGCACAGCCCTTCTCCAAAATGTTTCCAAAGTATGTGTGAAGGTCTGGGGACAGATTCAAAGCATGTTCAGCTCTGATATGCACCTGGAAAGTTGTTTGGAAACAGCTTTTGTGGCTACAATTGCTATGTGGTGCCAGAAAATACCTAGCCTGAAACTGACACCAGGAAACTGTTTTCTAGAGCAGTATTCTGCCACCAGTCCAGGGCTATTTCTGAAAAACACAGGTACAGACTATGGAGTAAGAGTGTATTTTCAAGCAATTTTTTCTCTGGGAAAGCTGTTCTGTGAGGGTCCCGTTGTTTTCACCACTAGCCACACATTGCAACTCCTGGGCCCCAGGTTACCCTCTGTTTTGATGTGCCAAGGCTTCATTTTAAAATTAATTGTTGAAATCTTACTTATTTGTTTTTAAGTCAGGATTAAAAAGAGCCCAAGAAAAGTCCCACAGAGAGAAAGTCCAGATGACAGGGATATGTAGTTGGGAGTAAAGGGATCTGAAGAAAATTAACACAGAGGCTAACCTAAGGAGTTTTCATTTTGCTTTAAAAAGAAGTTATAAAGCTGGGTCAACTACTCTTGCTGTGGCGAAACAACTACATCCTGAGGGCTAGGGCTGAGCAGTTAATTAATCTAATGATAGCTAACTTCTCATGAAGATGATAAAGAAGGGAAGTTTACATGGCAAAGGCATCTGTGGATTGCTGTATTTGCCTTGAAAAGCCGGTGTCATCACCCAGTGGCTTAAGCAGCAAGTGGGTAACAGGAATGGATAGAGGAAAGAAGCAGCCAGGTGAAATAACGAGAGGAAAGGGCCTAGCAAGAAGAAGTAGCAACAGCATTTGGGATGAGGACAGCTAGCAAGGAGCTATCAGAAAGAGTAAGCAGAGAAGATAGTTTCAGTTTATGTGCAGTCAAATCCAGTTTAAGTCCAGTGAGGCCTTCCTGCCCAAGCCCAAGCTGGTGTTAGTAGATAGGCAGTACAGCTTCAGGATGAAACGTGTTTGGGCTGACACACAGAAAATATGCTTTCCTGTAATAAGAAAAGGAGATTAATTCTTATCTGTTCAGTTCGAGGGAGGATATTAGTTTTCCTGTCAGGGGGTTTTCTCTCTTTAAGGAGCAAACCTCCTCTTCTGCCTGATTAAGCCAATGTTACTCATTAGCTGGAAGGGATGCAGTACAACTCCTTGCCCACCTACACAGTCAGACGCTTTCTGAAGATGGGACATTATCTCCCATTTTTCTGGAAAGATGCTTTAGCATTTCAGGGAAGACACACTGAACCCGGACACAATTCAGCCAAGATCTGGCAGAGGCTGCAGTCATTATTTACGATGGAACAATATGCTCATTAATGAAGCAGACAGTGAGGCAAAGCTGTTCCATTTTAGTATTTGTATGTCTGCATGATCTTAAATAGCACCCTAAACTATATTGTAAGCCTTCATCATGCCAGTTAGGCTTTCTTCTTGATATTTGTATTGTTCAAGACAGTGAACTCATGACGACCTTTACTGACTTTTCTTCATTACTGGATTTCCTACATTAAACAGATCTTTGCTTTTGCAAGTTTGCCAAAGTACCCTGAGTTTGTTATAGTTCTGTATCATGAAATGAAGTTGACCTTGCCAATGGTGGCTGAGGCCCAGCCTAATTCCTCTCCTGGATTCTGAAGAGGACAGTGCTCCCATGCTACACAGTTTATAGCAAAACAAATATATTTCAGTTCCATTTAATCAAACTTCTGGTAAATCTTTCCTATGTGAAGAACTGCTTTGTAGACCCTTGAGGCATTTACACACTATGCAAAACTGAATAAATACATTAGTCATGGGATTTTGATTCTGATGATAAATGACGAAAAAAGATCATTTGACATTTGACAGTTGCGACAAACTGTCCCGACTGGGGTTAATTGTGATTTGAAGCAATTGTGTTTTTTCTTTTGTGATTTTATACTGATTACCATTTGCATGCTTGTGTTTCCAGGGTTTGTATGCATCTTTTAATGAAACTTTTTTATGGGTCCCTATTCTCTTATTAATTTTCTGGAAATAATTTTATTTGGACTTTCTCAATCATAAAGATAAATAAATGAGGAATACAATCCTCATAGGTGTATCCCCTAAACACCTGTGTATCTGTCATTGCACTTCATCACTTTCTCTTTTTCTTCCTCTATGTCGCTGTAGCAAGATCGCAGATGGCAAGTAAGCCACATTTCAAAAATCTATTTTAAACCAATTATAGATAAAGACCATTGACACAAAACTGACTCTTTTACACAGTATGTTGATGCAGCATTCAGTTTGATCACAAAAGGTGACTTAATTGTGCTTAGGTCATTTCTAACATCGCTGAGAAGAAGATAATTAGCTAACGTGGATTCTTTTTAAATTTTTTATGCTATTAATTTCTCTCTCTAAATAAAAACATTCTATATTTATTTGTTGTCATAGTACATCCCGATTTCAAAGGGACTCAGGAACTACAGAGTCTATGTGGTGTAGGAAGCTGTGCTTTTTTTTTTTTTTTACCAGGTTTAAATAGGTCTGCAGCCATTACTCTATAATTTCAATTATAGCAAAGGTGCCCTGTATCAGCAACACATTTGTGTTTCATTCTCATTCATGTTGAAAATGAACTTATTGTCTTTTCATTTAGTGCAAACTGGAGTAAAATTGAGAGTTTGCCTCAATGAGATTTCCTTACAAAATACCAGGAATAAATGTGAAAGCAAAATGGAATTGTTTGCACTTTTTGAGGAGTTTAACCTCAAGTAGTTATAAGGTGATTTTTTATTTTGTTCAGTTATAAAATATTTATGCAGAAATACTCATGGAGAAGCAACATTTCATTCAAAGAATGGCTAGCAGTAAGGGGTAAGTTGCACATTAAAAATAAATTAGAACACAATACTCATTATACAAACACAGGCAAAAATAGGAGTGCTTAGGACATAATTTTCTAAAAATGCACATCTGCAACAAGCTCCAGTGGTGCATATAGTAAGTGACATTTCTTACTTTTATATAGCTGCTTATCTGTTATATGCCATTTCTTGCTGTAAGGGGAAGCAAGATTCTAATTCATTCGAACCATCAGCAACAATTGCAGTCCTCTGTGCATTGTTTGTTTGTTTAGGTTTATTTTTTTTTTAATTAGAAGCTATCTCTTCTGCTTTGACTCACACCACTGTTATTTATTCATTTTATAGTATTACCAAGGAGTGGTATTCTAGGACCATAGGCCCGTCGTGCTGGCTACCTTACCTACAAAAGGATAACTTCTGATTCAAATGTGCAATCAAAAGCTCTGATCCTGGAAAAGCTTAAAGCTGTATAATGAGACCACCCTGGTTAATGTGAGACAAGTGAATGTCTTTGATGGTTCAGGGTTTGCTGAGAAGATGAAGCAAGCCAAAGAGAATAGGAGAAAGTAATAACAAGTGAAAAATAAATACTAACAAGACTTAATTAGCATTACCACTTAATTAGCATTACCCACTCCAGCATTACCAGAAACCCAGAAGGTCCCACAGTTCAGTTTCTCCCACAGAGAAACATGATTTTTTATGAGGGTAAATTTTTTGTTATGGCCCATCTACTGAGGAGTGATCAGACTGAATTTTACCCAGATGATCCTTTTTCCCAAAAAGCACAATCTAAAACCACTTTTCATCTGACTGCATTGTTTTGGTAAAATCATTTGGTGAACAAAGTAAATAAAATACACAAGTATACAAAGAAGAAAAGAACCAGGAAAGTAACAGGGGAACAAATTCAATTTGTAGTTCCCAAACACAGCAACGGCAATTATCTGCCTCCACTGGAGAGAACCGTGCACATCTGCTGAACAAAGGAGTGGGTGACCTTTAACCTGGTAGTAACAGAAACAGGTGCAGAGCATAAGATTTTAACAAGTCATGTTCAAAGCTGCATATCCTTCCATTACACTTGCTACAGAGGAGATTATCTGGAGACAGTTATAACTTATATAATTATGTGTATATTATAAATAGTCATTAATAATTATCTGTGTAGACTCAAGCAGATTGGACAAGATGTTCTTTACCAATGAATGATAACAGTGGTCATTGTCTCCCATTTGTTATTAATTTTAATTTGTAAAAACCTTCCAGTAGATGGACAGGTGGAAGGTAGACTATGTTAGCTTTTGGGATTGCTGCATAAGAGACTTAAGGGGACAGGCACCATACATGATAGCAACAACAGTATCAGTGGGAGGAGAGGTCATCGTGGTTCTCCTTCCAAAGTTCCCAGTTAAGTTGTCTCAGTCCAATATTTTGCAGCTTTCCCCACCAGAGGAGTGTAATCCACTGAGTTCTACCTGGTGGTGGCATCTGCAGCAAGGCACGTTGTCTTTCACAACTCAGTTGCATGTACTGGGAGTTTTGTGTGATGCATTCATAATTACTCCTGCTCTTATTTTCTTGGACTCTTCATTCTGTATTTTTTTAGACATCATTGATTTTGTGTCACAGGATGTACTATATCAATTCAAGGAAAAAGAAAGGAGGCATTCAATAATCTTATTCTAATCCTGACAGATTTTATCTGTTTGAAATCAAGTATAAGGTCATTCACCCTTTGTTGAGATTGAGTCAAGAACTCTTCCTTTTGCAAAATGCAAAATATTTCAGGCATGGGACTTAGCTTTTCCCTAGACTAATAATCTTTCTTTTATTCATACCTCTTATATTAAAATGTCCAGAACATTTTTTTCCCAGTAAGATTCTTGCTTAAGGGGAATTGGAAACAGACAACAGCCTGTGATTCTCTGCATTATTGTTAAACTGATGGTTATTTATTCACGAGGCTAATGCAGAAAAGGTCACATGAGGTATCACCAACTTGTCATTTCTGAATCTATATTCCGATATAGCAGTACCTCACATGATGTTCTCTGGGGAAAGTGAACAATTTACTGTCACGTCACTTTGGAAGGTATACAGACTAGTTAAATTAGGTACTGGAAAATGTTTTAATTGACCAGAGAGTTCTTTTATTCAGAATGGTCAGTCTTCACTCACTCTGCTAAGCTTACTAATGCTTGGCTTACTGGAAATATTGGCAGTTTTGCTCCTGTTTGACCAGAGTGTTTCTCACATGCATGTGCAGTTGACTTGCAGTTCTCGCCTGATCATCTTTGAGTTCACATAAGCTAGTTATTACGATTCACCCAATCAAATGTCTCAAAAAGTATTTCTGTCAAATCTTCTTTTCACAATCCTCTTCCCATACTAATGCCAACTAAAAAGGTTGAAATACTGATAGTATAGAGTGCAGTGCTCTCTCACGATGGTCTGGAGGGTTTGCTGAAGTAGAGAGAGTTAAAATTTTGTTAGTTGTTAGCTTTTGTTGTAAACTCATCTTAAACTACTTGGTCAGTTTGTAGGATTAGCAGTTAGAATACAGTTAGTTGATTAGTGATTGAGTTATTATGGAGACTAGGGACCAGACAAGTCCAAGTTTAGGCAGTAGAAAACTAAGGACAAGAAGCAAACTGTCTTTGAATGAGATTTAGAAGGGTGGAAGGGGTGTACAGAGAGGTCTCTAAAGATAGGGCAAACCCAGCAGGCAGTAGACAGCCGTGCAGCTGCCTGTACACACCAGCTACTCCAGCTTCTTTGAGGAAGCCTGTAATTACTGTTGTCTACCTCAGTGGGAGTCCCTAGGGGGACGGCTGTAGGGCAGGTGCATCTCAAAGCAGCCCTCAGCTACCACAATGCCTGGCCTTGTCAGGCATTGTGGGTCATGCTGTGTATCTCAGTGCAGATTGTGGGCACTAGCACTAAAGATACAGCATAGACATCTTGCAGTTCTGCTGATACCTGTGAGGGCTAGATATCCTATATGGCTGAGAACCATGTATAGATCTCCAGGCTGTTGAAGGAATGATTAAAATACTTGGAACAGTTGAAGGAATCAATGGTAAAGTCAGATAAATAGGGAAAACATTTTGGTCAGTGAAAACCAGAGGTGATGAGTGAAGGTTGTGGTTTGGTAGTTAATAGTGATGGTGAAAGCTGGGACAATCAATGGCAAGTACAATAGGTGGAGGGGTAGCTCAAATTTGGCTGAAGGTCATAGCTGAAAGTGATGGAGGTAACTGGAGCTATCAGAGGCACTGAAATGGTTAGGAACTGGCGTTATCTGGCAGTCTTGTTTGTGACAGTGACAAGCTGATTTTGTGTCTATGCAATTTGTGAAAATAGAATTTGTTGTATCGCAAGTAATGCATTTTCGTGGGTGAGAAGTGGGTGTTGTAAGAATTGATGAATTCATTCACATTAGCGCACATTTCCTCCATCTCTTGTAGATTGATACTTTGCCATCTAAGGAAGAAACAGCCTCAGTCTTCATTTTTTCTGGCGTTTTCTCTTGCACAACATCCAGAAGAGTTACTAAATTCTGTGCTCTCACAGTGCTTTCTGCTTAAAGTTAGAGGCAGCAGAGGCAATCAATTTTCTTGTTCTTTTGCTAGGCATGATTCAAATTCCCAGTCTCCTTCTTCCTTGTTCACAATCCAGCACAAGATCCATTTCCTGTGAATGCTATCGCTCAGAAACAAAAGTGATAGATTTTGGCTACTACCTATCATTTGTGCAGCAGCATACATCCCAGAAGTCCTCACAAATAGCTTGGAAGCAGCACTTTTTGTGTGTCTGAAGAGAGAAAAGAGAATCATATTTTAGATAGCTGCATCTCCGTCTCTCCCCTGGAAAAAATGTGGGGAATATTGACTTGGCATGAGACCTGTAATGAGCCAGAGGAAGGTCTCTGCCAATATCCCTGATGAAGCGAGTCTAATGCAAAGATCTGACAGACATGAGAGAGACTTGCAAGCAATATGGACACGCAGAGAGACAGTATCTTCCTTGGTGAATTAATAAGATGTGGATTTATGACATTGCATAGCCTGATAACTTTGGGAAGCCAATACTGGTGCCTTGGCTTCAGGTCAGTGGAGGAGAATGAAGGGGAGTCTCTTGTTTGACGATACAGAGATTCATGGCCAGCAAAATTCGTGGCAGGAGCCCCTCTGTGAAGAGAAGCAACCCACTTGGCACTCCAATTAGCTGTGTTTATAATTGATGGCATGGCTGGAAATCACTGTGATTCATGAACAATAATATTCATGACAAGAGCGACTCTTTCATTTCAGGGAAAAAGACCAGGAACTGCTCTAAATTGCCCATGATTGTGATTAATGGCTTGGGAAGATAAATGGTGAGTGGGTGCCTGAGACCAGTGCTGTGCTGAGAAATCTATTTGAGGTACTTTCAGCAGAATAGGAAAGAGAGGAGGGAACAGCTGTCTGTGCACCCTTACTTGTCAAATACCTCCCACAGACTCTAATGGGGCATTAAGGTCTGTATAGGTAGTGCAAAATTGCAGCAATGAGTGTTGCTGGCCAAAATTTTGTTATATCAACTCTCCAACCTTTTTGCTGCTGTGAGTACATCCAATATTTTGCGGTATATCTGAACTTTTCTTTGTGATCAAAGAATCCCAGATGAAAATGGCAGAGTGAGGTGACAGATAACATAGGATAACAAGAAGGGTTGAGTAAGTTTTTACACCTTATTTCCTAGCAGAATTGGAAAGAGCAGAAGGTCTCCAGCTAAGTGAATGGTGTGACAACCATCATTGTGTAGTGCAGATTAAGACAGGGTCAGAGCTTCAGCAGAGCAAAGAGCCACAATCTACAGAGTTAGAAAACCGATCTGAGGGAAACAGCATGTATTTGTTTCAAAAAGAGAAACATTACATAATAAAAATAAGCAGAGATGAGAGCATTGTCTCATCAGCCCAAAAATCTGTGGGCTCCTTCTATACTTTTCAAAAAGGATAAAAAAGAAGAACTGGGGAACTACAGGCCACTCAGTCTCACCTCTGTGCTCAGCAAGATCGTGGATGACATCCTACTGGAAACTCTGCTAAGGTACATGGAAAATAAGGAGGTGATTGGTAACGGCCAACATAGCTTCACCAAGGGTAAATCATGCATGACAAATCTTGGCCTTCTATGATGAGGTTACAGCGTTGGTGGATTAAGGGGAGAGCAATTGACATCATCTACCCGGACTCATGCAAAATGTTTGACTTTGTCATGCATGACATCCTGGTCTCCAAATTGGAGAGACATGGATTTGACAATGGACCACTCAGTGGACAAAGAATTGGCTGGATGGTAGCACTCAAAAAGTTGTGGTCAACAGCTCAATGTCCAAATGGAAACCAGAGACAAATGGTGTTCCTCAGGGATCAGTACTGGGACTGGTGATGTTCAACATTTTTGTCAGTGACATGGACAGTGGGAATGAGTGCATCCTCAGCAAGTTTGTCCACAACAATACCAAGCTGTGTGGTGCAGTCGACATGCTGGAGGGAAGGGATGCCATCCAGAGGGACCTGGACAGGCTTGAAAGGTGGGCCCATGACAATCTCATGAAGTTCAACAAAGCCAAATGCAAGGTCCTGCACATGGATTGGGGCAATCCCAGGCAGAAATAGAGGCTGGTTGGAGAATGGATTGAGAGTAGCCCTGCCAAGAAGGTCTTGGGGGTATTGGTTGAAGGGAAGCTCAATGTGAATGGGAAATGTACACTTTCAGCCCAGAAGGCCAAGCGTATCCTTGGATGCATCAAAAAAAGTGTGGGAAGCAGGTCAAGTGAGGTCATTCTGCCCCTCTACTCTGCTCTTGTGAGACACCACCTTCAGTACTACATCCAGCTTTGGAGTTCTCGGCATATGGACATGGACCTGTTGGATTGAGTCCAGCAGAGGGCCACAAAGATGATGAGAGGGCTGGAGCACGTATCCTATGAACACAAGCTGAGAGAGCTGGAGTTGTTCAACCTGGAGAAGACATGGCTCCAGAGACACCTTATAGCAGCCTTCCAGAACTTAAACAGGGCCTACAAGAAAGCTGGAGAGGAACTTTTCACAAGGGCATGTTGTGATAGCACAGGGGATAATGGCTTCAAACTGAAAGAGGGGAGAATTATATTAGATACTAGGGATAAATTCTTTAGTGTGAGGGTGTTGAGACACTGGAACAGGTTGCCCAGAGAAGTTGTGGATGCCCCATCCCTGGAGGTGTTCAAGACCATTCTGGATGGGGCTTTGAGCAACCTGGTCTAGTGGGAAGTGTCCCTGCCCATGGCAGGGGGGTTGAAACTTGATGATCTTTAAGGTTCTTTCCAATCAAACCATTCTATGATTCTACAACTCTATGATTCTGTTCAAAAGATATCATCATCTTCAGCTATTTTTAAGTATTGTGGTATAAATCATTTTACCCCTTCTTCTTTGTCATGTCCTCATAGCATGTTAAATCCAGTTTATAAACCCATCTACCGAAGATCCATTTTCAGTAACAAATACTAGTATGCAACTTTCATCTCTTCATCCTTACAACAATCATATTCATGAAAGTTTTCAGACTATAAGTTTCAGCTTTTTACCAAAATTATTAAACTGGATTGTCTTGTTTGTTAAAATATTCTGCTGCATAGGAATACCAGCTAAGTTGTTAATATATGTCATCAGTACCTAGTATGCGGGAGCCCAGGTCATGGACTAAAACTCCATTAGGCTGTGTGTTGTCCAGTCAGTGAGAATAAAAAAACTCCTAATGCAAGTAGGATATATGAACAGTGAATGCAAGTGAGGCTATAGCAATGCTTAACTACTTCCATTGCTCATGGAAATAAATATTTTTAAACTTATATTTAGTGTAAAGCTACTTTCCTACATTCTTCTCTTATTTTTCCTTGAAGATGAAGAAAGTAATTCTGTGGTTGTGAAATCTGTTCTTCCTCAGCAGCTGTGTTTTCCTTTGCAGAACCAACTATAAAAATGCAGCCTCTGTGTCCTGCTGAAAGATGTCTTTTGGAGATTCACCATGTGCTTAGCAAAATCACTGATTGAACCTGAAGCTGTGAATATGGCTCTAGCTGAATTTGTAGTTTGGAGCAAAGACTTGTTCTTATTTGAAAGCCATTCATGTTCCACTGGCTTTTAACATGAATACTGTCAGTAAAATCATTTGATGCAATTTTCTTTTCAAAAGATATTCCTCTCTGAAGTGCCCAGGCTGACCCCTATTCCCCATGGGCTTCTGAGGAGCCAGTCGTGCTTTACATGGGGCTGCTGAGCTGTGAACAACCTCTGCTGCTGATGGCAGCATCAGGAGAAAAGATGATTTGAATGAAATAAGGGAATCTCCCTCACAAAATGTCAGCAGCTTTAACAAGTTGAAGGTGCTCCACCTGCTAAGCACAGGAGTCTTCCATTTTAAAATGGGTTTTCTCTTATCCTAAGAGAAACTGCAACTGTTGTATGCTACTTTTCATGAATAAAATTCCATTTGTTGCCTGGTGCCATCTTCTTTTCCTGTTTCTTCTGGGGAGAACAGTAATATAGCAGAAAGAAAGACAGTTATATTAGAAATAGCATTGTGTACACAGATGTCACTCAAGATACATCTAATAAGTTTTTTGTAGACAGATATGAGTTTTCTTTACTCATCATTTAGGTTGGGCAGTAACAAGCCAGTTCCAAGCCATGTAGCGTGGCACTGTGTTTAAATTAGTAAGCCCATAAAGAGCATGTCTATTTGCAATCATATCCTCCATCTCATTTACACTTCTTTCTAGAGTTAAATCTATGGTACTGAAATGGAGTCTTTGGAAAAAGTCTCTGCTAATATTTCTGAAGACATACAAATGCTGGAAATCTTATGAGAATATCTGCTCTACTGAGTTTTCAGAGAGGCAAGAAAAATTGTTCCTGCAGCTGAGTAAAAACTCCAGATCTTGTTTGATGACGAGTTAAGACAAACACAAATGCTATTTGTCAAATTCAGAATGGTTTTCATCAGGGCAAACAGTAAATGCCCTAGTGTGGTGACCTTAATTACTGGAAGTAGAAGCAAAAGATGGATTTCAAAAAGAAAAAGAGTTTGGAGAGTCCTGCAGTCCTGGCTACTGTGGCTGCCAGCAAAACTAATCACTCTTCCCTCCAACCCTGTTCACTCTGTGTTTGCAATACATAGCCCTGCTGTCCTCATCTCACCGCAGCTTTGACTTTCCTTCTTCACCTGACTGTTACTCACCCTCCATAATTAAAGACTCCTGTGGGGATATATTGATGTTGAAATGGTTGTTCCTTTCCCTAGATTCATTTTCATTCAGTAGCTCCTCTTTTTCTCTCCTCCTTTCCCCTCCCTGTTTCTCTCTCAGTCACTGTTGTCAAATTCATATAGTACCCAAGGTCCTCATTCTCAGTGTAACAACCATAAACTCCAAGCCATGTGCTGATGTTTACCAAATGTGGTTTTATTTCATCAGATCTTCTTAACAGAAGATAAAACAAGCAAGGCTTAGTATATTTAGACTTACTCTTGTGCCCAGCAAAATTAATGTATCTCAGATTATGTAGTTAATAAAGTATATTACTGTGGAAGTGAAGACAAATGTAATCTGAGGAAATTTCCATACATGCAGTAAGTGCTTTCTTTTAGTTTCTCTAATTTCTGGTACTTAATTGTTTTAGTCAGTTTGAATTAATTTTTTCGTCACATGTATTATTTGGCTAATGCTTATGGGCATTAGTCACTATGAATCAAGGATCTTTTGCCCCACAGAGATATTCACGTGTGTTATGGTTTGAGAAAACCCATAACAAAATATTGCTGTTTAGACAATTATTCTATCACCCGATGACCCCTCCCCACCCAGAAAGGGGAATCAGGGAACAGAAAGAAACACAAGGGTTGAAATA
>JAOXNO010000001.1:122237577-122270651 GCA_028565335.1 Limnodromus scolopaceus
TCTAATTTATATTGAATGTGACATTCATGGTATGAAATAATCCTGTTGGCCAGCCTGGGTCAAATGCCCAGGCCTTGTTCCTCCTTGTCCCTGCACCTGGCAAGGCTCAAAACCACTAAGACCTTGAATCCCACAGAGCCTGGCTGCCTATAATGTAAATATTTTCACAAATTCAGACACTAGAGTCTTCTAGACGTGCAATTTTCCCCAGTATCAGAAGAAAAGTTAGTCCTGTGTCTCTCAACCCAGGACAACGTGACTCTCTGTAATGCTATTATGAACATAGTAAAACAAGACCCTGCTCAAAGTTTTGCATTATCTCCCTTAAGTACAAAAAGGCTGATAGATGTCTAAAGCTTTAGAGATAAGTACTTTTACTTTCTTTCAGAGTCTCATACTCCATTAGACAGGACTTGTTTACTTCCAAAAGATTGTCCTACATGGTAACAGGAGACAGGGAAACTGTTTTGGACAAACTCAGAATCTGTCCAAAACAAAAGATGAACCTCTGCACTTAGTGTGAGTTTTGAACAATTTGGGGATAAGAATTACACTTCGTATGTCTCTTCAAAGTAAGTAGATTGATAGTTGTTAAAATCAGCTCTTCTGTTTGTCTCCAATTACAAGAATAACACAATAAGTTTTTTCACATTTATGATAGATATTACACTCACAAGGATGATGGTACAGAATTTCTCAAATGTAGTAATAGACAGTCCTTCCCCTAAGGTGCTTACAATCGAAATAAAGACTATGTCCTAAAGATTATCAAGACTGGCAAGACAGGTGCAAATTAATCCCCAATTAAATTGATTGTTTCTTATCTTGTGAACAGCATCTGGACTGAAAAAAGCTCATTATATATAGACCACTATGCACTGTTAGTTGGATGGCAACATTTTTCTGTCATTATGTATTTGACCAGATCAAGTTAATGATGACCTAGTGGGGAAAAGTTCTTTATGCTATTACCCACTGCTTCATTTGCTAATCTTTCAGAAGAAGATCATTGCTATTCTCAATGCAGTTGTAATAGCTGTGTGCTACCACAACTTAAAAATATCTCTGATAATTACATAACAATGGCAATCATAGGTCAGGGAGAAAAGAGAGGTAGCTTAAGGTCAATATGATGGTTTCTAGCAAGTCTATACAAATTCCTGTTATGCAAGTAATTTTTTTTCCCCATAATTTTCATTTTGTTTAGAACAAGAGCTCTTTGCTTCCATGTCTTCTGACTCTTTTGGGCATTATTAGTTATAAGAAAAACTACATGTTATAGCTATAGGGCCTGAAAACAATATAATTTAGACTTTGGGAAAATAAGAGTGAATTTAGACTCCGGGAAAGCGATTTCAAAAAATGGACCACCATGAAACTGACTTTCCATATGTTGCTTTTCTTAGAGGCATTTCTTCTTCTTCATGTTAACCTTTCACTTTCATTCTTTCTGGGGCCACAAATATTCATGAGATGCTATTCAGTTCAACCTGAAATATCACCTATTGAACTAAGTTCAGATATAGTACCAAATTTCACACTTAACACAGCTTTGCCTCAATTTTCCCAGCTCTGAGTGATCGCCTAAAAGGTTTCATTGCCTTCCTTCTCGTCATGAGCAATTCATGGCAAGGACAGACCTGTCTCATGAACAGATAGGGCAAACTACAGAGTACGTCCCCCAAACTGGAAAGCAATCATAAGTAAGAAAGCAGCTGGGTAGTTTGTGGATTCTCTGACCAGAACTTAAGCAGCCAGGGAGGGAAGAAGGCCACACACTGCTGGTGAGAAGAAAAAAATAGCAGGTTACTGTCTGTTTGAGAGGTCAGACAAGATCAGAACTGCCCTTTGGCCATACAGTTGACTGTGAAATGTCAGCTAAACAAAAATCATTGTTTAAACTGCATGTCATGGACTACTGCTTCTCTGCAAGAGACATGGAACAGATGCATTATGGCATATTCGAAAACAGTACAGAGCCATGGAGAGTTGAAATCTAACAATGCTGAATAAAAACAGTGTCTATTTCTATATCTGAGTAAACTAAATGCTATGGACAGTTTCAGAAAACTAGCAGTGATTGTATTGGTTTCTGTAAATGTTTTTTTAAAGAACATACTTATTGTTGATACATGTTCATTCGGTAGCTATACAGACACAGTGTTCTAAATTGTACTTTCATTCCACTTTTTGTAATCTCATCTATTTCATGGAGGTTTTGATCATCCTGCAGCAGAGAGACACACCTGGGTTTTTTCACAGCTACCTTGACCTTTTTTCTGAACCTACTGACAATGATGGTGCTTGAATAAGTAGCATCAACAATAACCTATGGAAATCTCTGATTCCATTTTTCTCTTTTCACAGTTCCCTCTAAAAAAGAAAAAGAACCAGAAAAAAAAAGAAAGCATTAAAAATTTACTTTCCAACAGGGAATTTTACTTTCAAAACCAGAGAGGCAGAAGGAGGAAAGGTTGTAAACAATAGGTTATAAAGGCTTAGTGAAAATAATACGCAGTGTTGCGCAGTGTCATCGACCAAGGGAAAGGAAGTCAGAGTGAAATCACTATAAAGCAAGCTGTTATCAGAGAACTGATCAATCCCATCCCTGTAAGTAAGGCTTCATGAAAACAGCTAAAATAGCAAGGAAAAATTAGAAAAAAATCTTTCACTATTTCTGTTTCAGAAATTAAAAAATATGATTCAAGACAAATAAATGGGGTGTCTGTTTAGTGATACTGATAAACAGCAGACAGAAGGGAATACAGTGTGTGGTTTACCCCTATATGACTTATAATTACACAATTAGATGCCTTCACTATCCCAACAAAAATGGGCTGGGCCCCTTAAGTAATAATTTATCCATTAAGCAATTTGGGGATGTTTGGAATATGGAAGATGTTGAAGACGTAATGTTTTCAGATCCAGATAAAAGAGTAGATGTTAAAGAATATTTTTATTTTTCTATGCAGACTATCAAGAAATTTTAGAAAGAAAGTACTAGAATTAAAAAAAACATAGTGGAGAGAAACCTCCATTTTGGCTTTATCTTCACAATCTCCAAACCCAAAGGTATGCAGAAACTTAATTAATGCAAATGGAAGAGCTCAAAAAATACTATTCAGGAAGAAAAAAATGTTAATAGGTTGATATCAATTTCTGCTGATATAAGGAGAGAGTGGAGCAGGCTAGATGTGTGAAATATCATTTAACAGTCTCAGTGAAATATTTCTGAACATTGTGCTAAATGGAACCGTGTTATAATTACTCTCATAGGCACCTAGATACCATAGTAATGAGCACAAAATTGGAATAAAATGGGGAAAAAAAGGTCTCTAAAAAGTGTTGTGACAGTGCAGTTCAAACCACTGTTTCTAAGGCTGTGCACTTTTTTATCTGTACCAACACGAATACAGAAAAATATTACACAACCCCATGTTGTCTCCAGCACATTTGTGCTAGTCAAGTGAATTGGGTTTCTGTACGTGCTATTTCAGACAGAGTACCTTTTAGGACTGAGGAAATATTTTTGAGCTGGCAATGTATTTAGTAAATCAGGTTTATTTTTGTCTTTGTGAATGTTCTGCAAAACAATACTGAGTTTTCTCAAATGGATTTGCTATTCAAATAGTTCTGAGTGGCAGTTTGTTCCCAAGAAATTAACTGCAAATATTAATAATTTGAGAGGTGTTGTTTAATTGCACTCAAATTGCATACTGTGGTCTTAGTTTCTTGGTTGAATGAACTTAATTCATAGCATCGTGTTTCTGATGTGAATGTTTGCATAGGATACTGATGTATTCCTTACAAGTACTCTTGAATATTCATTTAATATCTGTTCCTTTGACAAATAGTCCTGAAATTAAAGTGCAGGTTCCCAGAATGTGAATCAGGGTGAACTCAAGAAGAGTAAATTTGAAGCACACTTCTCGGAGCTTTTAGGAAACAGGTACTATTTTGGAATTTCTCAGAAATTATAGGGAGTAGGTCCTATGGAAAAAGCCCTCAATTTTCATCAAAAAATTTAAACAATTACACTTGTTAATTTTAGGGGGAAGAGGTTATAGTTTAATTTTTGTTCTTATGTTTTATGAAGTTTGGAAAAAAGAAAAGTCAAAAAAGACTTTCCGTGGGAAAAAAAAGTTTCATTAACAACTTTATCATACAACTTTTTGGACCCTTTTTGGATATTTTCCTTGCTAGGAACTCTTGTAATACAGGATCACCTCAAGCAAATGGAGCTGGAGGGAGAAATGGAGCCTGAGGGCGAGGGAGCCATGAGAGGTCAGCAGTGGCTCCCTTGTCCTTGAGCTAGGATGCAGGGAAAACCCATCTCTGTGACTGCCACTGCTGTGTCTCTGTATAGCCTGGGAAGAGTAGAGCCACTCCTCACAGCCTGGTAGCTTGGTGCAGACTTGGCTCTGGGACTAGTTAAGATTTAAAATTTCAGTGAATTATTCTTTAAAAAATCTCTCACACTAGCTGTTGAACTTAATTTCCATTTCAAATTACAACAATTTTCATGACACAGTGAAATACATTTGAAACTGCTCTAATACTAGTTGTATATCCTCCTTTTTATTTTATTTTTTTTAGCAATGCAAAAAAAAAAAAATTAACCAAAAAAACCAACAAATAAAATTACTTATCTCAGATGATATGCCAAGTTTCAGCTTGGGTCTCATTTCCACAGCAAAGGCACAACCTCAGTACTCAGAGAGAGAGGTTTATGAATGGAAACACTGACACATCTTTAACTTTAGCTGTTAAACTGCACTGCTAAAATAATTTGTGCTCATTTGCTTTATGTTCTCTTCACTGAGCAGTCCCACTAGACTGCTGTTGCCTTCACACTACACTACTGCAGTTACTTCATTTAACAGCTTGTGCTGTTCTTCAGGGTGGATGCCTTAATTACCTAAATTAAACAATTCTTCACCCCCTCTAACACACTCGGATGCTATAGTTTGTAGAGCAGGGGACTGGTCCTCATAAGCACACATCAATCATAGAATCATAGAATGGTTTGAGTTTGAAGGGACTTTAAAGGTCATCAAGTTCCAACTCCCATTAGAGCAGGTTGCTCAAAGCCCCATCGAACCTGGCCTTGAACACTTCCAGGGTTGGGAAATACACAACTTCTCTGGGCAACCTGTTCCAGTGCCTTACCATCCTTAGAGTAAAGAATTTCTTCCTAATGTCTAATCTGAATCTCTCCTCTTTCACCTTAAAACTGTTACTCTTTGTCCTATCACTACACTCCCTGATAAAGAGTCCCTCCCCATCTTTCCTGTACAACCCCTTTAAGTACTGGAAGACAACTATAAGGTCTCCCGAGAGCCTTCTCTTCTCCAGGTTGAACAACCCTAACTCTCTCAGCCTACCTTCATACGAGAGGTGCTCCAGCCCTCTCATCATCTTTGTGGCCCTCTTCTGGACTTGCTCAAACAGACTCATGTCCTTCTTATGTTCGGGGCCCCAGAGCTGGATGCAGTACTCCAGGTGGTGTCTCACAAGAGATGGAGCAGAGAATCAGAATCACCTCCCTTGACCTGCTGGCCATGCTTCTTTTGATGCAGTCCAGGATATGATTGGCTTTCTGGACCGTGAGCACGCATTGCCAGCTCATGTTGACCTTCTCATCAACCAACACCCCCAAGTCCTTCTTGGCAGGGCTGCTGTCAATCCACTTTCTGACCAGCCTGTATTTGTGCTTGGGGTTACCCTGACCCATGTGAAATCGGTGATTTCTCTCTAAAGCCTGACCACAGATTGACTTTTGTTTCTTCCCTACCCTCAGGCTCCAACTCTCCTAAGTGATAGACTGTCACTTTTATTTCTTTTTAAATTCAGTGACAGATATAAAGCAGAGCTACAGACTGTCTTATTTACATTATTAGAAAGAGAGAACTACCTGGATGGATAGGTATAGATGCAACTTCAACTTCACGTGTATGTGGTTTCGGGTGACAGCCTTACCTCCTGCCTTATCTCTTCTTTGCACAGTATGGTTACCTATAGAGGAGGGGGATCGCTAGTGACCCCATCTGCCTAGATGCAGGTTGCATCTGAAGGCAATGTGCCAGTGACCAGTCATACTCGCCTCTATTCCCAGCAGTGAGTGACTGGACAATACAGACCTCAGCACCTATATGAGGCAACACCTGCTAACTAATACTTGTCAAATTAACATGTTGGCATGCTCTGGATGAGCTAGTTGTTCTGTGTGCCACATGCACCACAGTTTCCATTTAACTCTATCTGTGAATGCTTAGTAGAAAACAATAGCTGAAAGCAATCTGTGTTATCCCAGTTCAATACGTTTGCTCCTCTTGGAGACGGAAGGCAAGAAGCCTGCTTCTATCTGTCATCCACCATGCAGCACCCTACAGCTTCTCAATTCTGCTGCTGCTCTGACCTCCAGCATGGGTCTGTCCTGGCTTTTGGTGAATAGTTCACTTGTACCAAGTGCCCTCCTTCTGTGGAGCTGGACATAGGGGAATGAACGCTTCTTTCAAAAGGGGCACTTGGGCTGGCAACTGTCTTACAACACAGTGGATGAAGAGGATAGATTTAGCCCTGGTCTCAGCTGAAAATATTTTTCTTTCCAGTCCCTAATGCCACTGCATATCAGACTCCAGGCAGGGGGGCCCATAGTTGCCTTCAGGAAGCAGTTCTAACAAAACAGTGTTTTGTCAGATAGAAAGTTCTCCTTTTCTATCATTTCAGAGGAGTACTTGAATCTCACTTAAATCCAAATGTATTGCTCTGAAGATGCTGTTAATTTGGAGGACTTCTCTATAGGTTTCCAGCTGGAAAACATCTCAGATGCTGTGTGTCTCTGAGGGAGCCTTTGGCTCAGGGCCTGGCCGGCCAAGGCCTGCTTCTTCCTGAACTAGTTTCAGGAGACTTTAAAATGAAGCAAAGCCCTCCTGGGGAAGTGGCTTAGGTGGCTAAAGTGTCAGTACAAAACTTGAGGCCCTGGGGAAGGGAGGATTTTTATTTGAGAAAGGAAAAAAAGACGTATTTAGTACTGGGCCAAAATAGAGGTTGCTGATGTCTGGTGGGAGTGAAGTAAATGGATGGTCTTAACATGCATCCTGTTTCCTGACTTGGTACCTTTCCTCCCAGATTCAGTCCATTTTCCCCATGACCACACCAATCTGAAAGTTTTGCCCTCTTTGCTCCTGCTTGTATCCTTGAGTGCTGGTCAGTTCTGCTGAATCTGGGCTCCAGGGCACATCCCAAGGAGACGACAGTGTCCTTACACTAAGGTCCTAGGAAGGGTGGGGACATGTCTTCTTCTGCACAGACATGTAGCATACCTGCCTTGTGGTCCAGGTGCCTAATTATTGTAATGCAGTCCAACAGTGCAAACAATCTGATGAAAACTGTTCATTCAGACTTGCCCACTCCAGCCCATATTCCTTTCTTTTCACCCATTGTCCTTAAAAACGCTGCTGAGCAAGGGAAAGAGGCACACTTTCTCTATGAGTTAGTGGAACAGTGGGTGTATTTGACTCAGAAGTGGGTACCTGTGGAGCCTTCCCAGGCAAACACCACTGGTGGGATGAAAGTCAAGGCTGAGTGTGTCTCATATATCAAACTAAGGCACTCTCAAGGACAATTAAGTATTTCTAGTGTGGACCCATACAAGGGTTTCCAGGCTGGTGTATTATGATAAGAGTGTTTTTAAAAAAATATTGCTGTAGTTGGTTGGAGGTGACTTGTAGTGGGAGGAAGAGCTAGCTTAAAAGGCAGTGACTTCTATAAAAAGATGGTGAGCTAATGAACTGCCTCCTGACTTTTTGATTCCTTTTATGTTGAGAGAAGGAGGAGATTATTTGCATTCTTTGAGAATATATAGTATTCAATGGAAGAAATATCAGTCATCACTTTCTTCTCTTTCTGGCAAAAACTGTAGAAGTCCTAAGAAGTTGCTAACTATTCAGGTCAAAGGGGAAACACTATGGAAGACAGTAATAGTAATCTTTAATGAGGAGTCAGTCATCAATGCAGTTAATAACCAGCTTTTTGAAGGGCTAGCATCATTGGATTTTTCTCCTAACAAGGCTGTCATTGACTGCTGGTGCAAATTAATCTCTTTAATCCTGTTCAGTAGAAGTGATCTATGGCCTTCTGCGGCATGTTAGAAAGTTAAAACCAAGCTCGATGAATTTGGCTCTTGCATTTACCTCTTTTATACAGCATCACACCCACCAGGGCAAAAAAAATTGTACAGGCGTGCATATTTAAAATACTGAGTTCACAGAAGGCCACAAAGGGCTTGGAAGGTTCAATAATATTCATTTTTATTCTTTGTGTACCGGTGAAGCTCTTGACCAGCTTTAGTTCTAATTAAGTTGGACAATGACGTGTTTATTCCTGGTGTGCTCTGCTGTTGTTTGCCCGTGCATGGAACAGCAGCTCTCAGTGAGAACATGAGCTCCCAGAGAGCTACATTGTTTAAAAAATATTAAATTCTGTAGTCATGCACTCATAGATTAAATTATGAACTCTGCTGTATTACAAACATATTGTGAGACTGTAGTGTTTCAGTTATGTCTCTATTGCAAAGGTTAAAGGATATACATCCTATCAAACTAGCTGGGCTTTTGGCATTAAGCATTTATGTCTATTGAGATTAGCATCAGAAAGGAATGCTTGTATTGCAAGATCAGTAATTTAGCTGAACTTGGGTGAACCAAGTGCCTGGTTTAGACTTTCCATGGATTGGACATGATGAGCTTTAAAGTTTTCAAAGCAGAAAATTGATTATGAAAACAATCCTTAGTTCATAGATCTTGACCATTGGAATAAACATTTTGAATACGACAACTACTTTTGCTTAACACTCTTTACCTTGCTAAAATCTAAATGAAAATATTATTGGAAAGTTATTAGTATGCTAAATTGCATCTAATCTTTCAGTGTGTAAGTCACTGGAATAATTTGAAACAAACAGCCGTTACAGTGCACTAAAACCAAAATGTTTCTTCTAACAGCAACAGACAGGGAAAACTATTACAGGATTTGATCTTTTTAAGGTAGATAGTACTCTCAGATGGTCTATAGAAAACTAGACCTTGAATTGCAAAAGGAATAGGAAGTATGTAGGTCACATACAATATCAATGCCTTAATCAAAAGGCAGTGAACACACTATCAAATCAGAATAAATCATTCAAGGACTTGGGAAGCGGACTGAACATTGCCAAATCAGATTAAATGCTTCTAAAACATGGCAATAATAAAATTTCTTGTGGAAATTGACCAGAGTGATGCTAAATGGGGCCAGGATTAACCACATGTGCTTGCATCATGCAAGTAGCAACAGACAACTTCAGAATTTTCATAATTTCTGTTTGCTTTGGATAAACAGCTAAAAGCTTAGATGATTGTGTGAAGACCATCCAAGTCATTTGAATTTGGACAAATGAGTTGGAAAGCTTTGAGAAAAAGATGTTTCACATGAGATTTGTAGCTCTACTAGCTCCAGTCTTAGGAAAAATGCTTTTGAGAACACTGTTTCATAGTACTCTTGGTTCTATTTGGAGAGTATATGTATGGAAAGAAATGTGCATTACTAGCAGAATCCCAGATCCTAGAGATCTTAAATATTTAGGAAATACAATACCATTTGTTTCATTCTTACTTCTAGGAAGGGTGAGTTTTAGCTTCTGAGAAGAGGCTAGGCTTGTCTTGGCTTATGACTGGCTACAATAGCAACTTCAGGTCAACCATTTCATTGCATAAGCCATAGAAACATCTCTTATGCTGCCTCACAGTGTTAGTAGCAAAATGTGTGCTGCTAGTTTTTGGTTTCCCTGTTTTTCAACTTTAGTCTCGGTAGGAATTCTGTGGGGAGATGACTGACCTCTGGTGGCTGGATGATACTGCTGGGCCATAGTAAAAACCTTATTTCTCAGCTCAGAATAATGTGACCACTGTAAAGGTCATTCTAATTTCATTTTTGCAACTTCTGCTCATCCAGCACTTTTACTTGCCTTTGACTAGTTCAACGGCATAAAGAATGTCAGGAAGGCAGTGCTGCTGAGTGGCCACTCCAGTTACTGGGAGCCAAGTGCCTAGAGCTGAGCAGCTGGCTGGGCTGAGGGCTCAGCATCTCAGCACAACAGCTCACTGCTCTGTAACGCTTTCTCTGTCAACCCTATATCTGTCTGTATAAATCGTAATTCCTAAGACCAGAGCACTACAGTGTTTAGTTGAGTAAGGATATTCGCTACGCTGAAATGTAAACAAGAAACAATATTACTAAAATGAGCATAAAGTCAATCCTCAGTAACACCAGCAGTTCTTGAAAATTGGCTCTTGAGATACGGCTCCAACCAGAGCACCAGTAATTAAGAAAATTCAAACATCTGAGATAAAAATGGATCTACTAAGTAAAAAAAAAGAGATCAATTGGCAATGATGGGACCTTAATAACTGCCTATAGGGAATCTATGAGACTCAAAATTGATGATTAGACAGCTGAGAAAGTTTGTTGCCTAGCTAGAAGACAAAAGAAAATGGAGACTAATGGAAAAAGGGTTATTTTGTTAATAGTGCAATTTCATAGGAAGCCCTATTGCTCCTGCAGTACAATCAGATGCTGGTTTTCTATGAAATTGCCTTCTCAGATTTGCACAATATACATCTACTTATACTAAATGTAAAGAACTTCTCTTGACAATAGTAGTTGTCCTTTGAACATAGGAGGAAAGTAGTATCAGAACAGAATTTCCTTGGAGAACTTAAAAAACAAATCAGACTCCTACATTCAAAAGCTATGCAGTATCACCTTTTCTAAAAGATCCAGAAAGGTTTAAATGACTTTTTTATCATTTTTACTATAAGTTTCTGTCTTTTCCCCCCTCCCTCACACTTCCCCTCTCTCTGATTGTCTGTCTCTCTTCCCCCTCTGCCCTGCCTTTTTCAGAATTCAGGGGCAATTCCTCTACCATTTTTTCTTTAGTAGAATTTCAGGGTAAAGATTCCATGCTGCAAATTTTGGCATTTCATTACTTACTTCTGAATTTCAATCAAACTATCACTTTTTTAAATGGATCATACCTATCATTTTCTGCAAGTTCTTTAGTTTTTATTATCCCTATAGAAATTACTGTCTATTTTTTGGACTTCTGTTGCTTTTTTCCCTCATTATTATCAACATGATGATGTCACTATCATCAGTATGCAAACTCATTGTATGGGCTTTCCTATATTTTGTTTTCCTATAATACATTATGGAACAGAAGTTTCATTCCTTATAACTCAATGAAAATTACCTATCCCCTGAAAACATGGATTATATCCTTTGTCCTCCAACACCAGCCCGGCAGGATTTTATTTCTGTTGGCCTAAACCAAGAGTTGCAGAGACATGGCATTACCCTGAACAATTTTTTCCCTAAGGAGATCTTAATGTCATCAATAATAATGTTAGTCTATTGCAAAATTTGTGCTTTGTATTATATTTTTTGTCCAGCATCAGTATACCTCCATTTCCTTTGGGGTCCTTAAATCCTGACCAATGCCACATCCAGAACTATGCTTGGTCCATTTCTCACATAGTCATTAACTAAAAATCTATATAAAGATAGATGAAATAGGTTTTTGCCCACTTGAGGGAGAAGCAATGATTAGTAAAAACCAAACACAAAACATGGGTAAGGAGAGTTTTCTGCTAATGTTGGCTAAAGTACAGTAAAGATACAATTGAACTACATCAAGGAGATAGGAAATTAATAGAGGAGAGTGTCAAAAGTACTCTTGCTGACATAAGGTGCTTCTAGCCAATTATTTCTATGGACAGAAATGGGAGGGAATGATTTGGATTTTGCTTCCATAGGAAAACTATTTTACTGTAAATGTGGCTTTTTGTTGATTCAGAAGTTAATCTTGGAGTTGAGAAAATCATAAAAACATATAGGCAAGGAAAACAAGCAGGATGAGGAGGAAAAGTGAGACTCTGTAGTACAGTTCTTTGACACATACTTAGTTCTAGCATTTTAATGATATGCTTGCACAAATATTTACCAGATTCCTTCAAAGGGAGCAAAACTCTAATTTACATGCCACAGCCATCTTTTGCAAGACTGAGGAAACCTGATTTTTTTATTTCTTTCTTTTTTATACTGGATGCTGCAAACAACTAGTGTGACACTTATGATTTAATGATGCTCTAAAGTTTCGGTGCAACCAGTAAAATCCTTAGTTTGCCACCATAACCAAGAATAAATAGCAAGGCAAAGAAGTTAAAAAGTACTAATTATGTTACGTGGTACACATTCCTATTAATTCAGAAGACCTGATAAAAACATTTAAAATTATGCCTCTCATGTAGGAATCAATTTTGGAAAAAAAATAAAAAATTATAGCCTCTTCCATCAGAACAAATTCTACTTTTTTAACTGTTATCTCTGCATACACATGTAACTGTACTGCCTGATTTTGTGGTAGTGTTGCTCTAGATTGTTTTCAGAATCCTTTTTTCTAAATGTAATATCAATGTCAATGGAGCCAATGCTCTAGGAATAAAGCACAAATGTATCCCACATTTCCAGTTTATCAAATATATCTGGTTTTAATAGTGATATATGATGTTTGTTTTCCTAAGTGTTTCTTGGGTTTTTTTCAGCATATGGCTTTATTCCTTCATGATTCAGCCAGTCTGATCTTGTGGGGTTTAATGCACAGAATAGATACATTCTCCCTCAACACCTCCACGGAAGTGGAATTGGGAGGGGGGAAAGGTGCAGACACAGAGGTATTGCTGGTCCAGACAACACCGAGCAAGGGTGGGCAGAGACATAGAAGGCGGCACAGAGCAGGGAAAAATATGTTTGCAAGATACAGTGCTAGTTTTTGTGCTTCATTATCTTAATATTGTTTGTTACTGCATGAATATAGAATGAAAACACTTCAACGGTATCTATTTATCTCTCACCATTAATCAAAGACTAATTATTACTTCTAAATTTATTTTGTAACAGGGTAATTCTGTTGTTTTCAGTTTTTCTGCTTCATATTGATGCAGGGAGGGATCAGAGAACCATGACTCAAAGCTTTCAAGTATGTGCCTTGAAATAAAAATATTACCAGGAATCACATTAAAAAAGGATTTAAAATATGGGCTTTTATACTAAAATCTATTACCATTTTCATAGAAAATGCAAGTGTATTTTGCAAGCACATTGCAAGTGCATTGCATAAGTACATTAAAAAAGACAAGTCTGAGATGAAGAAAATAATTGAAACTATTGCTATGTCAATAAGTTTTGCATAAGTAGGTGGTAAGTTGTTGCAATATGAATTCAACAAGGATTCTGGCAGAAGTGGAAAGTACTGCTTTTGGCTAAAGAAAGAAGCATCATGTTCAAGGAACCTGTGGCATGAATGGGAAAATATGGTTCCTGTTCTCTTACATAACCTAGCATTTTTGTGGACACACAAAATTAACTTTCATGTTTTTCATTTCCTCGGTGAGGCAGCAGGTTAAAAAGTCTAAGTGGATTTTTCTGATTCTTGCAGGCAAAAGGAAGCTGAAGACTTGTTATAAAGAACCAAAAGGATGGGCTGAAGAACAAAGAAGTAATGCCAGAAACAGCCAAGACTGAATAGAGACTATCAACTAGCTGTTACGTAGATGGTATTTGTGGGTCAGGATGATTAATGCATCTGTTCAGACATATTTACAGTCAAAAATCATTAAGTAAAACAGTAACCATGAATACACAGGGAATGTTACATATGTATAAAGGTTAACTAATGCAGAAATTAAAATTATTTAAGCTTCACAGAGGAAAACAGGTTATAGACCAAGTTCCTGAAAAGAAATTTTGGGCAGGAGGGAGAGGAAAGGGTATAAAGCTGCTATAATATTGACATACCAGCTTTGTAAAGGAGCTGGGAAGCAGGACATCTGCCAACACAAAGATCAGTAGGAAGAGCAGACAGGGACCTAAAAGATACTAAAAAGAAACCCAAGAACTCTCTTCTAACTGGAATTTATCTCAATAAAGTCATTGAAAAACATTACTAAAAAATTACTTGACAGACTTAACATTCCCAAAATATGTCATGAGTGAGGCTAAGACCCTAGAGGAATTGCTCATATGCACTGAAACAGAAAAGGCTGTTCAAAGCTCAAGAGCTGGTCCAAGGCCAGGTAGCTTTATGACGATGTCTTAAGACTCTAAATGAAAAGACAACTCTTATTCTGAAAAGAATATTCAGAGATAAGGATAAGCAGGCAACATTAGTCCCTACTGGAAAAATGGGCTGCCATAACTCTTGTAGTGCCTGAACCACAACTTATTTTGTCCATGGAGAGACCGTGGCTGGAGCAAGAGAAGCTCACTGAGCCATGCTAAGGAACTTCATGCATTTAGGCAGTGTATATATCTCAGTAACTTTGATATCTATTGAGTAGGATTTAGAACAAATTAGAGGTTTTCTTCATATAAAGTTGGCGACAAGACGAGAGGCAGACATGCACAAGACAGTTTAAAACTGACAATGAAATGTATCTGCTTTACCTGGCCAACAGAACAGGTGAAGTTTCTTCTGTCTCTTTTGATATTAATTTTGCTGAATAGCCTATTTTATTTGAACAGCTGTGTAATTCTGATAGTGCGTGAAAGGCAGAAGACACATGAATTGTGGTTTCCCTGCATTGTTGCACCATGGAGTAGGCCTATGGAATTCACCAAAGAAATTTAGCTAAGTTACTGTGTTTCTGTACTGGTTAATAAAACAGCAATGCAGACATTAATGAATGGACATAGGACTCAGACTAAAATTGAAACAGGGACAACTTCTATGGACAAGTGAAGGGAACATATCAAGTAAAAAAATAATTGAAAACTTGATAGTAAGACTATTAATTGTGGAATTCCTTTATTGGTTTTAAAGGATAAAGCATTGTTAGTTTTTGCAGTCCTGCAGACAAGATATAGCTGGGAGACAGGAGGTCATATGTGTGAACTAATCCTTTCATCCTCTCATTCAGATCCCTTCTCAGTGCCTTTCAATATAGCTGCAGCTGAGATGAATAGAGTTTCATTATAAATCGCGTATTTGCTTTCCTTTTGAACCAGGTACAAGCCCACAAAAATTTATTTTTCTCACAGCTAAAAAGAGATACAAGTTTGAGAGCATCTTGTCAAATATGAGGCTGTTTATACTTGAAAACGGAAATTTTGAAGAACGTAGTTGCTTGGGGTCTTAACAATAAGTGCATATTCTCACTGTAACACTCCAAAATTTAGCCAGACAATGAAAAAACATTATTAAAAGAAGTACCTAACTGCATTTACTTGAGCTTTCCTCAAATCTGTTCTGTGAGACAAAGCTGCAACCATTTCTCATGTGTATAATGGAAGTTCCTCCCCACACAGTACAGTATGTGTGTGCCATGGTCTCACAGGATTTACTGGACCGGGTCATGCACAGCACTCTCGGATTCAGGCTGGCTTCCCTCTGGACAGCTGGGAGTAAAGAAAATGCAAGGGGGCCTGCAAAGTGCTGTGAGGACAGACCCAGAGCCTTTTATTATAAGTGCATAAGTCCAACTATAAACTTCACCAAGATGCTTTAATATTCTGTGGTCTTTATTTCAAATGAGACAATAGTTGAAAAACGCTCATGATTTGCAGTACAGAGAAAGCAGCATAGGCCAAAGAGGACTCTGTAAAGCATAGACAAGCTGAAATGAATATTTCCTCATAACCTCTTATTCTGTCTAAGTCATTTAAATGGAAAAGTTCAAAGAGAATCTTTCTTATACAGCATGGTTCTTAATTTGGGGAAAGGTGGACTGTTTCTTGAGAAACTTTGAAATATATTACTATTTCCAACAGCAAATCACATTTTAATGTTTGCATCCAGGACAATTAAGGGACTGGAAACAAAGGATCTTTTTACCTGAACTATTAAAAACATCTTGTGTTTCTTACATATTTTGGCAGCACATTTTGTAAAAGATTGGATACGATGACGTACAAAGTCACAAGACATTTTGGAGCCCAGATATCAAGGGATTCAATGATACTTAAGATCCTAAAAGCCTTTTTTAATCTCAGCCTTACACTAGTTCTAACATAACACATTTGCTATGTTTCTTTTTTTTTTCATTTTTAATCTTTGAATTATAGAATTGAGTGCTTGCAATAATGGCAATTAAATTGGAAATAATTCCGCCTTTTTGACAATAATAAAAAAGCAGAAAAATGCAAATTGGAGATTTACATTGTTTAAACAGGGCCCGATATTTAGACTTTACAACCTTTGTTAGCCTCATATATCATGTATCTTAAGTGTACTTAGGACCTTAACTTCCAACATTTGAGTTTGACAGTTTTCATCACCTCTGTCAAGAATTCCCCATATTTCATGACCCACAGGTGATGGACAAGAAACTCAGCTCACTGCAGCTGAGCATCTCTGACTGTTCCCTTCTTTGCTCTTTGTTTCTAGTTTGTTGCTACATTTCTTTTTTCCCCAAAGGTTTCTTTGGGCTTCCTAACAGATTTACCTGGGGTTATTCATCCTATTCTGCTCATTTTCAGAACAAAGAATCAGCTATTTGAGAGTCACATAGTGCTCGTTAAACACCTGTTGCCTACAGGCATTTAGTTGATTATCCTGCAAATTATCCTGTCTTTAATTTATTTCACCTTTGTTTCAGTTTCAGGGACAATGTTCGCTTTGAACTAAGCTACTGTTAAATCCACAGGTAGCTTCTGCTGTTGTTTTCTCATTGTCAGACTCAAAACCAAATGTGGATATATTCTCTCTGCTATTTATGGCCATGCCTGCAGTCCCCAGGACTGTATTTCAGCTGTTTGGGTAACACTGGATTATAGTCTTCAGTCCCCCTGGATGCAGACAGCTAACAGGCATTTGTTCAAATTTTTAGTTAAAGCACTTGAATTCAGAAGCCCTCAATACTTGTGTTATTAACTTCAGCTACTGGGACCCAAAATGATGAAACACCTATGAGGAGGATTTCACGGCTCCTTCAGGGAGCCTGAAGCCAATCCCTATGGTATAGCTAAGCACAGGAGGAATTAGTTGAGCCAAGGTATGTATTTCAGCAGAGTCTCAAAATTTTATTACAGATCGAGCTTTCATTAGTTCACAGCCTGAGACAGACTTAGGGGGGCCTGATGGATTACAGACACTGGGCCTTGTGGAGGCCAGATCCCTGAGCGCATTGGTAAAAGCACTGCAACACATTAATTCTTCACAGCTTCAGTACTGGACAATAAGATAGGATCCGGTAAATAGTATGCATTTGCACAAAATGTTGAATTCAGAAGATTACGATCCTTAGCATTTCCTACTTACTTTAACTATACAGTTGAAAGATTCTTTTTAATATAGTTTTTGTGAAGCTTATCACTTTATAAGGATTCCTTTTAAAATTCAAGACTCTCTCTGATCCTCTAGCTACTCAAATATCCAGAAATAACAAAGATCGAATCTCAATGGTATTTGCCTGAGAAAGTGATCTTTTTCTGTACCAAAAGAGCAATAGATTACTATTTTCATCTAAAATTGTCTTAGGAGTACTGAAAAGGAGTGGATTGTCCCAACTCTGTTACCAATGAACGTGATGCTCACTGGCACACTGGTGCAGTTGACTAGAAGTCAAGGCACTGTCAGTGTCGGAGACAGTCCATCTTTCCTGACTCCCCTCACTGAGTGGTCTCCCTTGCTGTGACTGAGCAGAATGCTGCTCTCTGTTATTGCTGCAGCAACGCAGGACAGTCAGGCCCTGCATTTTCACCTCCATCTCTTACCTCACTTGGCACTGCCTGGAGTAAAATAGGTAGCATTAAAAACAAAGCAAAACAACAGAAAATAATTTCTTAATCTAATCTCTGAACCATTTTCTTATTCTTAAGAAATTTAAAAAAAAAAAAAAGCAACCTTTTGACAAGAAGCAGGCCTTGACAGCTTTGGCACAACAGATGAAGTTTGATGCGTGTAAACCCATGGAAATACGTGCCTTGAATACATTTCTTGTATCATTATTACTGTATATTTGCTAATTTGCAACCAGGTACAAGCCTGTACCAGTCACAAGGGTGATGCAGTATATAACCCTCTATGCCTCTCAGTGTCTTGGATATATTATTTAGTGTTAAAACGCTACCCATGAAGATTTTAAAAGCATTCTTCAAGTAAAGTTCAGGTGTAGGGCTGTCTTTGTCTTTCCATAGAAGGTGTAGAAAATCGTCCCCAAATTCTTGGGGGAATCTATATGGTCCACAGTGACCAAAGGTGCAAACGCATCATTGTTATCTAGTAGAACACATAAATCTAGTCTTACTCTCTGCTGTACTCCATACGCACATCAGTGAAATCACATGTCCTCCTGAAAAATAATCTCTTTTCTCTATTCAAACTTAATGTTGTGTGGGACCACTGGCCATTAGTATCTTCTGTCTACTTTGCTAATGGCATATCCTATTGTCGTTTTTCATGCTCAAGAAAGTATACTGTTCTGAAAAATAAAACTAAAGTATATGTTCCCAACTCCTCTTTTGTCCTCAGATTCTCCAATAGCATTTTCTAATTGTGTAATAAACAAAGGTTGGAGATTTTGACTCTAAAAATTTTCCAGCCAATTTTTAGAAAATCAGTAGGTGATATTAGTGAGATTTGACAGAGAGTATCCAACACTGCTCTGTTAGCATAGCTTTCTAATTTCATTGAGGAATGTAGTTTAACTGAGGAACTGGGATCTAAACAATTTCCTTTAGATTCCTGTGTTTGGTATGTGTGATTCTGTACCACTGTTACCTCTCCATTGTAAGAAAGAAAAATAATTTCCCTTTGTATTCAAATTTTTTCTCTCTACAGTGTTGGCCATCCTATTCATCTAATCCCTTTCATGCTAGAAGAATAGTGTGATGACTCTTACTGGTAAAATGAAGATTCTTTCTGATGAGAATGATATACGTAGCCTTCTTTTAGAAATAGTTATTTTTGTTTCATTGGAGAACTTGGTCCTGACTCTACAAAATCCAAGAGTCACAAGGCCCAAGGCCACATTCACGCTAACAAGATGCTCAAAAAATTTTAGCAACAAGACATTAAAAACTATTGATGTTTTCCTGTCACACACTGCTTACTATCATTATTTCCCCACAATTGCCTCCTGTCTGCTTGTGGTGACTTACAGAAAGTCTTTTTCTTTCTATATATGTAGTTACAAGTAAAAGATGAATTCTGATTATTACTATCATATGCTAAAAAGTCATTTAAGTGAGTATATAGGCCAACTTTCTTGACTTCTTAGGGTAGTCATTTATACCTGTGATTAAACAGCAAATAAAAATTTTAAATAGCTATTCCGTGTAAAAAGTAATGGAAAATAAGATTCATACTAGCTTGCATTTTCAGAAACTAATGGTCTTAGAGTAAACTATTTTAAAGATGTAGGAACAGATTAGTTTTCCTATAAATAATTACTATAAATTCTATAAATAACACTGCAAACTACTCAGCAGCACCTACAGCCTAGGTAGGATGACCCAGTTCTAGAAATTGCTTTTATACACACACTTAGGTCATTATAATCTAAACATATACCTGAAGCTGAGTGTGTAGATGTCTTTGTTTAATTTATTTATTTATAAATGGGGATGTTTGAGTGTATATATATATACACGCATACATGCACAAACACATGTATATGTGTATATCTAGATCTATCTATAGAGGAAAAATTTGCACTTTCAGGGAGGTACGTCAGAGCACAGACTGAGAGCACATCACACCATTGATACTGAAAAACTATTTCAGTTCCTTGGCACGGTTTAATACATCACCTGCAGGGCAGTTCCACATCCTCAGCTCTACCCAAAGCTGAAAACCATTGGCAAGAGAGTTTACCTGTACTAAGGCATTGTTTTTCCAAGGTTTGTGCTTCTGAGCCTAATGTCATAATCTGTGATTACTCAGTTATTTAGGGAGGATCCCAGAGCTCAAGGGCACTGCAAAGGCCAGGAGTAATCATTTTCTGTCTGTTTAATCTTCACTGAGTCAAACTTTCAAAGTGAAGGAAATTCACGTAAGCCCCATTACCCTTAGTCTCCCCTTTGTCTCCATTTGCCTCTGCACATATTGACCCAGTGCAATGACAGATTAATGGTGACATTAAATGAGGTATTAAATTTAATCTTCTTTACTTGATGTAGCAAAAGTTCCCTTTCCAAATCGCCTTTCTTTAATTTTTGCTTCTTGATTGCCATTTTTCATTCGCTTATTTTATTCATGCTAGACTAGGCCAGTGACCTAAAACTGCCAATTGAGAAGTGAAATGCTAATCACATTTCTTCAAATGAAAGCATCACTGTAAAAGCTTCCCATGCATTATTTACACTAATTATTTTCTGTCTTGGGGATTCTCCTGCTTCCTCCTAAATCAGTTCAAACAAAACCAACAAAATGGCTTATTTTGACTCTAAATGTTTATTACAGCCCTTACGATTGATAAAATCAATCTATAATTGCTTATTCCTGGTTGTTTTACAAAAAATTCTAGCTTTAGGAAGCCACTTGACTACCCAATTGCCTTATTAGCCATTTAAAAGCCACCTCCCAAGATGTTTTGTAGTCTTTACTTTCATTATAATGTGGTAATGGGGTGCAGTGTTTAGTCTTTAGGTAGGAAGATTAACTGTTTCACTATATGAAGCTTATACAGTGGTAGTGTTGCTAAATGATGACTTCTAACGTGAAAAATGAGTCACCAACAAAGACTCATTAATAATATGCGTAGTGCCACGAGCTATATGAATTGATTCTCCATTAGTTACTTTTTACAAGACTTTCCTATATAGTTTTTAGTAAAATCAGCAGCTTTTGCTAAACTGTCAGAAATGGTTTTAGTGCAGACTTCACATTTTTTCCTAGAATAAAAAATAGCAAAGAAAAAATGAGGCATTGGTTGAAGTTTCTTTGAGAAAACATTTTCAAATAAAAAAACATTGTTTCATTTAATTTTTTTTTTTTTGATAAATTATAACCATGTCAATAAAAATGTTCCTGGAATAATTTCTCAGCTCTAGGGCAATTACTGTTGTGATGGCATGATTCTAATTCTGTTGGATATTTTGCATCCTCAGTTCCTACTGATGGAAATGTTCGCTGAAACTACTCAATTGATCATAGCACATGCCAAAACCCCAGAGGCTCAAGTCTAGGGTATACACATTGTCCTTATTGTATAAGCTCTCTAACATTGACTGTGCGCCCCTTGCTTTCAAATGTGTTTCAATCCCAACAACATCTTCCAAATTTTCAGTGCTTCACTATAGCATGAAACTTTATCTGCAGGAGCTCAGTATGTCTGAGTCAGTAGACATAGGTATTAAAATATTTTTATTTAACATATCACAGGATGAACGTTGCTTGCTTCTGACTGTAATACTGGCTTTTAGTTACCTCATCTCATTTTATGTAAAAGCATAGTGCCAAAGTGTTCTTTATGGGAGCATGCAATTTATTTTAAATGAACCGTATTTTAATAGATCTACATTTATTGTATTAAATACCAGTGAAAGGCAGCAGATTATATGCACCTAGCTGCTGAAATAAAATAAACCAAAAAATTAAATAAAGGAAAGATGTTTCAAGGAGGATATTAAGACAGACTTTGAGAGCATCAATCATTCAGTGCCGTAAACATGAAAGGGCTTATTCTTTGATCATGTAAATCCAGAAATTATTATGGTGCACTTGCTCTGTTTATTCTCTCAGGCATCATTCACATATACACGAGTTTCCATACTGCACCACTGAACCCAGGGAGTAAACTCCAGGGCACATTTCACTTAGAAAGAAGCCACACATCAGGGGTAGGTCAGGAGGCAGCTATGTCCCTAGCACAAGAAGCCACTGCTAGCTGTGTAGCCACATCGTTGCTTCACCAGTGTCTGTCCTGCAAGAGGAGAGTAGTAGGCCATCCGCACTGACTGTCAGGGTGCTAGGAAAAAAAAAAAAAAGTGAATCCCACTCTTTCCTTAGGAAACAATAGTGACTAAAAGAAGATTGCAGTGTGCTAGAACCTGGTCTCTGCCCCTCCCAAGACAAATTCTGCTCATGAGGAGACGTGGATTATGGTGGAGTGGTGGTGTGCAAAAAGAGTTGCATGGCTCTGTTAGGGACACTTAAGTTCAGATGAGATCTAAAAGCTTCAGGTTAAGAAGGAAATCTTAAGTACTTCAATGAACAAAACCATGTACCCTGTGCACCAAAAATATTTACTACTATCCACATTTCTCTTTGTGGAAAGCAGCTTTCCTGTCATCTTACCCTTCACTGCAGTAGGATCTGAATCAGCAGTCTTTCATTACAGCTTTATCCTTGTGGCACTGGGGTAAAATCCTTTCTTTTTCTGTAGTAAATTGATGCATGGGAGGCCAGATGAATGTTTTAAATATGAAAACTTGTGTGTTGACAGGGCTAATGGCTACAGCATTCTCCCCTTGGCTGAACACAGTACTGTACTAAATTTGATGGCTGCTCCTTAACAACACCAATGTTACCTTCTGATTTTCAAACGACTGTATGTTGAAGTCAGCAAGGGATGACAATATTCTATTTAATTAAATATTTTATTTTGGGCAGCTTGACTATATGAGGTTTCTAACCGGTCACTTTGCAAGCACTCCTCTCCTCAGCCACAAGATGGTCATCTTACATATTCACTTTTCAGGCAGTTTTCCCATACATGAAGTCCAATTATCCACTGAATAAACTGTCTGACAACAATAAAACACAATTAATTAAGAACATGTAGAAAGTGCAAGATGTCTAAATAAAAAGAAGAGTTAGAATGAATAAGGTGGATCACAGGCTAAGTAGTAATCAACAGTGTCATGTCATTTTGAAAAAAAACAAATGTTAGGCTGTGTAAAGAGTGTGCAAAGCTCAGAGTATTTCCATTTTAATAAGGCTGCAGCTGAATTATTGTGTTCAGGTTACTTGTGACCTTTTAAAGATTCCCGAGCAGACAAAAAGACTGGATCAGAGGTCTAGAAAAAAAGGAGTATAAAGAAAGATAGAAAAACCTGGAGTTGTTTAATTTGGAGGACAATGCACAAGGAAAAATTGTAATAACAGTCTTCAATTACATAAAACCCTGGTTGCTACAAGTTCAAAGGCAATAGACTTTTTTCCAAAGGATAAGACAGGAAGTAACAAACTTACTTTGCAGCAAAGAAGATCTAGATTAGATGGCAAAGAAAAAATGTGCTGACTATAAGGGTAAGGATAAACAGAATTCATTGCCTGAGAGGTGATGGAGTCTACATCACTGGAGATTTTGCAGAAAAGATTAAACTATTATCCATCAGAAATATCTGGCATTTAGTTGGCTGAAAGTCTTCTGAAGATCTTTGTGGGTTTACTCAGTTTCTGATTTGGAAATGTTCGGTTCAGGGGGACAGTCCAAAAAAACATACACCACAGAAAAAGCAATGTGCTCTTCCACCTCAAATTTGCCCTCTGTGACAACTGAAAAACAAATGAGCAACATAGATTTTCCATCCGAACAATAGAGCAATAAGGACTGCTCTATGAGAGCAGTGACTTTCTCAGTCTATCTGGTCTTAAGAATTTAGTTAAAGCAGATGTTTTAGGATTTAGTTCTTTAGGATTACTCCTTTGGA
Source organism: Limnodromus scolopaceus (assembly GCA_028565335.1). Classification (NCBI taxonomy): domain Eukaryota; kingdom Metazoa; phylum Chordata; class Aves; order Charadriiformes; family Scolopacidae; genus Limnodromus; species Limnodromus scolopaceus. The sequence continues at coordinate 122,261,269 of JAOXNO010000001.1, forward strand.
TTAATTAAGACCAGATTCATTCATGCATGAACATTTTACTTTGAGAGAACACTGATAGATGAGAGCAGATCCATCCAGCTGCTAGCTCCTCTTTAATAAGATTTTTCTTTTAGCTATTATGTGTTAAAGAGGTGTTAATACAAAGCTCCCACTGCTCAGTCTCTCAAACAGACCTTTAAAATCCCACCTCCTCTAGGTGTAAGGCATTGGCTTCTAAGCAGGTCAGTTGTACTTTTCAGAAATGAAAAGACTAAGGTGAGAATAATTTCATTTTTATCTGTCACTTTTAAAAATCTAAACCATAATGTACGTTCCACAATACTGCATATTGTGTAGCTTAGATGCGCTATTATGATTATCCGAAGCCCACAGAGAACTTCATGACAATTTTCCCTCCTTCAAGTGTATGTTTTGTCCGTCTCTGAGAGAAACAACCTCCTTTTTTTTTGGCTGGGAATGCTGTTTGGTATGATGAAATGTCATGACTGGGATCTGTCACAGAACTGGTCTATATCACATAGGGGTTTTCAAGCAGAGGGACTAACACTCTTCGGTCTGTAGGGGAAGGCATAATATTCAGATTGTAAATGTTTTTGGTTTTTTTTGAGGTATGTGATATAGAGGAAGGTTTACCAGACAGAAAAGTGCTTAATCACCCAGGATGTTCCCTTTGATTCCAAAAGCACATGCATGTGCCAACACTGCCAATCACGTGCTGAAGTGGTGGCTCTAATGATCCTGGCTCCTGGAGATGCCTGACATATATGGAAACTTCTGGTCTGGGACTTGCAGTCTCCCTCGTAAGAGGGACAGGGAGCACGCCACCTTTTTTTGAGCCATACCCAGGGGGAGAAATACTGTGGTGCAACTGAGAGGGCCTTCTTGCCTAGAAACTGAATTGCTGAAATTCTTTAGGGAAGGCCCATTTACCCTTCTGACAGACTACGTGCTGTTGAAAAAGACATTATCTGACAGTCAAAAGCTGATGCTTCTGCTCTAGGCCTTCACAGCCTTCTATCAGCCCAGAGTCACCCAGAGCAAGTGCACTTTCTTAGCGATGCAAAAGATTTACCATCTTTCCCATCAGGTTACTTACTCAGCTAAGGAGGGGAAGTCATGCTTTGGAATCTACAGAGACCTCTGGAGGCTACGGAAAGCAGTTACCCAGGTTCTCCTGGAAAACCCTGGGATGGAGCCAGCTCCCAGGCCCTACTGAATGCAGTCCAGGGTCAGGAAAAGTTCTTGTTTGTAAAGACCTCAGATGACTGATAGGGGTGGTAGGTTGGCTCTTCCTTCAAAGAGAAGAGCCTCTCCAAAGGGGAGGAAAGCCTTGCTTGCTTCTGGCACCAAGAAAGGCTCTTTCCTTATCTAGAGTGCCTTCTTTTCCTTTAATGTTATTCAAAATAAAAACCCATTTAAAAGAGAAACTGCCGATGCTGGAACAGTTTATTTACTTACTCAGGGGAATGAAGAGCCTATAATATGTAATTCAATGTATGCTAGGGTCCCTTTTGCTGATAGAAAAAGTAAGATGCTTACAATAATGATTGCTTTTTCCCTATAGGTATGAGTGAATGAAATGAGAAGTTTAATGATATCATCTTGTTACTCTGTTGCCTATAGACTGTAAGCCTTGGATTCATAATTGCATTAAGAACCATAGCTTATGCTGATCGTTAACAAGGAAAATTTCACACTAGAGATACATTGTACTAAAGACCAGTTAAATTACAGTATGCGTATGTACATTACAGATATTATGATTCATTTCTGGAAGGCTTTAAAATACTATAGTTAGAAGGAATTATCTTGCATATTTCTCTCAGTGCAAAACTAAAGCCTGGAAAAAGATTAGTGTTTGTAGTATTTGACTTTTTTCACTGTAAAAATCTATCTTTTTCCTGTCACTCCCAGCTCCAATTACTCTGCCAGTTTTCCAGTGGCCGACAATAAAAATGTTATGGAGGTAGACTTATTAATATTTTTTTGCTCAGCAGAGCAGTATCCCTCCTTGGCTATTTGAGCAAAATAACAAGAACCATTGTCAAAAGTGGATACAGTGTCACTGGAGGTGCCTGGAAAAGAACAAAAAATTTAAAACAGGAAAGCACAACATTGTACTCTGAACTGCTTTACTTAGCATTTCTACTCTAGAAAGCTTATAGAATAAATGCAAAAAAGAATAGAAGATAACAGCATTGAATGAACTACATATATACCCCCTCTTTTGGACATGAAATAGATTGAACAGTTGATAAGACGTAATTAGGAACCCATCTTGCAGTTATGCATTCATATGAGAAAGGACTGCAAATCAAGGGTCTACCAAATAATTAGGCTTTTTTAAACATGCACCTAATTAAATTGCAAGATACAGCAACTCTGATTCTCTCCCTAATGTGCTACTTAAAAGGTCAAGGAATAGGGCTTTAGATAGATCCGCCTTCTGGGAAATAAACGCATTCCTCTTTTCCTGAGCATTACAGAACAAATTTAATAATTAGTCAGGACAGATAATTGCTCTTGTTCATTTTGAGAGAGCTTGTTACTGCTGGTATTATGTGTGGGGAAGTGGTGGTGTTGTTTTTCTTTTGTTTTGATTTTTAACACTTTATTGTCTCTTACCTGGGCACTTGTTACCCTGGATGTGAGCACTGCAGCAAAGGAACTGAATACATAATTCATAGGAAATAAAGATGTTGTGGGATCCTGGCTTCCTGATAAAAAACTCTAAATAATGTATCAAAAAAATGTTCAATGGATGCTTCTGTGGAGCCAGAATAATGGGTTTTGCCAGAGAGAGAACCAGGAGAGAGCCCCAGCTTTGCCCCCTGGAATTTAGTCTGAACACCAAAGGCAGCCTGCAATGAAGGCAGGGGTGGACCACTGGGAACTGTGTCTCAAGATGTAGATATGGATTAAGAAAATCTTGCAACAAAATAGATCTGAATTTCCTTATCCCAGAAGTGGGTCAGCTCCAAATTGCCTTTAGGGGAATGTATAGCCTTATCTCTTAGAGTGTTTTAACACTCTGTAACAATGTGTAGCAGGTTCAGACAAGCATATAAAGCAGAATTAACATTTGCTTTCTGACCCCTGTATTGATTTGTGCTCATCAAATTAACAATGCTTCTCAGCTAATTGTGTGGATATAGTTTAGTTTGCTGTGCTTTTTTTTCATTCATCAAAATATATGTAAACTACACAAAATAAAATTATCTTTAGCTGCCCTTTACTACAAGAGGAAATATTGTGTCTAAAAGTTTTGGCAAAGACAAACAGAAAGACTTTGGAGGCTGCTAAGTCATAATCTTGGTACTGAATTTGTGTCTATCTAGGTATGTGGATAAAAACTAGATTGCTTCCGATAGTATATTTTGTGGGAGCCACCAGACTGAGGTTAGAGTTTGAAGTTCAGATTTACAGTTCACTGTTTTTTTAAGTTTACTGTAATAAATGTAGGTGTTATGCTAAAATTTCCAATGCCCTTCTGAGTCAGTTCCTCTTTCAAAGGTAGTTCTAATAATTATCCAAAATTCGGTGGCATATTTTCAATTACATTGGAAGGACAGATTTTTTTTTTTTAGACGGATGTCCGTCAATAGTAATTTTTACCGTCTTTTGTGTGATCCTGCAGCACTTTCAGTTGGTTACACCTTCCATTAAAACAAAATCCTGCCAGTAAGAATCTGTCTTGTATCACAAAGCCACACAACCGCATACCATGAGCACATTTGCACAGATTATTTCCTAGGTGGAGTGGACAGCATCAAGGACACTTAGGTTTTAAGGACCAGCTTATAGTTTCTCTTTGGACTGGTGCTGACTATTTCTGTGTCTTTCTGCAGGCTGATCAGCTCTCACTGATACCTACTGCAGTTGTTTAGTATCATCCTTTCATGTTGAGTCTAGGCAGCTGCATGCTCCATTTCTGTTTCCTCAAGAAATCTAAGTGTGTAAAACATTGATTTATTTTTTAAACAGATTTTTTTTTCCACTTCTCCATGCTGAGCTAACTTCTAAGGAACAAATAGATGAACTGCATGAAGACTGAGATTACCTTGCTCTTTTCTCGCTAGTAATTATTTATGAGCACACAGCTGCTATACTAGGCAAAGTTCACAGCCAAAGAAGTGAAATTCGAAGGTAGGCAAATGTGGAAAAAAAGAATACACTAAATGTTATGAGATACTACAAATGCAGGTAAATTGCTCCGAGTTCCCTCTTCAATCTGTTTGTAGTCAGATTGCATGTATTTTTAAACTCATCTAATTTTTAACAGAAATTTCATTACAGTTTTCATTTAAACATATTTTCATTTAAAACTATGCAGAAATTCAGCAGATCATTCGGACTTGCTGTCATTTATTCTTTGAGAAAGAAATTAATTTTCTCAACATTTGCAAGTTTATTCATCAGTCTTAATTTGAATTACTAAAAATGTTAGACCCTTTGAAGAAATTTAGTATCTGGGTTACTCATTTCTGTGACCTAACTGAATAATTCTCACACTTCGTACTTATTGTACAGAGAGAGTTAACTTTAATCCTTTGCAAAGGTTATTTGGATAAAAGTAGGATCCAATTAACCTACATTATTAACAATTGCATCTTGCTATTCGTATAGGCTATGAATAGACTCGTTAACAAAACTGATAAAACAGACACAGGATCACTATGACTGTGCATAGTAATAGCAACTCAAGCTATTACTATTTTTTTATGCCAGTTTATAATTCTGTTATGATAATAACATGGTGGCTTGATGAAAAATATATATACAGATTTATATACACTAAGGGCTCTTGTTGGTGGATTACCTGCTCAGGTCCCGCTACTCTATGAAGGCTCTGTAAGTTCATCACCTGCTGATAGATTCCCACAGCTTTAATGTCTCAGTTCTTCCTTAAATGTAAAGGGCATCAGGAAACTTGAGAAAAGCACAAAATGGAGGCCCAAAGCCATGAGGACTCTGGCATTGCATCATCTTGAGGTACTCACCATGTGTGATGACAACCTTGTTAGCATAGCACTCTAAATGTGTGAGTTTATACAGAATGGCACCCAAAATACGGCACTGTAATTCTTTAACTTTACCCAAGCAACTCAAAGGATTTCCAAGCTGTATTTTTTACTGAAGTTCTCCAGCTGCTGCTGAGGTTTTAGTGTTCCACTGAATTTTACCCTTAACACATACATATATATTATATGTATGTGAGACTACTACCAAGTAATTTCTCATTGCCTGAAACTGTTGTGCATTTGCACAACATGGCAATACCTTCTTGAGCATGGTGCTTACCATATTAATTTTTTTTTAAAGCCTATTCTCAGACATATGATATAAAATGAAATTACTGACTCTGTGTGTGTTCATATGTCAAGACTATTTTAATTATCTTCAAGTATTGCAGTTGCAATAAATTTTAGGGACAAACTACAATGTATGTCTGAGTTACACAACTGTAATTCTGACCTCTGGTAATGTGTTCTGGGAAGAAGGATGAGTGTGGGGGAAAGTGAGGAAAAATGTACAGATTTTTCAAGATTGTATAATCAGATCATAGCTATCTGATTATTTTGCTGATGTTTGCACTGATACTAACCAAAATACACCAGTGCAACCTCCTAATAAAAATGTATTCTGCTTTTACAAAGATTTACCCCCCAAAAATAAAATAATAAAAAAAGAATATACCTTTTATATGGAAATGTGTTCAGTCCTAAAATATACATGCTTCATTCTTCAGTAGAAGACTCTCCAAAAGAGGGACTGTTGGTGTGCTTTCTGGGACACTTACCAGGACCAGCTCTGCTGAACCCTGAGCTAAACTTTAATTTAACTGGAGCTAGCCATGTAGTAGAGTTACAAAAGAAATGGAATTGGAGTGATCAGTTACTAAGTAAACAGCAGACCTGAGTGTATCAAGACTATCTGTGCTTAATGTGTGGTGGTGTTTGGTGTATTACCAAGGTGGGATAACTTTGCTCTTCTAGAGAACCTAATACAAAATTTCTGGAAGTAGGCTTGCAGTTAATACGATCAAACTAGCAGAGTCTAGGCAATCTGTGAGATTAATTCCCATCTGTCAGTCTTTTCAGCTATAGTTGCAAATTGAATTTCATACCAAATTCGACTGTACAGATGTCACACTACAGTCTACAGCTGTCTCTGAGTGCTCCGTAAAACAAAGTCAGAAGGTAGATTCCTGTCTTCCAGACCCAGCTTTTCCCCACTCATGCACAACGGTAATCTCAGCATTGAGTCAGGTTTGGTTTGGGTTTTTTTTTTTGGTAACGTGAGATAGATTAATACATTAATGGAGAGTTTCCATTAATCAAGGAATAAAAATTCCTTGAGACAATTTTGCCAAAATTATCCCATCTTCTCATTAAAAAAGAGCCTGGTCCATTGAGGTCATTGTCAATGTGAACTGGTAAAGAAGCAGGAGGCTGATACATGTCTGACCCTTCTACAATATATTTTAGAGCTACACAAGCCTTTTCTTTTTCCACCTCCTCCAATATTCTTGATTCATTCACTTTCTAAATGCAATATATCTGACTTTCCAATTCTGCGAAAAACAAGGAAGCAGATTTATGCTTGGGCAAACTACCAAAACAGTATTATTTGTCTAGTTTTTCATAGGAGTTAAAGGTGACCTGTGAAATGCCAACAGTTTAAAAAAACAAAAGAAAGCAAAAATGCATCGTGCACATATGGGTGAGGTCTCTCTTTTTGTTGTTTTGTGTAACTTCTAAGGAACCCTTGGCAGCATATTTGGGTGCTGTCTCATGACTGCTCCTGTCAACACCAGCTGCTGGGCTCAGGGTCACATTCTTTTGTTTAATTGTTTAGGTTGGAAAACTTGTAAGCCTAAGAGTAAAATTATGACCTTATAAAACAGTAGCATCTTGTTTATTCAATAACAAAGTGCTTTATCTTTCTATCTAAATGGAAAAACTGTAGCATGGAAAAAGTGGTCCATATGTTTTTTGGAGGGATTTTTGGACTGGGGTGGGATGGTGTTTGTTTTTTAAGTTAGTGATCTTCTATTACACGAAAATTGAAAAAAAACAGTAAGAAGAACATATAGAAGAAACAGCTTGCACAGAATCTTGTACCTTTAAAATAGTTCTTACTTTGAAAGGATAAGTAGCCTTATATAGAACATGCAGATTTTGACAAGATTAAATATATTTGGAACATAATGTACGCAGCTTATTTTATGGCCAGTTAATATTTGTTCCTTTTGCAAGATGGAGAAAATAAATTTTTGTGCAATTCCCTTCTGTTGTCAGTGCTAGAAAAAACGGGAAAATAAACTTGGATCTCAACAGACAATTATGTTGCCAGTGTTTCTTCACGAACACAATTTTCACCTGTTTTGAAGCCTTTCCAATTTAAACTCCTATTTTCATCCTGAAAAGGCAATTTCACTACAGGAATCCCCCATATGGCAGAGAAAGAGGTAGTAGAGAGTATTAGCCTTTGATTTCTAAATACTGCACTCAGTATTTAAGTTCCGTCAAATGAAAATAAGCTGGAGGATCTCATTCCGACCCCTGTTTGTGGATATTGCAGAACTGTTATATAGTTCAGCAGTTGGGCAAAAGCAGCAGTCTCTGCTTAAAAGAAGCCCAGAGAATGAAATAACGTAGGTCCCCTCGCTTCAGACAGAAATGTGTTGTAAGACCATATAAAGAAATGTTTACTGGGACTTGCCTGCCCTGCTCTTGCTTGTGGCCGGGAGTCTCTGTAGGGGTGAGGAGGGTATTGGAGGCAGCTCAGCCCAGATTGGGTTTTCTGAAGGTCAACTTCATTCTGCTCTCCCTTCTTCCCCTCCAAAGTTGTGTTTAGTTGTTCATATAGTGTTTATGATTCTTACTGTCATAGTTCATATTGCTATGTCAAGATGAACTATTAATTTGTAGCCCCTTGAGTATAAAGAGGGGAGATATGGAAGTTTGGTTCTACTCGCCTTATTTAGCCATCTGCAAAATGAATCCAAGAAGGGATTTCTCATTTGCTTCTGAGTTGAGAGGAGGCCTGTTTAAGCCTAAAGCTGCTTTGAATTGGTTTGCAGAATAAAAGCATACTGATGGTTTGCAAGCACATATGCTACAACTTTACTTCACAAGAGGTTTGTTTTTTCACAGGTGATTTTGCATATGATGTTTGCATGGCAGGGGGGTGTAGGGTGGGGGGAAAGAGGGAGGAAGACAAAAACAAGGGCAAGTAATTAACTCTGTTCCCTTCTCCTTCAAAACACCTATTCTGAGGTAACTCAGGAAGTTTGTTATAAGCCTGCCTCTTCCATCCTTGTTAGAGTAGCACTTTACTTTTCATGTAAGCAGACTGAGCTTGTCATTTGTGACAGTAGAACCATCTGCAATCTTTTTTGTGCCCTCCTTTTTTTTTCCCCCCCAGCTTCATGAGCTCAGGTAGAGTCTACTTGCATTTCCATCATTACAGGCACAACTACGATACCAAGTTTTTTCCCTAAATCTGAGTCTCTAAATGGAATAAATTTTGTTTGTAACTCCTGACAGAGTATTCTTCTCAGGGAAGCAGACTATTTTAGGGCAAAGAGTGTTAGAGTGCATCACAGCTCACCCGAGCTATTGCTTCAGGCTCTCTGCAAACTCTGGAAGACAACAGCGACTTGTCTCATTATGCTGTCAAGCTTTCCTTGACATCCCTGAAGAACAGAAAACTACAGACTGATTAAAGCATAGACCATGGCAGTTTTGCTTTGTTTTTTTATTTTTTTAAATTTTAAAAGCACGTTTTACAGCATGCAAACTTGTTTGACACCCTGTGACATCTTCACGTTGTCGAATTCTTTTGGCGTGGTACCAGCTGTTGGCTAGGAGTCGGAGAAGACCTGAAATCACCTAGTAATAAACACTGGAAACTCTGTCTCTCAGAGAGACTTGGGAGGGATTTAGACCTTCTGAATATGGCTACTAGTACTGATACCATAATCCGGATTTTGCAGGCATGTACTATTGTTCAGGCTCTCCTTTTATTATTTCATGTAGTTCTAGAATATCTCAGTAAATCTCTTTCATCTTTTCTCTTTAAACCTCTTAAAAAGTAAAACTCTTCTCTGTCAGCCCTCAGCTTTCTATTTAGGAAAGATATCCTCATAAATATATGTCTGAGTTCAAGATTTGTTTTGTGTGAATTTTGAACCTTAAATGCCAAGTTCAAAGACATAACCTGTGGACCCATTTTCATGTTTCCTGAGGCACAGGCCCTTGCTCACAACCTCCCAAGTCCTCCTTGCAATCACAACCCCATGCTCACAACCTCCCAACCGTCCCTCCTTGCCTCTACAGCCCAATGCTTGCCTCCTTGCACAGCGGGGCTCTTGCACA
>JAOXNO010000001.1:122270751-122296006 GCA_028565335.1 Limnodromus scolopaceus
TGTATACAATAAAAAACCCTTTTGAATGTAGAAAAGCAAGTATAGGGGGAAAATGGTGATTGTTTATTCCTTTGCTGAATGAACAAAATATATTAATTCTTATATCCTTTCTGTCATACGTATATCAAATCTTTTTTAACATTAAAAATTATTTAAAATAATGTAACTTTATTTACTTTTTTTTTCATTTCTCTCATTCCTGAAATTGTGACTTTTGATTAGTAATTAATTTTTCCCATTAGATAGGCCACAACTACCTCTCATAAATATTTACTGGGGTACCAATGTATGTGTAACGATTCAATTAGAGCATATAGTAGCACTTACAGAGCTGGCCTTGCAGCCTTTGCTTTTATTGTAATGGTGCCACAAGTTAAAATTCAGATTATACTGCTAAGCATGTTAATCATGCAGAAAGTTTTGGATGGTCAGCATCGTACTATGAACTCAATTTGGGTGTTATTGGGTTAGTAATGATTCTGAGTTTTGTTTCTGCAATGACCTCATTTAAGGTAGATAAAAATACCTTTTTTCCATAACCCAGAATAAGACTATGCAAAGACTTTATTTAAACCAAGATCTCCCAAATCTGACCCTAGGCTTCCTATTTATTATATGGTTCTATTTTATTTTCAGTGAAATACTCAATAGGTTATTAACAGCATTCTCTGCGAAGCTGAGTTGGAGATTGTCTTGTATTCTTTGACTTTAGCTACTTCTTTCAGCTGCCAAAGCATACAAATGAGAGAATTGTCAAAGGAGTTTTTCCTCTAGATCTCTCTTAAAAAGAAAAGCTAAAATGCAGCCAGAAAATATAGGAGGAGAAATGCTGCATTATATCAGGATTATGAGCATGGGAAAACTCACCTAGTATGGATGCTTGCTGAATGGTGGTTTAGGTCATGTGTTTTCTTTGGTGTGGGGTTTTTTATATTTTTGTTTTATGGGGTTTTTTAAGTGTTAAAGGAACTCTCTGGAGAACAGGAAGAAATAGAAATTCCCAGTTCATTTTCTTTTTCTTTTCTTTCCTTTCATGATACTAATATGTGTAAGGGTAAAAAAACCCTGAAATGGTGAATACTGAGCAGATAATTTCAGAAATTCCTGAGGGGTGGGGGGAGGTAGGAGGGAAAGCATGGTTTATTTTTTAAATTTCTGGGAAAGTTTGCTTGAGTCATAGCTTAACTGGTCAGGCTTATCCCTACTAATTAAAATTGTACCACATCTTTTGGGACCATTTTAAAGGAGCTAGTTTAACTGTCACAGCCTTAGTGTAGGTGAAACAAGCATTTTAATCAGATGGGCACTTACAATAATAGTTCCATACTATTCCTTGAACCATCAAAGACACTCAACCACTCCAGACTCCAGGTAATGCTTGCAAGCTCTTCAGTTTAGATTGTTCTTTGTGAAAAATAGATCCTGTTTAATTCCCCATGAAATAAAATTTTATTATTATCGTTGACTGTGATAAGAATACAAGGAGAAATAGGGGGTGAAAGGAATGAAATTCAATTTATTTCTCCTAATGTTGCAATATATCACATCTTTTATCTGTTTTGCATGATCTAGAGGAAAATAATTTCATGTCAGTCAAACAACTCAGGAGTCTGAAAAAGTCTTCATACTAAACAATTGGGGGAAAAACAACTTAAGTGTATAAGTAACAAGTAGCTCAGAATAGATAATTCCCTTCACTGTGTCTGAAAACAGACCCCTAAAAAATACAGTGCCTGTTTGGAAAAGGGCATTGGAGAAAATGCTATATCACAAAGTGCATAATTTATTGTCATGTGTAGCTGTTGCAGAAAACTGATAATGTACTGAAGATGGCGATCTTCACAAAATATGCACATAACTGGAATCTTGTTTCATGTTCTCAAGGCCATGTTGATAACAAAAATGAAGAGTATAGGCAGGGAGGGAAAAGTTTGGACATAAACTCTGGAGAAATCCAAGTAATTAATAATGTTTGCAATAAGCTGCATATTATATTCAACCAGCAGAGTAAGTATAACAAGAAGGACAGAAATTGCAGGTTAAGCTGTAAAATACCTGATTTTGGAGAACTGTAGGAACATTCACATTTACATTTGTAATTTAGTTTTCGATCACAAAGATATTTAAATAGTTCAGGGTGAAGAAAAGAGTTGTAATACTGAGGACTTCATCCAGAAAGAGGTCAAGCTGTGTAACCTGTTTCCTTCCTTCTCTGATGGCTTTTCACAGGTGACAGTGCACAAACTGTACTTTTAAATTGAGGTGAAGGTGCTTTTATATGTATCTTTGCTCATAGACTTTTTTTCCTAATCCTTAGCTAAATGTTTGACCTTAAGTTTTGTTGAATACATTCATCTTCCTTTACTTTTAAGCCTTAGTGGTTGGTTGAAAAAGGTGAACTGAGATGTAGGGATGCTTTTCTCCTCTGTTATCTGAGATGGGCAGATTAAACAAAGCATTGTGTGCATTTTGGGAGGGTTTTCTATTTGAAATATGTTAAAGTGTAGCAAGGGCTTGGAAATGTTTTCCGACAAGGACCATTTTTGTGAAGGCTGCTGCCTAGTGCTGGAGTTCCCTCTGCCTGTCTCAGAGCAGTGCCACCACAAGAAGAAAACAAAATAGTATCACAACTTCCCATTATGTTTTGTTCTTCGTATATTTCATTCCCTCTTTGTACTGTTGCCATGTGCAATGTAAAACCTTTTGTGGTTGAGAGTTTAAACTGTTACTTTTATTAGCCTTTTAAACAAATAATGCCCTTGCTTTTTCCAGAAATGTATAAATTTTAAAGCCTTGATATTGTGCATGAGCTGACTTTGCTTATATAGGTCTGTGAATAATTCTGTGCTAAATTCTAGGAATCAATTGAACTTCCTGCATTGACTTCATCTTACAATTTGAGGAAACCTGTTTATTAGTGTTTTCTTAAGAGGAATACACACCTGTATGTGAGTACGTGAGCTTGGAGTGAGGATCTCAGAGAATTTCAGTTTTGGAGGAAGCCTGAATTAAAAGTTGTTACTTAAGAATATGTGAAGCCTCATGAAGAAAGATTAATTTTGAATACAGAGTGGGGTGGTAAGAACTTTGAATCACTTGGCTAATACACTTAATAGCAATATGTTGTCCTAATACACTGTTATTAAACTTTCTAATTCAACCTTTATTACAGGGAGGATGTTTATTTAGATACGTGAGATTACCTCACTTAGGGAAGAAAAAAGAGTTCAAGAATATAATTTTATAGACAAATTGATATGTTTTATGGCTCATATATAGAATGCTTCCATGCAGAAAGGTAGGTCAGGGCAAGAATAAGTATTTTAGAAATATGCAATATATTGTGTGGAAATAAAGAACTAAGATTGAATTCTACTCCATTATCTTTATAACATCTTTACCAATAACATGAGCTGCATTTTAATAGTTATCTTTATTCTGAAAATACTTAGCTTATGTGGTAATAGCTATTGGACTGTAGAAACTGGAATTAGCAGTGGACAAATCGGCTACTGCTATAGAAGAGATAATAACCCACTATAGCACCTCTTGGGAAATATAAAAATAAAATAAACATAGCTTGACACAACTCAGTAAGTAGAAAGCATTTTATAGTTCTGTAGTTCTTATAGATCATGATTAAAGTTCTGAGTGTTCCTGAAAATAATTTGAGGGGAGAAGTGTAATTAGTGTGTTATATTCCCAACTTGACTTCAAAAAAAAAAAAGGTAATTTGACTGCTGAGACTGGGGCAACACATTGTAGATATACGCTCAAACAAGCCATGCAGACATAGTGGTGAACTCCAGCTATAACCCAGGCTTTCAACTCATCAGTCCACAACCTTATGCTGCTGCTTTTCTGTCTGTGGGGAACGTCAGCTTAGGTGTGTCTCCTCTGTTTAGGCCCCAGGTTTCTTCAAAGTATAAGAACTGAAGGGCAGTTAGTCTTCACTAACTTTAGACAACTACAGTGTTTTGTGTGCATCCGAACACAGGTCATCCTTAGCTGTTTTTTTTGTCAGCACCCCCCACATCTTTAAGTACATCTTTTTTTTTTTTTATTCTTTTCTTTTTTTTGACCTGACAGCTACAAGCTGCCATTTCTGTGCACATGCTGGGGGCAAGGGCCTTGAGACACTTCTGTTTCACAGGCACATGACTTGCTCCTTAAGGCTTTGAGGTACCACCATAGCCTCACAGGCCGATAGAAAGAGGAGTTGGAGCCAAGACGAGGTTCAGCTTCTGTGACTGGATCAGCTCGTCCCTCTAAGGTATATCATGATGTAAATAAAATGAAATATAATGTAGTCATGATGTAGTTAAAGTAGTTTGCTTGTTGATGTTGCAGATGTCATATCTCCATGCAGAATCTACTCGCCTTTGCTTTCAGTAAAACAAAACCATCTTCAGTTTACACACTAATGCAATTAACCAGAAATAGAGAAGAACTTGGAGAAAGAGCTGAAAAAGATTTCCCTGTTCTTTTTAATACTCCCATCCAAAATAGGAAATCAATGGCTCTATAGGTGCTTCTCTGTGACATACAGCTGAGAGAAAACACAGACATGAGAGGGAAAAGGTGATTTAAAGCACGTGGAGAATCCCTGGTGGGGTATGCAGGGATACGCTCCCATTCCTGTTCAGCTTTCAGAGCTTTTCTCCCCTGGTGTCAGAACAGGCTTGTCCGATTCTTTTATAGGGGGTTACTGCATCCTGGCTGACTGACTGCACTTAAGAAGCTGGAACACGTTTGTGTGAGTCAAGCAGATGCCTATATCAAGGTGCAGGTTTCCTGTAGCTCTGTGTGTGTTACGGAGAGGGGAGAGACACATAAACCCACTTTTCTCACTTCCACTCTTTGCCAAACTCCCGAACGAGAAGAACAAACGAAGGGAAATCCCTCAACATCTTCAACATGTAATGCAATAACTAACAAAAATATACTAAATGTGGTAATCCACTATAAAAGCATGATTAAAGGAAACTTTTAATAATTGTAACTTTTGTGAAGTACCTAGTACACTCTTGCACATGAGTGACACTTTGAAAGTCTGATAGGTAGAAATATTCTGTCAAAATTGGTCTTTTTAGAAAAACGGAATAAGGCTTAGTTGGTAATTTGAGAATTCATTTTTGCAGAATCTAGCAAACCAAGAACTGCATTCATTGCTTAGTAGCAGAGCAAACCATAGTCACAGTTATTTTCGTACCTCACTTATAATAAATAGCTTAAAGGGGATGTAGACTGCTCATCACAATTCTTTTCCTGCAGTATTTCATAATGCTTAAGTTTATAGGCATTTCTTTTAGAGTCCTCTAACATAGATGCTATCCTTATTCCTGTTCTGCCGTTGGAGGGTTACAGTACTTGAAGTTCCCTAGAGGGCTCTAAAATATATTGCCAGACTGATGATCTAGAAAGGTTCTGTAATATTCAGACTGTCTAGATGTTTCTGTACTGCTTTGTGGTTGCACTCTTACAGTCTGTCCAATCACGTAGATACCGTCTGAAAGAAGTCAAAATAAGAGAAGGCTAGTGTTCACAAGTGTACTCATTTTTAATTGTGAAGACCTCTTCAGCTACTTCTACAGGCTTTGCAGAAGCGTGCAAAAAAGTGTTCTACTACATCACCTGCAGAAATTTAATCAGTGGCTTAGTTTTAAATTATTTGTCTTAGTTTGTAGACACACAAGACATCCTAATGATTACTAAAATACCAAGTCAATGAGAGGGTTTTTGTGCCTGTATTCTTTGTTCTTTAACTAAGCAGATGTCTCCTAAGTAAACAAGTTAAGTCACAGATCTTAAAACCGAGGGAACACTTGTGCTCAAAGACCATAGCCTAATGTAAAAGAGTAAAATGTTGTTATGGGGCTCCACTTCTCGACTGCATAATATATAATGGTTTGAACGTGCAGTAACAGATGGAAATGTATCTTGTAGTACCAAGGAAAGATCTTCCTTCACTTAAATGAGAGCAGACATGATGCACAAGTGCAAATAAACCTCTTTCAAAATGTGTTATGGAATCCTTAGAAAGCCCAAAATATTTTGCAGAGAGGTTTATTACCATACGGATGGTTCTACAGATTCTATTTAAAAAGTATGTTTGGGCTCATTTAGAAACTCAGCATTCTCTTATGATAATATGTCCACAGTAGAAATATGTTTCTCTATTGGTAGGGCTCTATAGAAAAGTATATACAAAATTGATATGCTAATTGATATACCAATAGACTTTGGTACAGTAATACCCATGCATGAGAAATAATTTACTGTCCTTTATAAAACCCATAACCAGACCCATTGGGTATGTGAAGCTCTAAAGTTCCTAAAAACAAGAAAGGACTTTAAAAACACCTGCAGGTGGTAAATGCAATCAGATGCTCTGTGTGGATTCATCACATAATTCCCCCAAGGAAACAGATGAAATCATTACACTGAGCGGCTGTATCCTTGGAAAGTACTGCTCGTAATTGAACTATTCCAAACACTCTGCCACTAAAAATGCATCCTTCAGATGTCAAATTCTGCTCTGCTGAGCAGTGTACGTGACCCACTGACACAAGGCATGGTAGAGTTTTGATGGGGCTGAATAAGCCGTTTGATCTAACTTTTTCAGAGAACAGTGTGTAAGCATTTATTTATTTATATTTCTGTCTAGGCAACATTACTCAAAACCTTCAGAAATCCAATATTCCCCATTATAAGGAGCTTTTCATTTTCTATTGTCAATGAAAAGAAAATAAGTCATAACAGGCCTGGAATCCTGTAATTTTTTTAAGAGTAAAGGGGGGAAATGTATGCAGTGAGGACAGTTCTTAACTTGAGCCCAATTACTATTTCCTATAAAAAAGCAAAAAAAATATTGGCTTGGTTTTTAGTAAAAGGATGTTTTGATAAGGCAGGACATCTAGCTAAAAACAGAGTGTAGAAATGATCAGCCTGAGGAAGAAGCAAAATCGAGAGTTTCACACTCTGCATTTAGTATGGGTGTATCAGGTACCCTCTACCACAGAAGCCTGAAGGAGCTGCCACACAAAGCTGGCAGGAGGGCTTCCAGCAAATCTGAGTCAGAGTGGTACTGTACTGCTGGAAAATAGCAAGTGTAGTAGTGACCTTTAAGAAAGGGGAAATAAGTCTGGCCAAATACCAGATTGTTATTCTGGTATCAATAGCATGAAGCACTTCTTGGGAGGGGAAGAGCTAAAGAAAGAACTCCATTGAAATGGGTTAATTAGAGTATTGGATTGACCAGAAGTAGGTTTTGTGCACCTAATTTCATATTACCTATGATCCAGCAGTGACGGTTTCAGTCTTTGCACTGTATCAAAGATTTCAGTAATGTGGAAAATTTTAACCAACTTGAAGCTACTGGGGATTAGCAGAGAAATAAGTGAATAATGAACCTGTGCTAGGCAAGAAAGCAGTAAGTTTAGGCTAAAGGGAAACGTTTAATTGATAGTAAGTTATTAACATGTGTCCATGCTGAGGCAAGATTGGTACAGGGCACTGCCTATACAGTGGCAATTCATAAGTTCAGTTTGAATATCAGAAGTAAGTTTCAAGCCACAGTGATCTTCTGTATGAGGCTTCTAAGAAGAATTTAAGCAGACCAGAAAAACCTAGTTTTCTTCACAAAGGAGTCAAAGTTTCTGAACAGGATTATATTTTATGTGCTTATATTGACCACTGCCTAAAGCAATGGATCTATGACCAAAGAAGTAATTTTCACAACACTCAAGACCTGGGAGAGGGAATGCCTAACAGTGGTTGACGAGTGCCAATTTTTTTGAGGTTTAACTTGGTAAAGAGATGCCACAAAGTAAAGAGAGCCACTTAGTAAAGAGGGCCACGAAGATGATCAGAGGGCTGGAGCACCTCTCCTATGAGGACAGGCTGAGAGAGCTGGGGTTGTTCAGCCTGGAGAAGAGAAGGCTCCAGGGAGACCTTATAGCAGCCTTCCAGTATCTGAAGGGGGCCTACAGGAGAGCTGGAGAGGGACTCTTTCTCAGGAAGTGTGGTGACAGGACAAGGGGTAACAGTTTTAAATTGGAAGAGGGGAGATTTTGATTAGATAGTAGGAAGAAATTCTTTACAGTGAGGGTGGTGAGGCACTGGAACCAGCTGCCCAGGGAAGTTGTAGATGCCCAATCCCTGGAGGTGTTCAAGGCCAGGCTGGATGGGGCTTTGAGCAACCTGGTGTAGCGGAAGGTGTCCCTGTCCATGGCAGGGGAGTTGGAACTAGGTGATCTTTAAGGTTCCTTCCAACTCTAACCATTCTATGATTCTATGATTCTATGCTGCTCATCAGCAGCGTTTCACATATCATCTACCAAGTGTTTTCTTTGGCTGAGAGGACCCAATCTCTGTGTTTGTCCCAGAACAACACAATGTGTCAGCAGCTCTGCTGCGCTGTGGCTGTGGATGTCCAGGCTCCCTTCTGGTTCCAGGCAGTCCATTGCCATGAACTCGAATGATTGTTTTTTCCCAAAGTGAATGTGTTTTGGTTGTTGTAGCTGAATTACTGGAAGGTATAAGTAAACTTAAAACAATTTTGGAAACTGAAACTTTTTCTAGTTTTCTTTCCTTGTAAAGTAAATACTGGCTATCTTCTCCAGTTTGCCAGTGGGTCTCTTGGCTGTCCAACAGCAGTCATTACCTCTGACTCTCAAATTTTTCTCTCAGGAAATATTTTTGTCCTGACAAGTTACTCTCAGATTCCTAATTGCAACAAATATGTAATTTGTGGGGGTTTTTCTTTTGCAACCCCAAAGTATACTGCCTTCCTACAGTACATAGGTCTGTTATGGGAAGTTTCTTTGTGGTAGGACAGATTAGAAGGGAAGACAACACTAGTGGTGAGGGGTTAGCACATTTTGAGGATGCAGAATGGGAAAACATAAGTCTACAGAGCAGTCACAAGGTGAAATCGAATCCATGGTGAGAGCTGTGAAAAAGCTTATGCCCAGCTGACTTCCATTTGACTCCAGCTTTTTAATTTGACAAGTTTTCAGGAATTACTTTTCATTTCTAGGTTTAGTGAAATGAAATTTCTTTTGCTTTCCTTTTTTTTTTTCCTTTCCCCAAAGCGGCAGCCATTTAAGGTAGAGGCTTGAGAAAGGAAGAAGATTCAGAGATGACAACAGAGAGAGAAGTGAAACTTTAGGATTATATAAGGGAGAATGAGTGTGTGGCATCCTACCTAGTAGTGTTAAACCTGCCATATCAGAAAATGGGTGAGGCTATATGAGGAAAAGTGAGTAAAGACTGAAGTTGAGGATTGACCATGTGGAAAAAAAAAATTAAAAAAAAAATTGCTTGGGCTGTTGGGGATGTGGAACCACAGATACCTAACTCTCATCAGAAAATAACTAAAATAAGCTCCTCCATACTAGTTAATAGCAAAACTAGGATAAATAGAAGTGCCACAGGTAAAATGTGCATCAGAGAAGAATAATTTCTGCTGTCTTTTTATTTGGTCCTGTTAAAGTTAGAAGCCATCACAGGCCGTGCAGCTCCCTCATGTGTTTATTCCTCCCTCACAATCTTCAACCTGTACAGTATATTGAACAGGATATTTGCAGAATTTGCAGCTTTGAGTTATTCCACTTACAGTAGTACATGGTCAGACTGGAGTTGCAACTTATTTATTTTTAATAAACAGTGAACATGAGTGATGTTCACTAGCAGAGGCAAAGAGGGCTTCTTTTAATGTGGGAGAGAAATGCTTAGAAGACCATTAAGAATGAGGATTTGATGGTGTGAACATAAGGCTGGCGCCTGTCAGGCTTACACTGTTTGCTTTTCTATCATGAACTTTCTCTGTGACCTTTACCAAAAAACTCCCGTTGTGTGTCTGTTCAGCAACTGTAAAATCTCTGCTTCTAGAGATAAAAGCCATATGGGTCTTGGGTATTATGGCTTTATGAACTGCACAAATACCTAAAATGAAATACTTATTTAAAAAGAAAAAAATAATAATGAAGAAACAGAATTACAACATCCCTTACTTCTGAGCTATTTGTTGTTCTTCTGCCTTTTGAAGCTCATCTTTACTTCCTAAATGATAGTAGGTATCAGATATTGCTTTGGGCCACGTATACACGTAATAAATACTTTTAGCTTTATCGCCCCATTCATTTTCCATGTGGCTAATACGAACAGTAATAAATGAGCCCTATTTAGAAGGATTAAAGGTGAGCAGCTCTCTTCCTGCACTGTTTCTATGTGCTTCCAGAACTGGATTCCGCGCCCCTCCTCTCCCAGCTTTTCCAGATGCGCACCCCGAGCGCTGCGCAGTCCGGGCGGAGGGAAGCGCGGAAGCGACAGTGGCGGGTTTGAGGGAATGTCACTTGTGTGTTGAGAGCCCCATCCAGTGGCAAAATAGCGCTGTAGCACTGAAGACCTGTATTTCTGAGAAAACTCGAGGCTGAGGAACAGCTGCAGGGCACAGCAGGCAGCTGGGGGTCCCGACTCTCATTCCAGATCGGAGCCCACCATAGGCAGGGAGAAAACAATGAGGAAAGACTTGGACTTACTTTTGTTTACTTCAAATAAATTAAAAAAAAATAAAAAGGAACTACATTCCGAGCTTGACCCGCATTGTGATCTGATCTGCATGTGAATTGGAAAACATATGTAAATATTTCTAACCGATAAGCCTGATGAAGCTAGCATTTTATGAAAACACTTATTTATTATCCAGGAACACTTCATTATTTAATAATTCAGTTACCTTCCAAGTCTGCTTTGGACCTTATCACCTGAAGAAGTGTATCATAAATGTTTAAGCAACCTGACATATAGATGAATTCCAGATTTCAAATAATTTCCAAGCAAATTCTACTCTTGACAACTAAGCCAATGGTGAATCCAATTAGGAATGTGCAGCCTCCTCATAAGGAATCCTCATTTCTACAATGTTTATTGGATTAAATGTTAACAATTTCCAGCAAACTACCTCTGGCAAATTACACCACTTGTCACTGTTGCATTGTCAGCCATACTCCATCACCTGTCACTGCCTTGCTCTCCTCATTCACAAGCCTCTTTGCCTGCTTATGCTGTACTAATCATCAAAGGGTAACTACCATTTTTCATCTTGATGAGAACTGAACATTTGAATCTCAAACATAGCTTTGAAAAACTCAGCCAAACACTTGATAATCATTAAATTCTCAAACGGTACAGCATCTAGTAAGCATTATAAGTTGATTAGGAATGCGAAGCACTTTTTCCTGCTGTCAGCAAGCAGGCTTTAGGGTGCCCTCTTCTGGATTTTATTCACCTCCAAAATTTTTTGCCTGCAGAAATAACTTCTAAACAGAGTGAGTGACCAACTTTGGTTATTTTTCTTGTGTGTGTTATATAAAACTAATTTTCACTGTACGTTGCCTAATGCACAGTGAGGTTTAACCTAAAGAGTTCAGAAATCTGCACCTTTAACAGATAGTTGGAGAAAGAATATTCATTGATGGTAATTTGTTTGCATACTGTCAAAACCAAATACTGCAGCTGGCACTGTGCTTTTTTGCAGTTGGGTTGAGACTGTAGTTCAGTGGATTCTTCCCAGCAGCAAAATGGCAAAACGCTGTTGTACAATCAGAGGAGTGAGAAACAGTGGTGCACAGGCAGAAATGAGCAGCTGGGAGAGAGGGGTATGGGGAAGGCAGGAACACAAGCTGGCTTTGCTGCTGAAGTATCCACTAAATGAAAAGCTGGTTCCCCGTCAGGTGGGTGGAGGCAAAGGGATGAGCTTAACAACCAGTGAAGGGCATTGCCAAGGCATCGCTGGCACTATGTTTGAGAAAACTCTGAGCCTGGAAATCAGGATCTGAGACATGAGCTGGTTCTCTTCTTGAAGCTGGTTTTAGCATTGATAATCCTCCAGACGAATTCACACTCATCAGAAGCCTTATTAAAGTGAGCACAAGAGCAAATTTCACCAAAGTTACATTTTCATTTGTGGAAGGCAAAATCCAAGGCCATGACTTGTAAGACACAGATTGTACAGGCAGGATGAAAATGCTTCTCGGTCAACCTTCCTTTAAAATCTGATGTTTGAATAGAATTGAGAAATTGCCATGAAGTTAAATGAGACCAAGAGGGAACTCTACATTTGTTTTGTTTTACTCACTTATTTCAGTCTAACTAGTGTCCCAAAAGCTTTGCAATTTACCCCCAAACCATTCAGGCATTTTATTCCCATGTAAGTATGCTGGTACACTTTGACTCTCCCAAGCTTCTTAACACAAACTTGGACCCCAAAGGTCTCAAGGAAGAAGCTCTACTGAGTGGTGAGGAGTGGTTCAAACATTGGTTATATGAGACAAGGGAGAAAAATTTCTTAATAGGAAGTGTCCCTTCCATCAGGACAGGGAAGGAAGAAGTGGAAGGGCTTTTGGAAGGATGAAAATACTGTTCTGTTCCTATCCAAGGGACAAAGGGGAAAGCTTGTTTACATCACAGAAGATAGATATCAAAAAGTTTTTAGTCTCTCTTACATCCTGTCCGAAAAACAGTGCTGAACAATTTGACAGTCACAAAACCTGGACTTTCACATGGTGGTGCCAAAGTCTTAGTATGGAGCTCCAGGGTCATTTGGAGAGAGTAATTGCCCCTTAACTTTGTTTTTACAGTGCTAGCATTCACACTATCCAAGTTTAGGTACCTAACAAGCCAGATAATATAATCTGTCTTGTTTCCTTTGATTCCCACTGCAGTGAGTGGAGAGCAAGCTCTTTCATTAGAGTCTGGCTCCAAGCCACCCTCTAGAAGGTCCCCTCCTCTATCGCTGGTGACTGCGGCACCCTGGTACAGTCAGCACCTAAAGTGAAGTGCCTCGTGAAAAGAGTGCGATTACGTCTTCCCACAGTGACTCTACTTGTCTTAAATTGATATCACAACCTTTTTAAAAAAAGCACACCCCCACCCCAAAATGGAAATGGCGTATGAGTTATGCTAAAGGGAACACTACCAAATCCTTCAACTTCCCTTGCACAGACTTTAGTATTAATAAGGGGAAAAATTCAGCAGTTGCTTCACAGGAAAGAGAATTGAACAATAGCTCAGCACTGCATGCTTTGCTTTTTAAGCCAACATGTACAGGGTCTGACAGAGCTATTTCAGAGCACCAATTGAAAACTGAAAGAACAGTATTTCACTAGAAAATGTCAGTTCAACAAAATCTAAATGCTACATGAGAACAGACGGTTATTTTTAGGCTACTTTCACAAAAGTGAATTACCAAACCTACCTAGGGAACTCAGATTTCTTAATGCTGTTGTTCTAATAGGTACCTTAAATCGTCAAAAAAGCCACTTGTTTTAATGACTGTATTCTTGAAAAACTATGAGGTTTTAAGATTTATTTACTTTTGCTTTGAAGATTAAAGGATATTTCATCACAGCTCCCTTTCAAGCAAAAAGTTTTATGTTTTAACAAGCTCTACTACCTGTAACCATTCAAAGCTTTTACAGACTTTTATGTGGGGAGTTTAACTAGGTAAGAGTCTCTTTTCCTTGCATGGCCAGGGAATTAGTATATTGACAATTTTGAAGTGCAGCAAATGTGTTCAGAACATCTTGAAATAAAGCTGGTGTACTTTATATTGAAGGTATTTTCGGATATTGCAATAAATAGGACGTAAAGTCTGGTGGTCTTAAGGCTCTGGTAATACAGTTTGTTTCTGCACTGAACTTTTTTCAAAGTGAAAATGAATATGCCTGATGTTTAAGAGGAGTCCATAACTTAAACCTTCTCCAGTGTTTTTTGCTTCTAAGTCTCTGAAGGATCCAGACTACTGCTGGTTTGGGTGTTGTGCCCATACTGCCCTTAAAACCAGCCACCTTCCCCTTATGCACTGCCTATGGTAAAGAGTGATATAGATGGTGTTCTCACAGAGAAGGGAAATTTTTGTCAATGTTATCATCCCTTTTGCACTCCTTCTAGAAGTATTTTTGAGAGAGCCCTAGACATCTGTCTGGTAGCATTTCTTTCTTACCATGGAAATGCAAGGGCCATATAACACTTCTCATCAATGGGAAAGGTACGGCAGGGAAAAGAGTGAAACCTGCATCCAGGATGGTCTTATGAAATGCAGGAGGCTCAAGTTCAGTTTATGATCAGCCTGTTCAGACCACTCAGGTCCCTGAGCGTGTACTTACATCTTTCACAGTTATATCACCCAAGCCTTTGAAAAGTTTGGTTGTTGTCTGAAAATTACCCCCAAAAAAGCTGCATGAGCCAGAAAAGAGTTGGTCAAAGAAACCTGCTTGGAGTAGTGGACATATATGACCTGTTGGAAATGGGCAATTTAAGAACATTTTAAATACATTTTTCAGCTCAAACAGGGTGGAGGAGGGTGGGAAATCCTGTGATACATAAATTTAAAGGGAGTACTGCATTTGTGAGCATGGGATTTTAATGTAGATATAGTGCACTTTTAGTCCACAGCAAAATAAGGAGCCCCAAGCAGTAAGGGAAAGTGTCAATCTTGTGGGATGAAAAAGAAACTATAGCTGTACCTTCCTTGTATCTGACCTCTTCCATTCAGGAAGACACACACTTTGACTCTTTTTCTGCTAGCATCATCAGGGATGATGTGCTGGGACAGATGGGAACTCAGGTGGGGAAGCTGTGATGGCATACAGGCATCTTCCAACACGTGCCCAATCCAGGCAGCCAAAGGACTAAAACCCAGCAGCAGGGCACAGGCTGCCCTAGTGTGCAGGTGTAAACAAAGCTTTGAGAAACCACAACTGGACCTATGATTTGAGTCAGTGTCTCTCCAAATTCTTTTGCAATGTTCATATAGATAAAATTGCGTTCAGCTCCAAAGTCAATGTGTGATAAGTTAATTCCACAACATGCATCAGGAGAAGTCTTGCATCTTTAGCATTCCTCACATTACTTTTCAGGGCCTTAGCTACAGCAAAGGAGATACTTGGTACTGTTTAATACTTCTAAATGCTGGTAAAGCTTTCCCTTATTTCTTTCAAGGTGCGCAAAATGCATGGCCAGTTGCACTTTGACAGGACAAAAATGGCCCTAGTCAGTATGTGAAGGCTATATTTAAAAGAGATTTATAGCTTTTGTTAGATTAAGTATGCTTTTTACTTTTGATAATGTAAGCAATCATAGAAGAAAACTATTTTTACTGACTGTACTTCATGGACTTAAATGAATTTTGGCTTATTTGTACATTTTAAATTTTTTTTAATATCAAGAGAGAACCAAAATATCAGTTTTCTGTGAGCTGCCACTGGAAATCATTTGGAACTTATTTTCTTTTTAGAGTGAAAGGTTATTTTGATTGTCATTCCGCACCCACCCCCACCTCAGCTTTCTTATTAAAAAGAATTACACACACACAAAAAAAAAAGAATTTGTAAAAAAAAATCTGCAGTTTCATAAACAATATTGTCACAACCAGCTGGAATTATTTGGTGGCAACAACAACAAAAAAGTGAATCTTTTCCATTCATCTTTGCTAATGAATTATTTGCCCTTCAGCTGCCAAACTTTGTTGCATGTGTTAGTTCAGCTGTCGTCAAATGTTCTATACTGGCATGTAAATATATTCTCTTGAGCAAATAAAGCTCATCTGATTGTTGGTCTGAGAAGATATGAGGCTATCTTTCACCACAGTGTGGCTGTCTCATAAAGGTCAAAAAAAAAAGTGTGAGAATTCAGCAGTTTTTATCTCAGCTCTGTGAAGGCATTTAATCACCCAAACATTGCAGGTTGCATCTATTCTGCTTTTCCAACTTCTGTTTCCAGTCAGTCCATGGTTATGATTTGAAGACAGCATTGGTCTTTTTTGAGCTGTCATCTGCTAATAGGACCACAAGGCTCGTCTTAGGTGTATCAGTATATATACTACAGGTATAAAGAGTAGTTTAGTTCGGTTTACAGTCCTAGTCTTGCAGCAGTTAGAACTAGTAATTTTTGCTGGTAAAATCAAATGGCATTTTTATTTCTTGCTCCCTTGTTATGCTTCTTCTTGTCCTCTCTGCCACAAGAACCTCACAAATTCTTTGGTGGTGTGCACGAACAATTTTCCATGTTTTGGCAGCCGTTGTTTATATTATTTTTTGTAAGTTCTCACCAAACAATGGTGTCCTTTTTGCTTTGAGTGCTGCTCTTGGCATGACGGTGAACAGAAAAGACTGGAGACATGTACTGTCCATGCTTCCTGGGGTAGGCCGTTTCCAGCATGCTCCCCAGCATTTCCTTGCACGCTGCAGGGCCTTCTTGGTCACCACCTTCAACTGGAAGAGCTCTCCCCTCCTCCCGACCTTTGTAAAATGATCTTCCATCCTGCCCTGTGCATCTTCTAAAGGAATCAGTTATGTGACTCTTGAATACTATGGAGAATGTGCTGAGGAACCAGAATACTTTACGTCATCCCAGTGCCTGGTTTATCAATGTCTTGGGTAGCTGGTTATCTTGTTACTACTCAGTTACATTGAAATTTCTCTTATCTCTATCCACCCTAAGGTGAAATGAAAGCAGCATAATTTATTTACAACATCAAAACAGACATCAGTTACAAATGTTCATAAAAGCTGATAATGCACAATCTACTTTCATTGAGAATTAAAATAAATGGAAATGTCCCTCTCCTTTTTAAGGCGTTTATTTGTTAGTCATGCAAGGGACTGTATCTTTTGGCATCTATTACAGAATGCCTCTGTATAGAGGAACTGTTGTGGATGGATTTATTTTTTTTGCCTTGAAATGCATGTATTTTTCTCATAGAGGAGATAAAGTTATCATACTTATTGATTTAAAAAAAAAAAGATGTCATTTAGCTTTATAATATCAGTATTTCCCTGTTAGACTATCTCTCGTGTTTCTCCTGTGTTTGACTCCCCCTTAGAGTGAGAGAGAAAAACTATCTCTCTTCTTCCCTCTTTGGAGAACATGTTTCAATATGAAGAGTCTCAGGGATCAGCATTGAGGGTGCAACCTTGAATCTTATAATTCACAAAATCCAGTACAAACCTATAAATGGGAGAGCTCATTAGTGGCTTTTTACTGAAGTGAGACACGTTGGTAATTAGCCCCTTCACAGAGCGTCAGACTGGAGGAAGCCGGCTAGCCCTTTTCCTTCAAGCCCGCTGGAAATATCTCTTCAAACATTTATGTAGGTAGATTTTCAGTGACTAATTGAACACACACTTATACTGAGACCATAATAATTATGACAGTCCATAAAACTTCACACTCAAATAAAACAGTACGTTTTGGGGATTCAGTAAGCCAAATAACCAAGTTTGTGAGGTTGACTGAGGTAAAAGCGAGTTGATTACAAGGAAAATGGTCCAGCACTGTCATCTTTCATTTTAAAAGACCAGGCATGGTGATTAAACAGTGTCAGCCTCTGCTTTGGAAACAGAGGTGTCAATAGCCTTTGTGCCTTGTGGTGCATGATAGATACCCACTATGTGACAAAGCCTCATGTGAAAAAACACACTGAATGTGAGGGTGGCAAACAATGAAACAGGAAAACTGAGGAATGAAGGGGAAGGTTCCTACATGTGTGTTGGACTGAGCACAGCTGCACTGTGGAAGAAATCATGGTATACTGTGCAAAATAGGGCTGAAAAGGACATAACTAGCATTGTCAGCAAGGCCAAATGTACACATCTGTACTCTACTAGGAGTTTTGTTACTGTGAATGTGAACAGCTCTACAATTATCTTACTAGTTTCTATTCATTAATTTACCTTTTTTGCTTATTTGTAAATGAGAGCTTCTCCTCTCTGTGTTGCATCTGTTACTAAAGCACTTGCAGTTTTTGGGCAATCTATGTTTCTACCCATCCTAGTGGCAATAGTTTGCCCAGGAAATGAATTCACCCTTAGTCATTGAATAGCATTTGTCAGTACGGTCTAGTGAACACGAGAAAAATAACACAGAAGCTTATTCAGATTTTTTTGTGGCCTCTTTCTTCCTCCCTAAAGATACCTCTAATACTTGTTTGTTGCCTTTATTTTCTACTGGTCAACTCCAGGGTTGTTCAACAGATATTTTTTTTTCCCTCTCCTCAACCCTCTTTTCAATAAAATACTTCTTTTAAAGAACAATAGACTGAAAAACTATTGTCAGAGCCACCCATTAGGAAGGAATATGCATGTATTTAGGCTCTGGGTGGAGAAGTAACTGAATGGTTATTAAGGGGTGCTGGTCCCCCGACTACAATATCTTAAAATTTAAGGGACAAGAAAGAAGAAGCAACTTTTAAGTAATTTTTATCAGAGGGGAATGAGAATTTATCTGACAGGGAATGCAGAGTTGTGCAGACTGAATCTTGGAGAGGAAAGCTTCAGGTATGGGAGCTATAAGAAGATCGGGTGGGGTAATACTGCTAGGGAAAGGAAGGAAATAAAATGAGAAGGTTCAGATGTTCGTGGCTTGGTATGAAAAATGGGTGACAGTTAAAATGACAGACTTCTGTCAGACATGTTCTGATTCATAATCATGACGGCAACAAGGGCAGTGCAGTCACTCCCCAGAGAGGGGTCTGCCCAGTGCTTGTGGCTTCCAGCTGCACACACAGGTTCTCTGCAGCA
The DNA here is from genome assembly GCA_028565335.1 of Limnodromus scolopaceus. Classification (NCBI taxonomy): domain Eukaryota; kingdom Metazoa; phylum Chordata; class Aves; order Charadriiformes; family Scolopacidae; genus Limnodromus; species Limnodromus scolopaceus. The sequence goes on from JAOXNO010000001.1 coordinate 122,289,336, forward strand.
TTGTGAAAAATTACACCATCCTGAAGGCTGGGATGAAGCCTGTGAATCATTTGTCTCCTACTGTAACCTTATGTGATTTTCTGCTTGCATTTTTAAGAACTTCATTGCTACTTTAGAGCATTTTGTGTCCCGTGTGCATAGTTTCTCTGAAAGTGCTATAAGGAAAAGAATCATCATTAGAAAAAGAATTATATTCTTGTCAAAGAGGAAAATATGGTATTTTTTTCCCTGCTGTAATCAAGTCTACTATATTAAATCACATGGAGAGGAAGAGGAAAAGAAAAAAAAAAGACTGTGAAACTGAGTGTAAATATTATATTCTTAAAAGTAAATCTAAACTTCAAGTAATAAACACTTTAATACACTATATTCCATGTTACTGTTTGATGCCTGTTTTGGGAAAACAGCCCAAAAGAAAACATGTTCCTAGCTTGCACTTTATGTGCTGTGTTCCCAGTGATTATTTTTCAGGGCATGAAGCTCTTGTGTTTATGCACCCTTAAGGTTCAGCATACATATCATATCAAGTGTTGCCTCTGCTGATCCAACATCCCTGAGAGATGCTCTGTGAATGCCATTATGCTGTCAGGCTGAAACAAAATGGCAACTTTTAGAATTAACACTTGATGTGATATCACTAGAAACTGTGATAAAGACATAGGACAAAAAAAAAAATAAAAAAAAAATTGTCACACTCCTGTCATTAAATATACATACAAACTCTTTTAAAACCTTTGGTTACATGTAATTTGTTAGCTAATATCAACAAAGATTTATCATTAACTGTATTGATTCAAGGCAGAAGTTTTACACCTGCAAATAGATACCCTGGGTCTCAGAAGTATTTTATAACGTGTTGCTATCTCTGAGGTGCAATTATAAGTTCACCAGTGAAGAAGGTATTTCAAAGCTGAAAGAAAGATTGATTTTGCAATAGTACTCTTTCATGTTCATAGATGAGCAGGACTTGACAATATATGAAAGACAAATGAAACAAGGAGCAAGACTGGAGCTTACTATCCCTAATCCATCCCTCTCAAAACAGACACTGAATGGTGTCTATGCTGCAGCTACATATCTTGTACCATATAAAGAATAATTCAGAGTAGACTCTTCTCAGCATAAGTATAAAATGATACATTAGAAGAACAAAGACTTTTGACCAAAAAATATACTAAACTTTACTTCTTAATAATGTTTTGTACTTCTGCTGGTGATGAAAATATTAATAGAATACACTGAATCCATTCTTCCATGACTACCACATTTTTCCAAATCTGTTGAAACATAGTGTTTTGGCTTGTTCTTAAAAGCACTAACAATAAAAGTATTTTGGTGAAATAAGAACATTTTGGTGAAAAAAAAACCAACAAACCAAAAACAATTCCCTGAAGATTACAAGTACCTGAAATGTCAAAGCAGAAGTTGGCTCAGATCTCCAGGCTGCATGAGGATACAGGTTGGTACACTGAAGATACCAGGGAGGAATGCAAGGTGCAGCAGTGGTGGCCAGCTGCCTTTGAAATTCCTGGGAAGGCTTTAAATGAAGGCCATGTTTTTAATCATCTCATATCTTCTAAGTAGAAATATATGCATTTTTGAATACACTTTTTCATGGAATGATTGTTAGGCTGATACAACGAACCCTGTTCTCCCCACACCTCTTTTCTGCAGTACAGAGGCAAATGTAATTTTCATTTAGTTGCCTTTATAACCTTACAGATGGCATGCATTTGAAACAACTTTTGCTTGTGATTAACTAAGAAGCAAAAGATTAGCATGTTTCAGGGATTGGCTGTCTACTGCATGTTGAGAGCACCACTCAGTGGTAAAGCAAAAGTTAAACAGAATATTTATTAATGCAAAAGAATTGACCTTTTCTACAAAAATTTACACATTGAATAAAGCTGTATTAAACTATTGGCTACATTACTTAATGAAGATATGTTGGCAATCAGTCTGATTTTCAAGCTAAAAAAAAACTATAAAGAAAATAATACAGAAACAGGTTTGCATTCCAAAATAGCTTACAAACAGACTTGCACATTGCCTTGCTTCAAGTTCTGTACGTGTGTGTAACGTGTAACTAACCTGGGCTGCCTGACTAGCCTTAGTGTTCTGGTAATATAATCACCTCACTGAGTATATCTGCATTTTGCAGAATGTTATATTACCATTTTTTTTTAAAAAACACTATCTAGCCTGTCCTCAGAAAAGAGTATAGCTTATTTCAAAAAAAAAAAGAAAAAAAAAAAAGAAAAAATGTGTTCCAACCAGACAACCAGAAAGATGATGCAGGTAGAGAGTAAAGAATTTGACCAAGGGCTAAGGAATACGTGCCCAACGTGTATTGATTAAGAAAAAAGTACATCAGCTGCAGCTAACGGTCATATTTATTGGGGCTGGGTTTGCATCCAGTAGTCTCCCATCAAATAAACTTGTCTTTTAGAAAAGAATAGAAAAGAAAAAAAGAGACTTCAAATGCCATTTCATAAATAAATAAGCAAAGGCAATGAAGGGAAATGCATTTTCATAGAATCATGGAGTGGTTAGAGTTGGAAGGGACCTTAAAGATCATTGAGTTCCAATGCTCCTGCCATGCTCAGGGACACCTCCCATTAGACCAGGTTGCTCAAAGCCCCATCCAGCCTGGTCTTTAACTCTTCCACGGAAGTGTTTTCATGTATTGGAAACTACTTAGAGCTGGAAATTTAAATCAATGTGTGAGTGCTGTATGTAGGAGCCAAGCCTGAAACATAAGATAGGGAATCCATATGTGTTTGTGTAGATCACTTGATCTAGGGAAAAATTGTTCATTGTTTTGAAATAGCTCAGAGAGCATTTGATGGCCAAATGTTAAAAGACACCCTGGGTAGACTTCCCTTAGCATCTTAATGTTAGATGAACTTAACATTCATTTGACATTTGGACTTTCAAATTGAAATCTAAGCAGAAGTGTGATGAAGGAAGGTGACCACCCCTTGAATCAAGCACAAGACTCTCCTCTGCCTTAACATAGTTTCCTGCAGGCGCTTTTCATCAGTTAGTTCTTCTTATATGGAGCAAGTACTTTCCAGTGCAGCCCAGTACCACCCATGGCCAGTCTGAGAGATTGTAGTGGCACAGCTCAGCTGTCACTAGAGACCTCTGAATTTCCACAGCAATGTTTGTGAAACTGCTTCCTTTTCTCCCTGGCCCAGGTCTGAAACTCAGAGGCTCCCAAATCAATTATTTCTCAGGCTTGCTGCTCGTTAAAGCTCAAAGAGAGCTGGAGACATGAAAGCCCTAGAAACCTTGGCTTCTGGAACTATTGGCTCCCTGTTGCTGAAATGTACATTTGATGTTCATTAAATACAGGTCTTCGGACTTTTCCTTTCGCAGGAGCTGCAAACTTTCTATAATTTGTCCCAAAACAAAACAAGAAAAGCAAAAAAAAAAAAAAAATAAAAGGAAAAAAATGCTGTGGAAGGAATTTGATGCTGACTACATAACTTTCTCCTCACAATTAATTAGAAGGAGGGAAACAGCATGTCATTACCCTAGATGGTACCTTCTGGCCATCTGTCTCTGTGCAAGGCTGTGCATATTTCCAGCTCTACCTCTCCTGACCCAAAAAATTAGTTAACCAAAATTCAGTTCTGTGCAGCTTCTGTTAGGCAGATAAATTGAAGAGACGCCTCCCTGATAAAGTCCTCCTATACATTACAGGGAACATAGATATGACCACTTTTTGCGACCTCACTGGAGAAGTTAGAAAGAAAAGGGCAAGAAGAAACAAAACCTGAAGTTTCTTTTTCCCCAGTACATACTACTCTCCATGGTAATAAAAATATTTGTTTACAGTCTTCTTTCTCAGGTTAAGTGTGCTTTTCTGGCCATCTTCATGTCTTTCTTGTGCTGTTTTTGATTCTGTCCCCAGCTGGCTGATGCCTAGCTGCAACAAAGTCAAAGGCCTGCCCTGGTGGTTTTAAATAGGTTCCTGGGACATCTCTTAAATTGCATAGACAAAATATATCTTCAAGAAGCCCAATTAAATGGTACCTTTCTGTTGATCTAGCTGTCATTAAAGCCACAACAAAGAGTGTCTGTAGCTGTTCCTTTATTTAAGCAGAAGGAAATGAAAAGAGTAACCAACAAATTTAGCCAAGTAGTAAGGTTTGTGGTTTTGTCCACAAGCCTGTCAACTGAAGAACATTATCATGGTAATCAGTAAAAAAAGACTGTGTTCGTTCCCTGACAAAAAGCATTTAGTATCAATCCTATGCTTTTAGTATAGTTCTGTAGACAGAGTTTTCTCTTGATGAAAGTATAGTTTAGCTTGCCATGAAATCTTTACATACATCATGTTTTGAGGTGTCATTAAAGATTAAACCTGTTAAATTTATTCAGGTAGTAAATTAACTTTCATTTTTGCCTCCAAAGATGAAAGAGTGAATTCCCTTTTAAAATGAAAAAGGCTAAATGAAGAGGTAAATCACTACTCATAGTTTCTGACTTGAATGTACTTTTTTTTTTCAATTAATAAGTCTTTCTTTAAAAACCAAAGATCTAAGTTCTAGTTTTCAATGTTAGAGATGAGCACAAGCGCTGAAGAAATAAGAACAAGTCCAAAACTTGCTTTACTGTCAATGAAGCTGTAGTGATTAATCTCATATTCTCAGAATTCTGTTATCAAACCACAATTTGATTGCCCCCGCCATTTTTTTTTTTTTGTACTGAGTTATCAGATCTGTCTGCATGACAAATGATTGGTGTGCCAGACCTTTGATCAACCCTTCGTTATTCAATGCATGCAAAGAAAGTCAGAAGACGGAGGTAACATTTCTGTAGAACCTTCCACTTACAAACAACCATTTGCCACTTTACTACCTGGCATTTGTCCCTCTAAATCAAGGCATTTCAGAAGAAAGCAGGGGAAAGTTGTCAAGCAGTACAGCAGCTTTAATCTGAAAATTAATTACTTTGCATCAGAGGCTATTCTCAACCAAATCGTAACGAGACAGGGCCAAGTCCCTGCATCTCAGAATTGTGCTGCCTGTTCAGATACTCTAATTGAATCATTAAGTCTGACCACAAAGGGCTTGTAGTCAATTCCAGAGAGACCTTAGTGAGTGCACCTCAATGATACTCCTCTTTCAAAACAGGATGAAGGGCAATGGACTCACCACCAGCACTCACTACTTAGCCCTGCATCAGGCTGCAGACAGAATAGCAAAGTGTTCACGGGCTGAAGAAACACACAGTTCAAAAAAAGATGTTCCCGGTCCTCTCCAGGAAAAGATAGATGCTTAGATGAAAGCATTCCTTAGGATACGTATTTGACTATACCAAGATACAGCTAAATGGAATGCCCTACCAGGAAACTTGCTTAGAATAGACCTAGCTTAAAATATAACTCATTGGTGATATAACACTGATTCCCTACAAGGCTGTTGAAGCAAGATGGAAAACTTTCACGTCCGTAAAGTGACACCAAAGACTGGCTACAATTCCAAACACCAAAAAGACGATACAAAACTTTAGAAAAAATAAAAAACAGCAGCTGAGGATTAATTTTGATTAGGAATAGATTCTTACTTTTATTTGTAAGACACGGAAAGTAGGAATGTGCCACAACACAAGGAGTTTAAGGAGGCATCCTGCCGTGCCAGACTTCTACTTCCCCATACGGAGAAAGGTGGGTAATGCTTCCCTGAGTTGAGCTTAGTCAGTGATAAGCAAGCTTTGACAGCTACTGCAGAGAGAGAGCCAGCACTTTTCTCCATCCTTGTGTCTCAGCTGTATTTGGGGGAGTTATGGCCACGTTAGGTTTTCTATTAAAAAAATCCTACCATTCTTTCCTGGGTGTTTGAAAAGTGACTTCTTGCTAGCCCTGTCTGGAGACTTGTGTTTTCCCTCCTTGTTTTTTTCCAGAACAGCCCTGATTGGGAGATCCAATTTGGTGAGGATATACTTATCCAAATTAAAATAATTCTTTTATACATTCTGATCTGGCATATCTCAAAATCCTTTCCACAGCACAGAAGACACTTTAAGACATTGCATACAAGTTTGTTACTGTTTTATTTTTCCATCCATTATCACCTTGCTGCAATGCAAAATGTCAGGGAAGACACAGTCCTTTCTCCGAGGTATTTAATGTGGAGAGGTATATGACAGACTGGGCATCCAACATCAGTCTTCCAGAAAGTGGTACAAGCAGTCTTCCTCCATGGATTTTGTAGTGTTAAGCAGATAAAATTCTTTTTCTGGAGGCAAAGGTGAAGGATGTTACTATTGATAAAAGACAGGTTGTTAAGGATCATCTGCTACACTGATGTTGGCCAAACAGAAACTTCAGAGATTGCAATGGCTGTTTCTGTAATTTACCTCTCCTATGCTGCCAGCACACACGTGGATCTCTGTTCTCCAGTCCGTCACAGTTTGAATACTTAAGTTTCTGAGCTCCATGTTAGTTTATTTAAAGTGGAATCAAACTGAAAGTTCTTTTAACTATGTATTAAACACATGAAACACTTTATAGTGTTACAGATACACCCAAATACATAACAGTGGCATAGTGTATACCAAAGCATGGTATATTTCCTTTGCAGCATCTAAAAGAATCTTGCATGCAAAACTTGTAAACCACTACCATCTCAAGTCATCTAATTGTCTTCATTTTCCTCTAG
>JAOXNO010000001.1:122296106-122307008 GCA_028565335.1 Limnodromus scolopaceus
CATCCCTGGAGGTATTCAAGAGACGAGTTGACATGGTGCTCGGGGATATGGATTAGTGTTGGGTGGTGTTTTGTGTGATGTGGTGGGTGTGGGTGCTTGTTTTGGCTGCCCAGAGAGGTTGTGGAGTCTTCTTCTCTGGAGATATTCAAAGCCTGCCTGTATGCATTCCTGTCCAGTCTACTTTAGATGAGCCTACTTTGGCAGGGGATTGCACTAGGCGACCTCTGAAGGTCCCTTCCAACCCCTACCATTCTGTGATTCTGCAATACTGTGATTCTGCTTGCTGTTGTTTGAGTCTACCTCAATGTTTTCTGCTGTTCATTCGGTTATTCCTTCAGCCATTATGATCCATTTATTCTTTAGTCTCCAAATTCTTGTGTCTTTTGTATTTAAAACATCCCTCTGCTTTCCCAGGCCATTTTCTCTCACTTGTTGTTTTTCCCTTTGTTTTTCTATTCTCTGTGATTATTCTTCCTTGTAAGTAGCTGGCTTTCATACCTTTACATTGAATAGGGTATAGAAGAACTTTTTCTTCATAATGCTTTTTGTCTTAATGGCAAAATTTTCTCATTCTTCCCCTTCTATCTTTATATATATATATATCTTTTATATATATATATATCTTTTTTCCTCACTCCGCTGAGCTCAGGACACTGTGCTGCTCAGCCAGCAAATCGTGACTTGCAGGGAGACAAGGTGCTAAATAGTTCTGCGCCAAAACCAAAAAACATTTCCTCCTTTTTGCCAGCTTGCTTTTCCTCCCTCACTTCATTCTTCAGCGGTTTGCAGTCACAGAATGAATGTCCTCCAAGTAGCTGCAGTGCACCCAGCTTTGCCTTTCTCATCTTTTCCTTTGTGGCATTTGTGCTGATAGCACACCTTTTCCCCTTTGCCTGAATTTCTTAGCTCCTTCAGTTTTGCTCATGATTTCATCTTGGATTTAAATCTTTTGAAACAGACTTTTTCTGAAGGGTTGCAAAGGTTTAGCATAATATATTTTTTTCACGGAACAGTAGAGAAATTTAATTCTTCCTTTTCTTAAGGCTCACATAGTACATTGGTTTAGTATCGTATTATTATACGACATATATACTCTTACACTCTTATAGCCTGTCATTTAAAGTGCAACCAAGAGCAGTGCAAACAGATGTTTCCAAAGAGATGTCTTCATCCATGTTTTTCTAAAAAAGCAATGGGATAACCCTTCTTTTTGACTGTCCATGTACCTGAAAACCTTACTGTTATCTATACTATAGGATGAGTTGATAGTATTAGAAATTAGTGGGATGAGATCAATTGTAGCACCGCAATTTGCTGACATATTACACAATAATATTAAACAGAAAGTCAGTGTTATTTCAAAATAACTTCAAGGACAGTATCAGGACACTCACTATATATCACAGAGACCATCAGTTCATTCACTTAATAGTGTTACAGAAACACCCAAATAAATAACAGTGGCATAGTGTATCCCAAAGCATGGTATATTTCCTTTGCAGTATCTAAAAGAATCTTGCATGCAAAACTTGTAAACCACTACCATCTCAAGTCATCTAATTGTCTTCATTTTCCTCTAGGTACAACATAGCTGCTTATGTCCCACACTATGTGTGTACCGTACCTATTTCTGCTCAGTCAGGCTTGGAGTTGATGCAGTATCTTTCATTTCTGCAAACAAATGAGATAACTTAAATGCAAATGAGAGAGTCAACTACCCAGCTGGGCCTATGAGCATCATTAAAGCAGCCTATGGCTTAAATAGTTGTGTGTTGAATCATATTGCACATATACTGAAACAAAGTTTTGGTCTGATAAACATGCAAAAATTAATAGAATTTTATATATTTTTTTTTTCTTTTGAGGTTCCCAGCCTGCTAAAAACATATTGCTTTGACAGTATTCTGCTGGTACTTTAAAATAAGCTTTTGATTTTTAGCGGTATAGATTTTATAACATGGCTTTCAGACAGCTGGCAATAGCTGGGCATTAACGGTTGTGTTCAAATGACTAGAAAAAAGTTCTTTCTAACATAGCTTGTTTATCTTAATAAGGATGCTGTTGTATTCCCTGGTGGCTTTAAGGAGAGTGATGACGAACATGGCATGGTACAGGAAAATCATAGGACTCTTAAGAAAATGCTCATCAAGAAACCTCAAGCAGTATTCTGGAAGAGAATATTAATGTCCCTTGAAAGAGAATGCCTAATTTATTTTTTATGAGGAAATGGGAAAAATTTATATATGTGCATGCCCAAAGATGCATGTATTTTATTAAACAAAGTAATATGAACTTTTTCAAAATTGCTGTGCACTTGGATGTGAAAAGTTTAGAGCTCCTTGGAGTCTGCTCATGCAGCCCAACAGGCTGACAGACCGCATGATTCTTATGGCGCCTTCATTCAGTATCCTGAGCTAGCAATATATTATCAAACACATGGGGTGAGAGATTTTTCATCTCTTAAAGTGACAGTGTTATGTATTCACCTCTGTGCCCGGTTCACAAGAGATGTAATTCTGCAACAGTCCTGCATATGCAACTTTACACTTTAGTAAAAGTAGAAATTGCTGCTTTTAGCCTGCGAGTACCCTGACTCCATGCCCAGTATCTGGCAGTATGTTGGCTGTCACGTCTGCACTCATCTCAGCTTCATGACTTCTTTATGCATGGAATGATTTGGCAGATATCACTTTTCTTTGGAACGAATTACTAGGGAGACTCCCATGCAAACAAGCACAAAGTCAGCCTGCTGGGAAGGGGCAAATGCAAAAGACTGAGAGCATGCATTACTTCAAAAGTACCTTGTCAATGCACTATCTCAGTAAGTCTAGTGTGTTGACAGATAGAAAATCCCTCTCACTTCACAGACAATTGAACAAGTGTTTTTCAAGAACTGACAAACTACTGAATTGCATGATATTCCTCAAGAAAAAAACAGCACTTAACCTGAGGACAATGTGTGAAAAAGTGGCTATAAGTGAACAGAAATGGACAGAATACAGGAGAATAAATATCAAAGTAAAAAGGGGAAATTTCTGGATTGCAGCTCCTTTAAGTTACAAGAGACAACATGAGGCTGAAGCAATACATCAAACATTCCCAACACCAAATTCAATCCACAATATCGTATATTTTGGGTCCTGACTGGAAATCAGGTTTTATTGAGTCTTCTGAAAGATTAATGTCAGTCATTAGCTTAAAAATGAAAACATTATTTTTGCATGTTAATTTATTAACTTCTGAGACTGAATGCTGAAACCCACAGCATCACACCATAGACGAGCCGACAAGTAGAACAAAAAGCCTTTGGCTTCTCTTGTGATAGACTATATCTATAGAAGTAGCTATCAGCTAATGACTTACGTTGCAAAACAATATTTTGTTAAACAATTTTCCATATCTTTCCTAACTACAAAACCAGTTCAGTTTCTTGTGGGAATGAGGAAACTGGAGACGCGCTGCTGAGCGAGAGCTCGGCAGGTGTTCTTGTACTGATGGGAAGGAAGCCTTGAGAACAGTAAAATGATGTCTTTATATGGTATTATTTGTGTGGTGGAAAACAGATAGCAGTGTAACGAACCAGACAGTAATAACTTTTTAGCCCCAGCATGTAAACATTTAACTGTAGCCAATTGTACTGCTCACAACAGCACGCGGACATTCACTCACAACCTATCTGTGTAGAGAGCACGTCATGTGATCAAAAGATAGAAACTATATATGCTGGAAAAGTGAAACAATAAAGGTCTTCGCTTCACCCCCCCGCGGAGTCCGTGTCCTTTGTCGCCTCAGTTTCTAGCCTTTGTGAAAGCACTTTCTCTATCAGCCAAGTCAATATGAAAAGTCTTGCGTACTGGAAAATGAGTCAGAGAAAAGGCCCAGGTTTAAAATAGCAATAAACAAAAAACAGCTGCTGATTTTTGAAATGTGCTTTGCATGAAAGTCCAGCAGAGAAACAGTGGCAACGCAGAATTTTTTATGTCAACAGATATGGAAAAGATATCCCTGGTAAAATTAAGGGAAAAGCACCCTCTAGTAACTCCTCTAGTAACAGCAATCTGTTGAAGTGCTTTTTGAACCCAGACAACATCTCTTGCATCTGGAGATGATGGTGTTAATGCCTCAAAATTGTAGTATCAACAGTAAGATTCATAATGTGGCAGCACACGTCCAGTTGGAAGTTTGACGTGCTGGCACTTTGTAAGTTGAGAAGGACAAAAAAGATGGGCAAGTGAAGGAAAGGAAATATCTAAAAACAAAACCAACCCAAAACTTGACTGATAAACAATAATATTTCCAATATAAATCAGTTTGGAATAAACTACTGAAATTATATGTTGGAAGCATTAAAAAGTAAAAAGCTGCAGCTCAAAACATTACCCTTTTATGGTTGTTTCTTCTAGTTATCATTTTAAAATGTCAATCACATTTTTCATGGAATCATATAATCATTTAATGATTTGGTTTGGAAGGGATCTTAAAGATCATCTATTTCCAAACCCCCTGCCATGGGCGGGGACACCTCCCACTAAACCCAGTTACTCATAGCCTTACCTAACCTGGCCTTGATTTTTTATTAAATTAATTATCGTGAAGATTAAATTTAAAATTAAGTTTTATTACATAAAGTTTTATTAAAATATTTTTTAAAACAAACTTTTTGCAAGTGAAAATTCCATTCAAAGACTCTTAATAGCTCTGTCAGTGCAATGCTAGCTTGAGAGTTTGGCACCTTGAGCTATAAGGATGAATATGAAAACAGGATCCTCACTATGGGCTGCTTCTGCCTCTTAGCAGGATTTGTGAGGTTGAGAAGGGTTCCTAAGAGCATTAGGGATATGTGAAGGAAGAAAGACAAGGGATTATCCAGAGAGAAAGCAAAGCTAAGGTCTGTCAAGAAATGAAGCAGATGACTCTCAACAAGACTGCAGAGCTGGCTATAATTCTGACAGAGAAGGGCAGAAGCAAGAGTAAGAAGTGAGTCACTATTTCCCCCCTCCCAGCCCAGCTGATAAACCAAAAAAAAATGAGCAGCTTTAAAATTAAAGTATGCTGCCAAGGATGTGAACTAGGAACAACTTGTAGGCTTTATATAAATCTTCTTAAGATCTTACCAGAGAGCAGAATTTAAAAGGTTGGAATTATTACATGTGAGATTTTTTTTTCTAGCTTGGATCCTGAGCTGCCTCAGGCCCAGAAGACCTAACTGTTCAACGAGAATATTAGGCAGGTGGAAAGCAATCAAAATGATCATAATATCCAGCATCATTTAAAAAAAATAATTGAATTGTTCAACATGCTTGAAGTAATGAATATGCCTTAACTTTTAGTGAGTTCGGATGTCTATTAGTTCATGAGTTAGACATGTGTCTACTATACCTTGTATCTGCCTTTTGTAATAACTCTACATCAATTCTATTATGGCACAATTAGAGGCAGAAAGGTGTGAGAAAGAAGAGGTTATTTTGGTATGAAAACAGCAAATTCAGTTTGAAAGTCAAAAATATTCCTATTTTTAAAAATAATTCTTGCTCCTTGATATTAGAAAGGTAACCTGTGCTCTGACAGGCACGCTTATAGTAAAGGAATAGACATGCCATTACAGACACAAAGTAGAGCAGTCTCCATTTACACTAACACCTCCTGGGAACATGTACAGAAACCAGTCACACACACACACAGAGCACTGCTGGCGCAAAGCATATTAAATGGATACAGAATTTAGCCCATGTTCAATAATGAATTTTACAATATCACCTGCGTATTTTCAAAAAATATAGCTGTTGTTTTTATTTAACAAAACCATGCATATCTCTGTGTATCTATGGAGAAGAGAGAGAGAATGAACTGCCTTCCATCATTAACAGAAACTCCAAGAATGGTTGCTTGTATCCCCAAAGGCTTGCACTATTCAAAATTTGTCTGCTGGAGGTTTAATTTTGGAAACAGCACTGGAGAATGGTGATGTTTTGTCACTCTTAAACACCAAATGGTTGAAATTTGGGGGCTTATGAGGGCAACTATCTCTTGCCTCACTCTGCAAAAGCATGTTCTGAACCTTACTGAGATTAAAAATTTTTATTTTTTTTTTTTTCCAAAGGACTCATAAATGTCAGAAAAAAAGGAAGGGGTAGAAAAGGGCTCTGGCTTTGCAGGGCTCTTCACATCCCTCCCTCCAGCTCCAAGTTTCTCAGACTTCAAGTGATGTAGATTAATCTCCAGACAAAAATGCAATGAAGAAGCCTGCAAAATCAGTAAGATCCATAGAAACAACATTGCCTTATACTGAAGTAACGATCAGATTTGTTATAAACCTAGCTGTTGAACAGGCAGCCCCAAGCACATGAAGAGGCCTCCAGAGCTCCTGCATCAGAGAGGACGTGTATGTTCTTGCCATTTTAGCTAAAGTACCATGAAGGAAGTGTCCAGGTTGGTGTTTAAAGCAAACATTTTGGAGCCTTAACAAAACCCCACTTTGCATAGCTCTGCTCTTTATGGTGATGTCTCTTACATTCTATGTTGCTAGCTGTGCTTAAGGGAAGACATAGTGGGAAATGAAACAACAAGCTCTGAAAAAAATACTGTTTCCCACCTCTTCTTTGGACAGAGTGCTGTGTTCAACCAGGGATCACATTTCTGTAACTGTAAAAGAGCTCTTTCTTATGCTACCAAATTCTTCAGTGCTAGTTCAATAATACAGTGGAGAGAGCGATGCAGAAACCTGAGACTGACAGCTATTTGGATGCTTCTGGCTGAGAATATTGCCTTCAATAAACCCCTTCATGCTCACATACTGCTGACCTGTGAGCCGTTCCTCTGACTTCCACTGACTGGTCTTTTTCTACTTATAGATCTGGTTTCCAAATTCAGTAAGTTTTTATTATTGAAAACTTAGATAGTCTTTGCTATGATACTGCTGGTGCTGTAATACAAACATAATTCAATGGAAGTTTTTTAAATTAATGCCTAGTGAATAATCATTGTACTGTGTATTAATTCATAGTGCAAGCAATATGCTAACATAGACAATGCTAAAGGAGTGGGGGAAGATGTAAATTCTTCTGTTGTAAAGAAATTAGAAAACATCTGTAACAAAGCTGTACTTGTACCATATTTGTTTTAATTCCTCTTGCATTTGTTTCAACTACCACCAATCAGCCATACTCATAGCTCAGTATAACCTATGCTCTTCATCTATTTATTTGAAAGAAATATAGGCAATAGAATTTTTTTTTGTTGTTAAAGTTGTACATCAAAATAAAAAGGAAACATGGTAATGGAACTGTTGCTTTGCAGTAAGACAAAAGGAAGGTAAGGAAAAGGCAGCAGAAATTAAATTACTCTCTGAGGTTTCAAGTCATATTTCTTCCTAAACTCCTGAAAACCCGCACCAGATGTACCAGTGAACTTGTCAGAAGTGGCCTAATACTTTCTAGGTCTGTTTTCCTAAAGTTAATTCCATATGAGCATTAGGGCAGTTATGGGAATGTACTGGTAACAACTGAAAGCTCACAGTTGAGTTCAGACAAATAAGGAAAGACATAGGTGAAAGAAAAAACAACCTCCTAAAAATTCTCCTGAAGCACTACTCCCGTATGGCATTATTTTTACCTTTGACTCTCTGGAGCTTCAAGAAGCAAACACCATCTGCTAAGAGCATAAATAGAGCAAGGAAATAAAACCATATCTGGAAAACAAAGCCCTTTTCTGTAGTTGTGCATGTCTTCAAACAACTTTTGTGATGCTTTCAGCTTCCCTTTAACATAATTTCCATATTATTTCCATGCAACAAGTGACTGCTCAGTAGAGCTCACAATTGTTCTCCCACTACCTCTTACTTATAACTTAAGTCAAAAAAAAATGACTTCTATTCTAAAAATACTTCTATTTTTTCTTTTCAAGGAGTTGCAAATCATCAGAGCGGTAGACAGCCTGGACTTGTTATTTTTTGGCTGCATGCTTTCCCTCTCTTCCGGAGAAAGGGCTTTTCTCAGGCAAAGTAGAAGTATATGGCATACTGCATGTTTTTACTGACCTTGATGATGTTGTGTATACTTATAGAGGTAACATTTAATAAATAACAAGATATGTTTCTTATACCTAAGGCACATAATGGAGAAGTAGTCAGAGAATTAAATGTTTTCTTCATGTTAAGAATAGAAAACTGGTAGTCAGTTTTCTGTTGCTCACTGACCTGTGATAATTTAACTGGCATATAGTGATACTTTTGCCTCACAGGCTTATTCTTGAATGCCACATTAAATTGCTGTGGCAAACTATAGATAGCCTAGAAATGCCCCAAAGCCTGCTGAGTACACCACTCCAAACACACACTGCTATTCACTTAAAGATACATCAAACTCGAAAGGCCAATCTGATCCACTCTTTTCCTTCCCTTGCCCTTTGTAATACTCTCTGCTGCTTTCTTAGTCTACTGATTGTTTTCTTGACATGCTTTGGTCCTTCCCGTAGCCTGTCTGTTATTTTTCAACATTGTTTTCTTACCAGTAGCACTTGACGTTACACTGAGCAGCAGTGCTTTGGTAGTATGTGTTGTTTTCTCCTTGGTAGGGATTTTGATATTTTTTTTAAATTTTTTTTCCTCCCTCTTCTCTCCCCCTTTCCTGACCCTGGTTATCTACCTGTCACTGATTTCAGTTTGAGAAGGAAATCCATAAGATAGCATGATGTCCCATATTCTCTTCCTGAATCCTGCCTAAAACAGCAAGCACTAGTATAACATTTGGAAAACAATGTTATAACCCATTTTTTCTTGGATTCTTTTTCGTTTATCATCGCTATTTACAGAAGTCTAAGACATGCTCTAAGATAATGTTGCCATGGTGTTGTCTCAGATTGGGTCTGGTGTGCTCCCAAAGAGGTGTGTGGGTAGCTCTTTTCCCTAAGTTTAAAAATGCACCATTGACATTTTTCTCTCTCATGGCTATTTCAAATGCATAGAAAAGAATCAAACCATTAAACAGCTTTCATTGAGCAGGGGTCAATCCAACATCTGCCTCGTGTACATTCTGCCTGGGTAAACACCGATATATTCAGCATTTCTGTTGCTGCCATTATAATTTCATGTATTTTACAAACAAAGAGCTCACAGGTGAGAATCCAGGGATTAGCTGGGCATATGGATTTGTTTTTTTCTTTTTGACACAGGAGATTAATCCTCCTGAAGATGGGTCTGATTTCTTTCTTCAGCTGATCGTTCTCACCTCTACTTCCCAACACATATTTTCACAAAAATGTTGTTCTCCTTCCCTACCCTGGAATTTTAGAATTTTTGGGTATTTTCAGACTTTTATCAAATTTAATCAAATTCAATTATTTATCAAAATATTGTTTTAATGAAAACACTTAGGGCACTCTTACAGGGTGATTTCTTTTTTTTGGCAATATATTAAGTTCTCAAAGGCTGTTGTAAACATTTTAATTTCATGACAAAACCCAAGATTTTCAGCCCTATTTTTCTGAAAACAAGGAGTGTTTCATTTACTATTTTTGATAAAACTATATTTTAATAGAAAAAGCTCTAGGCTGTAGTGCTTGTTAAAATATGTCAAAATAAAAATTCAGCAAAGACAAGATAATAAGCAAACCTTTGCTCTTATAATATTATCTGTTCCCTTGTGGCTTGTGCATTAAAATATCTGCCTATTTTTGTTATTCGTTCTAATTATGCAATAGCTTCCTAGGAAATGTTTTTTGCTGAGTAAATTGTTATAGAAAGCTATCGTTTGCTGTCACCAGCATTTCTGTCCTTAGTGCTGTTTTTAAATTCTTGTATATGAACTAAATTTATACCTGAAATAATGTAAGGGTATCTTGCCATGAAAAAACATGTACTAATCCGAGAATTGATATTTTAATCTCAATTGCACCTGAAAAAATGGCAGATTTCTGGTATTATATTTGATTTCTGCTGTTTTAACTCTTGACCTTTGTGTTTAAACATTAGCTGTCTAACCTGACTGTAGTGATATCAGGCTTAGCAAAAAGAGAGAATGGTTTTAATGGGATTTGAATGTTTGAACTTCTTTTTTTTAAAAAAAAAAAAAGGTCTGTCTGCAAAAAAAAAAAGTCTGTCTGCAATGTATTTTTCATATTAATGAAAATAAAGTTTTAAAAATTCTGAGGGCTGCTGGTAGGAAAGGTGATAGACACACAAACTTCCTCCCTGCATTTTTATTGATAAGGAGATAGGTGAGAGTGAAATACTACAAATCTTACTGGGTTATGCTGATTTTTAGTAGTGTCAGAAATTATGCTAGTTTTACATTAGCTCACTTCTAGCTTTTGTGCACTTTGGTATTTTCCCTGAACACTGTTTCTGCAGCTGACTGACAGCAGATATACTCTTACTTTTCTTCTTTCTCTGCCATAGTCCCACCGTTGTATGGTTTGTTTATTTCCCAAGAATTTTGTCGTGTTAGCTAATGGAGGAGTATTCTGTCATACCCCAAGTATTGGGCTGGGTATGAGCATTCAGAATTTAATTGAGGAGTTCTCAAATCACCCAGCTCTCAAGGCAGGTGTTAATCCCAGAGAAGAAGGACTCACTTGCTTTGATTTTGCTACTGGGTTAAGCATCTGTGTTCAATTGGAACTGCATTTCCCCAGATCCTACATAAAAGAGAAATTGTGGCAGTTGTCTCTACATAGTGTAGAGAACTCGGGTGGGTTTTATCATGCTCAGATTCAGGGAGGAACTTCATCTGTATTTGGAGCCTGCAGCAATGGAGAGCGAGAGAGCGAGAGAGTGAGAGAAAGAAAGAAAGAAAGAAAGAAAGAAAGAAAGAAAGAAAGAAAGAAAGAAAGAGAAAGGAAGGAAGGAAGGAAGGAAGGAAGGAAGGAAGGAAGGAAGGAAGGAAGGAAGGAAGGAAGGAAGGAAGG
>JAOXNO010000001.1:122307108-122343827 GCA_028565335.1 Limnodromus scolopaceus
AGGAAGGACGGAAGGAAGGAAGGAAGGAAGGAAGGAAGGAAGGAAGGAAGGAAGGAAGGAAGGAAGAAAAACTTTGCAGACAGACTGTTAAAAGAAAACAAGAGAAAATGCATGGAGGAGACAAGTGTTTTCTCAATAGCAGATGGTAAAATGAAACGCAAAACCTGTTCATACGTACAAATAGACTTGAAATGGGATGGCTGCTGATGAACATCACTTCTTGCTTGGGGCTTTCAGTATAAAAGGTTGAACTGCTTTATACATTTAATTTTTCAAATGGCATGTTTACAGAAATGAAATCAAACCAAAAGAATAATATAAGCATGGAAAAGATTACATGATGTTACTGAATTACTTATTGTTAATTTCCCAAAATCTTTTAATCTCTCTACACCTTGCATTGCCTGAACACATAACACTGTGATGCCTGAGCTGAAAATGTTTTCAGTGAGTTTTGAAAAACTTTGTTGTTTTACAAAGCAAAAACACCGGAGTGTGCTGGGTGTAGGTGGCAAGGTGGTGGCAGCAGCAGAGGAGGCTGCAGGGGTGACCTCTGCGGAAAGAGACCAGGGGCTCCTCCATGTTGGACAGCCAGTTCCACTCTGCTCCAAAATGGAAGGAAACACATTTTACTTCTCACGGCATTATAATTAGAGTGATGAAAGTTTGCTAATGGACCTATGACTTAAAAGGAAGTCACAACAAGGAGGCATCTGGAAAAGGTATTCGGGTTGTGATACAGTTTTTGAGTGGTCCTCAAGCGACCGTACATAGTGTGTTGTGTAGCTCCAGCTCTCTACTGGTTCTTGCAGCCTTTCATTTGGAAACAGAAAGAAAAAAAACCATGCGTGCATCTCATCGTTCATTTCAAATCACTGCTTTCTTGTTAGCCTACTGGGCAATCTTTTGCAAAATTAATGCTGCACATTTACATCTACATAAACAAACTTCTGTCTACCTAGAAAAGACTAAAGAACTCCATTGGTCCCCAGAAATTATTACAAAAGGAAAACCAAAGACTTGTATGTTCAACTCAAAGTATTGGTACTTATCTTACTTCTAGTTGCCTAAGTTTACCCAAAACATTTCTAACAATTTTGCAATCAATTGACAAGCTCCTAATTCTGGTTCCAGGAAATAATTAGATCTGCAGTAATTAGTACTGTAAAGTTAAACACAACTTTTTAAAACCCAAAACTTTGTTCTGATTGCAATTTTTTGTTTAAAGTTCACAGTTACATTTTCATTTGTATTTTCCAGTTTTATTTGCCTATATTGAGCTTTGGTATTCAGTTCAGCAGATGAAATGTCTACACTTAAAAATCAGGGCTATTTCAAATTCTACCAAAAGAAAAATTACAAACAAGCTTAAGAATCCAGTTCTGTATTTTTCATTCCCATAAGTAGGTTTGACTAGTTTTAGTGGCATTTCTCATAGAATTTAGAATCTCATGACTCGATTATTGTGATGTCAGCTTATTTAAAATGCAGGTGAGGAATCTGAAACGTTTTCCAAACTGCATTTAGAAAGAAATATTTTCTAAGATGCATTTTTAACTGTGTTATCTTTGTTACATTTTGGAGTTAAAAATACATTAAAAATATGACTGCCTAAAAGTACAAGTCCTTGTCACTTTCCATTATCCAGTAATTTTAAGTTTTTTTAATTAAAATATAATAGTATCCAGTACATCAAGAATAATTAGTCTGCAGCTATAAAAAGAAATCTGTGATTTCTTTTGTGTCTTTTGTATCAGGCTACAATTTTTGTGATCCTCCTTAGTTTATGGGGGAGTTATTTCTCTGGTTTTCAGTTCCAGAATAAGGTATCTGTAAGAAAAAAATCTAGTCCTGTGTCCGTGTGTAGTGACACTTCTTACCTCATTTTGTGTCTTATCTGAAGCAATGGCTTTCTGCTCCTGCATACGTGCAGGTTTCTTTCCTATGGAACCGTAAATGGCATGGTAAGTGGGGCTCTCTGCATGCCGGTGTGAAGGTAGGGTGTTATCAGGACACGGAAACTCCCTTGTGCTTTGTGCTCACCACTCTGGATATAGCTTTGGGTATCTAAACACTGCAGATAAGTGCCGAGACCCTGAAGTTGATTTGATATTCTATGGGAAGCAATTGTAAAGAGCAAAGGATGAACTTAATGTGCTCCCGGTAGCAGTGCTGCTGAGGAGACGTGCGGTTGCATTGTCTATTAGCTGGAGTTTCCCAAGTGTTCTGCTGCTTGTGAGAAAAAAAAACCAAGGCCTAAAACCAATAATGCCCTCTTAGGAAATGTGTACAGGCACACAGTAGCAATACAGCCAGAAGAACTGGTCAAGGGGAAATTTCGAATATTTTTCCACTAACCACATTTTTTTTCTGCCAAACCTTCATCTTTTTAATTTGACCTTATATTATTTGACTTTAAAAAATGCAGTGACTAAACTCACTATGTTTTCTACTTACCATTTCAAATTGTTTCTAGCTAAATCTTTGGAAATACCAGAAGATGACCGAAATGAAATGAATAGGTAAGATTATGGGCGGTTATTTTCATCTAAGAGTGATGTCATTGCTACCCTTGTAACTGTTTTGCAGCATGTGCTCCTTGGAAAGGTGCAAATGGAAATACACAAAGTGCCCAGCAGAACCATAAGGAATAAGGAATGAATCTCAGAGGGGCTGAATGACGCCCTTTCCCAGGGTCATGATATTTTAGATAATCTCTCATTTTCACTATTATTTTCATAAATTCTTGACATAAAAACAAAAAAAATCCATAGAAGTGACTACAAGACAGTTCTACCAGTCATTCTAGTACCCTGTTTTTCCTTCTGTCTTTTATTTCTCCTGACAGCAAACTAAAAAAGAACCCAAAGTCATTATGTCATAAGAATGCACTCAGCCCTGCTACCAGAATAGCGGTTAGGATGACAAAGGGAGTGAAGCAAAGACCAGAGAAATATTTTTAAGTTACAGAAATATAAGCATCAAGTTACTGCCCTTGTAATATCCAAAGAGGATGAAAAATCTGTTGAAGATAGAAGACAAGTTTTGATTAATAGTGTGGGAAAAAAAACCCAAACAACTCAAACAAAAACACCCCTATTAACCAGTGTTACTGTTCTTACAGGCCAGAAATATCTGCATTTAGATTTATAATGATTGCCTTTGGGTTAGAGAAAAACAAACCATCATCCCTTAGCTAATATAATATTGCTGTTCAGCCTGTCAGAGTTCACTACATTGACCAGCAGGCTATTTGGTATTGAACCTGCAGCCTATCAAGCTCAGAAATCAAGAGTTTTATCTACCAAGTGACAAATGATAAGGGAAAAGAAGAAGATCAGAGACAACCTTGGAGGAAAAGTAGCTGACACAGAAAGCCCAGGCAGCACTGACATGTTGGCAAACATATGCTTGCAGCGAAAGTGAATTCAAGAACTTAGCTGTTAAATTCATTCATTCCTCAAACATGTCATAGAAATATAATCCAGTTTAATAATGTGTGGATTTTTTCTTTTGCAGTTTTCGTCACTCTATACAGAACAGATTTTAGAACACCATTCTTTGTCTTACATTTTCTAATTTTGCTTTCTATTAAATACTGTCTCGTTTCTACCACCTACACTCTCCTGAAACATTGTGTACATCCATTAATCCTGCCATCATGGTCATGTCTCAGTTTTGTGTTTAGAAGGAAGCTATTAATACATACACATTCCTCAAAAGAGCATTTGCAGCTTATCTTTATTCTCCCTTTGCACTTACCTACACATTTTCTTCAAGTTTCTTTGAGTTTTGCTAGGTTCTCATTGAGATCATCTAAAAGAGAGATAGGTAGAGATAAAACTTACCCTGTCATGAAATAATTCTCCATAATAAAATAATCCAGAATAGTGGTACAGAGATTGACTTCTCCTGCCAGTTAGAAGATCATGAGACAATTGACAAATGGGAGGATACATGATAAGAAGAAAAAAAAAAAAAGCCAGAACTCTGAGGTAATGAAAACTCCTACACTGCTGTTTTCAGATGATGCTCATGCTATTTGGTATTCACTGACTTCTCCCCTGCTTGTGCTCCATGCTGTGAGCCAGTAGCTCCTTTGCTCAAAGGTTTCTTTCTTTTTTCCCCATCTTTGCACCTCTGAAAAGTCCTCTACACTGTAACATTAATCTCAGCACTAACTTCATAGCACTAAAAAGTTCATAATATGAAAACGGAAGAGTCTACTAATAATGTTTTCAAAGAACATGTTGAATACGGACAATGCTCAAGCTTTTCAATGACTACAGTAGTTTCTAACAGAGCTCCAGAGTTATGTGAATACATATTAATTTTCACCAAAGATGCCAAAGATGAACACCTGCAGTTAGAACGACTCTCACAAGTTATAAAACCAAAATAAGTAGAAAGGTGATGATTTTGTATGGCTTTGATTAAGTGGTATGGTTGGTAGCTTTAAGAAATGATTGAAAAGCTGTGATCCCATCATGGCAAAATGATGGTGTCGTTACTTGTTGGCGTTGCTCAAGTGAAAGCTGAGTACCAATATCATTCAATATTCGTAGAAATGAATATATATAGACAGGTGAGGAAACACGTTTCCCACATAATTTAAAAAACAGCATTCTATAATTAAAGGCATAAGCTGTTTTTTGAGAACTCACCCATGATGCACAGATGGGAAGGAAAGGTGCAGTAAAACAAGAAGTATCTTACTGGCAAAAAAAAAAAAAAAAAAAAAAAGAATGCCATTGCTGTTGATAACAAAAATTTTGGTTAAAATTATTGCAACCTGCCACATTTCCACCTTAACATTATAATTTCACATATGACTCTGAGGACAAAGAAACATGTTGCCCTTAAACTGCTTCTTTGACTCACCTTCATTGCAATTGACATTATCTCTTTGGTAACCAATCAGACATTAGAAGATATGTTCTTTCCACTGTCATCTGCACAGAGGCTTAGAGGAACATTTCTTTTGGAAAACATGGTGGAGAGACAGGCTGCACTTGTTTGGGGGTTTTTCACTATTGAAACTATGGAATTTGTCATCCCTTTCCAGGAAATTATTTGCTTTATTTTAGTAAACACATTTAGTGGCAATACATAACAAAAACCAAATGCATACTTCCTAATTCAGCAAAACCAGCAAAAACCTGATTATTTTGTTGGAAGATGACATGCATTTTCCCCCTCATGTTTCTCTCTAAATATTGTGCTGAACTACTAAGGATGTAAGGTAGCCGAGATGATGGTAAGTGGATCTGATTGCAATATGATGGAAGGGGAAAAAAATCCATGCAAATTCTAATCATCTCTGACTTCAAGGCTTTCCGAGTTTCTGTTTGTTTGCTTGGGTTTTTTTTTTAAAGACATTTTTCTTCCTTGCTCCCATCCTTGTAGCCATTTCAGCTAGGGCTAAGGAGCGACCGTATTACCCTACTAGCACAAGCCAGAGCTCCACCTTCTGCGGTACTGTCTTGCTAAGGCTGCTTGTGCTGTCAATCAAAACTAAAAGCAGGCACTTTCTTGCCAGGGTTCAGGTGTTTATCCTGAGCCATTTGTTGTTTCTACTTCAAAAGAGGCACGCTGTTGAGAGTCAGATCTGTGGGACAGGATTATCTTGATTTTTCCGATGTGGGTGGTGGCACTGTGTGAGGCTGGTGTCGCCCTGCCATGTACGCAAGCCCCAGCAATTTCAGCTTCTGACCTACGGAATAGGGTTAGTCATTTGCCACTGCACAGCAGTGCTGCAACTCCTTCCCCCGGGAGCAGTTGTCAACAGATATGAGAGAGACATAAGGCTCTTCAAAATCTCAGCACTCCTCCCTTATTACTATGCTTGAGATTCCCGACCTTATTACAGCCTGCAGGATGTGAGCCGAAATCTCTCGAGCAGGGGTAGCTGCTCAGAGGCACTGACTGTGGGTGCGATCACCAGAGCCTTATGGGTTTTCAATCTGGGCTGTTTGCTCATCTCTGCCTAACAGACAAATACGTTTATTAATAAACCTATATGAATAGAGGAATGAAGAATGACACTGACATTAAATGAACAACAAAATATTAAGGCAACTTTTTTCCAGCCCTCTAAGTAGAGTTGTGTTAGTGAAAATTTATAGCAGCACAGGTTTCTCTTTTATTACAAAAAGCATTAGTATGAGTGTCTGCACGCTGTAAAACAATATCATCTTCAAGGGTGCACCATTATACTCTAAGTACTAGTATTATTTTAGAAGAAACCATATTGCTTTTAACATTTTCATTATGTATAGAAGTCATAATGAGACACAAAGCTATGTTTCCTAACATGTCTCTACTGTATTTTTACAGAGCAGAATTTTAAATATTTACAGCAATAAGTGTTTATGTTCAGAATTTTTGCTGTGACAATGCAAATTCTTTAAAACAAGGTTGAAAGACACTTTAATTCAGAGCCTAGAAATAAAATGCAGTTGTCTTACAGCCTTAGCTTTTGTTGTACCTTGCAGGAGTCTACCAAATGATATCTGTTTTCACCTTCCCCTGCTTGTTTCTATGATCCTTGACTAAAAAATGACTAACCTAACAAAGCCCCTCACTCACGTGGCAGTGAAACGATTGGTGCCTATTCATGAAAAATGCCTGAAAGCTGTAACTGTCCAAAAGTGTACCGAGTATCAGATTTGTAATCCCACTCTGCTGACAGCTTAACTGTTGCTTCTGAAAAGGAGTTTGCAGCACAGAGAGAAGGAAAAGGCCTCATGACAATCTGCACAATCCTACATTATTTACTATCTATCCGAATAACACAGGTTCAGCTGGCAGGGAGAGTTAGGGCTGAGAATGAGAGACGCATACTGCTGCTATGAGAAATGTAAATAAGATTAGAGTTGCCAGTCCCTGCTGAGAGGTAAATTTCTTTTCCAGAAGCTGAACACACCTTTTCTTTGAAACAGCATCTTTGTTCGTGGGAACTGCTAGCCTGCATCCATCTGCCACACTTAAACCTTAGACCTTGTAAATAATCTCTGCTCACTGAGCGCAGCTATGACAAAAAATGTAATGTCTTCTTGTTCTACATGTCTAGGAACTAATCTTCCCTTGGCAGCGAACTTGTGGTCTGCCAGCCTGAGTTCCTTTTCATTTATATACTTATTTTGCTCAGCGCAGATGAGGGTGAATAGGGGAAGCACAAGGGGGAATTCGCAGAGTAAACAAACCGTACCTAACAGCCGGGGTGATCAGCTTGCGAGTGTAGATAAAAGATATCTTCTGCTACAGCTCGCCTGATGCCCTATTGCTGTTCCCGCATTGC
Organism: Limnodromus scolopaceus; assembly: GCA_028565335.1. NCBI lineage: Eukaryota > Metazoa > Chordata > Aves > Charadriiformes > Scolopacidae > Limnodromus > Limnodromus scolopaceus. The sequence goes on from JAOXNO010000001.1 coordinate 122,314,409, forward strand.
TGACAGGAGTCATGAGCAAAAGGGTGAACCAGGTGTTGGACATACCAGTATGATCTGTGTGGGATGAATGTTCAAGTTGCTAGAGCTATCGTGACTGGCTGATCACAGGAATTATCTATTTGAGAATGATATTGCAGATCAAAAATTCACCATGGCTACCCATGCCCATACTCCAGCATGGTCTGCAAGTGGTTAATGTTGAAGGCTACTCAGACTTTAGCTAGATCAGAAAACTCTTGGCCAAAGGGCATAATATAGTAGTTCTCCGGTAAATGCAAGTTTTTCTGTTTCGGGTTTTAATGCTTTCTTTTCCCTGAAGAACCACAGGTTTTCAAGCAATCTAAGAGATCACCACTCTCCTAAAATACAACATCATGCTGAAGTTGTTATGCTAAATCTGAAATGTGTAATAAATGGACTTAGTTTGATGACATTTAAAGGAAGATAGAGATAGTGTGTCTCTCTTCAGGCTTTTTGGTAAAAGAGGGTTTATAATGCCCTCCCAAGATGCTTGTTTGAGGAAAGTTTGTATTTAAAAGTCAGGTATGCCAAACATTTTACACAATTGAGGTTGACTTAAAAATACCTCAGTTATCAGTCAACACAATGGGAATCGATACTCTGCAGCCTGTCAAATAATTGGCTTTTAACACAGAAGCAGATACTGAAGGAATGGAGAGAAAATAACTAATTGTTGTTAATAGTAATCTCTACTGGTAACACTTTTTTTCCTCCATGAGCCCTTGGGGAAATTAGCAAACTATTAAAATTTGCAGCTACTTCCACCCTAGCATTGTCAAATGCCTAGACAAGAGCTTGCCATCTTTCCTGCCAAAACGTGTCATGTGGTTTGACTATGAATTCACAGAAAGCCCTCTGCTTTCCATGTGTCTAAATGTATGTCTAGAGTCTTTGTTGCACAGCCCTGGCTGCATGCATTCATTCTATCACGTAGCCGGATATGCTTCTCTAACATGGCCAGATGCAGATCTCTCTCTGCTTGTGCTTCAGTTCATAGCGTAATCCTTGGCTGCCATGTGCACGTCGCCATCACCGTGTTAGCCCTGTCAAATAAACTGCCTCCTCTCTGACAAGGGGTGTGAGACCCTGGAGCCTCGTCACAGTGCCACATCCAAGACAGCTCCAAAAAGCCAGCAGGCCTTTAGGCTGTGAGCAACCAGAAAAAATCACATAGCCTCAAGCAGACTTCCCACCTTTTTGCTGGGACAGCTGTCCTAGGGAAGATGTGTCACTTCAGCCACCCTTTCTCCAGCCTACCTGGAGCCATGGCTTCACTTGTAGTTCAGCTTGGGGTGAGTCTTGTGCTGAGATTTTTAAAGATGCAGAGCAGTGTGTTCCAGAGAAAGCTTGCTTTCTGCCTAAGGCCATGAAAATACTGCCATTAACTCCTATCCATGTTCTGAATATTTATAAAAGATTAGATTTAAGATGTGATAACAGCTTCTGAGAAATAATGGAATTGCTCACACTGGTCAAAAATCACTTCTTACCATAGATGTTGTGCTGATTCTCCAATTTTCCACACACAGTGAGAGTTCCTGGATAGGTCATCAATGTCACTGATCCAAAGCAAATGATTTTTTTTTTTCTTCTCAGAGTGACTGAGACATTACCAAAAGACATATTTTACTCTTCTGAGAATTTATATTTATTCATATGTGAAATACTTCTCCAACAGGCATACAACTCTGCAAGCTTGTGCATACCCATCCTGTAGTGCACTAGGCCATTGAAACGAATGGGTTAATCTTTTTGTCACTGTGAGTCACACAATGTCCCTGCATCCTCAGGGAAGTCAAACTCGTGTGAAAGCCGTGAAGAGCTGCAAAACGAGCATCATTCCCTTTTTTGCACCAAAGAAGACACCTTAGTCCAACGTGAAACCCGTGCATGTCCCTCGCCCACCTTCCTCCCAGCACCAACCCTCCCCACGCCACCCCTGACTCAAAACCCGCTCCCCTCCCATCCCCGGCTGCGTTCCTCGGGTCTGGTAAAACACCCGAAAACCCCGGCTGACAGGGAAGCGGCAGGACAGGTCCTCCCCCCGGGGTGTCTTTTTGGCCCGGGTAGGGACCTGCCTGCGCCCCGCCGCCCCCCGGGCGCTCATACGCGCATCTCCCGCCAGGTGGAGCAAGAAACAAAGAATAGCGCTTTTTGCAGATTTCCCTTGCTTTTTTTCTGTGTCTCTGCGTGTAGTCAGGCCTTAATTTTGCTTTTCCTCAAACCGAAGTTTTAACACAATAATGAGGCAAATCGGTAGGGCGATATTTCCTTCTCATTTAGATTACTGCGAATGTTACGCGTAATGTTTTCTGTAGTTTGCAGTCTGTCACCAATAAAGGTTTGCTGGGGGGGAAGTGGGGCGAAAGGCAGGGAAAGGAACGAGCTCCATAAATTCTCCTTCTGCATGCATACCAATTGCAGCAAGAAAATAAAATTTAAAAATTTAAAAAGGCATATCACTCTTTTTGCATTAGTGTGTAAAAAAGTCTGGAAAATACGTTCATATACACGGCAGCATAAAATTCACATTAACATCTCATTAAGTCTAAATGCACTTAGGGACTGATCCAAAGGCCATCAAACTCAATGGGAGATTTTCCATTGCCTTCAAATGGGATTTGGATCATGCTGTTAGTGATTGGCAAAAGCTCATATTAACAAAACAAAAAAATCCTGACATTACCTAAAAAGCTGTAAAAGCATTTCTATCCCTTATTCTGGGAAATCCCTTTTGCAGTTGATCAAATGTAATCACAGCAGCCACCTCTGTGGTGAAAGCTTCCTGTTAGGCTAACAATAAGGTAGCTGAGGTATGAATGCAAAATTGGAATGGCAACCTCAGTTTTGATCATAGTGAATTATCCATAATAGCAGAGTTAAACCTAAAGTGATCAGAAGTTAATTTAAATGCTATGTAAACACTATTTAAAAAGGTACAGAGAGAAAAGCAACTGAAAAAAGCCTAGGAAAAGCATACACCTGCTATGATAATATTTTACAAAAATGTGGTGTCCTAACATGAAGTAAAATAACTGAAATGAACTAAATTAACAAAAGTAGACTTTATATGGTCAAAAGCAATGCCATCTGCTGTGCACAGTGCCCTTTAGAGGTCTCAGTACATGATATCATCACTAATGGTTCTGTTTTCATGTGTCGAGATAAAAAGTAGTACATTTAATATATATATATATTAAAAAATTAACTTACTTGGGTGGCTCCAAATTCCTTGATCTTTATTTAATTTTTAAAATGGTGCTTCTAGCAGAGACGGGCTGGAGCAGTGGCTCTAGCTCTGAGTAGCCTTCTTGTTCAGCTGGCCTCAGCTGAGACTATGTTATTCAGCTGATGGCAGAAATGGGCCTAGAATTTCCTGTGTATGTTTAAAAAATAAATGAAGTGAAATGACAAGCCCCTTATTTTTTGTCCCAACTATCCCAAATATTTTGAATTTGAAACAGACATGTCAAGTCACATGGTAGAATGCTACTGAAGATTTAAAAGACTTTCCTGGTTTTCCTTCTGCTGGGAGGTTTTAAATCCCCTTTTCCTCTTTGTTATCTTCAATACTTCCTTTGCTTCTTTCACTATGTTCAACATCTCCTTCCTGGTGCTCTGCCCAAATAGTGTGGAGAGAGGCTTCACCTTCAGGTATCTCCACACCTCTGGCAAACTGCCTTCTTATTCCTTATGTCTGTTAGAAGCTGAACTGAAAATTTCCATTTGAACAATGTCCTAATTTTTGAAAGCTGGAAAACCCTGCATCTGGATGGGCCAGTGATGTTCTTGTAGGAGTTCCAACTCTTAAAGTATTGCCAACAATGAAATTTCACCAAAGGAGAAAGAAAGATGTATATATTGCCCAATATTTCAAAAATGCATCTAATTACTATATACAACAGTTATGGGAGACTCTAACTTTAACATGGTATTAAAGCTAACTGGTTAATGAGAAAGGAATTCCTGTCAAGAGTCACATAGCTGGTTCTCTTCCTGGCAGCACTGGTTTCACTTTTACATTTATTCTCCTGTCTCCTCCTAACCTCCATTTCCTTTTTTCACTTTTTGGTCCTCAAGACATACAGAGCCTTGCTGCCTTGCCCCTCTCCCTCTTTGGTGGCTTACCTTCATAAAGAATGAAAAGGTCTTGTAGCAAGAAATATTGAAATGCATATTAAAATAGTTTCAGTGCATTTTAAAATACTATTCCCTGATTTGCAGCATCAGTTCATCCCAACAGAGGTCAGAAATCTGGCCCTTGGTGAGTACTTTGGAGAAACTGCCAGGAACTGCTAATCTTATACAATGTCCCCACACATTCAACTAGAAAAGTGACGCAGGGGAAAAAGATCAAACTGTCATCTGCGGTTGGGATCATATTTTCACTTGTCTTTCTGTTTCTGATTGCACATCACTTCAGCTTTCTTACACTTAATCTCATCTCACTCTTTCTTGAGTCAAAGGGAGCGTGTCATCGATTACGGCAAGAGCAAAGTGTTTTCCAAATATTTCTTCCTTCTTCTTCCTTCCCCCCTCCCCTCCTTATGGTCATTAAACACAATGAAGAAACTATCAGAAACAGTGTCTTGTTGTTTATGGATAAACCATCAATTCTGGTATTGGAGCCCTGGAAATGTGCCAACTCTGGAAACCAAGTGGAAGCATCTTAAGTCTAAGATACTTTGAACATCAGCCTCCACGCTGCATTCTTGCTGCAGCTATTGAAGCAGTGTGACCTCCTGGCTGCTACAGCAGCACCAAGTCACTGCCAAGATCACTGCCTGGATCCCCAGCCCTGCCAGGTTCTTGCCAGAAGGAAACATAGCCAAGGTGCTACCTCCACAGATGATAAGCGGAGATGATACTTCTTTTATTCACCACCCAAGGAGGCCCAAAGTTTAAGTGGGGATTTCTGTGGAGAACACTTGTGGATTTAGGTGCTAAGTGCACATGTGGATGCTGAAGTCCTTTTGTGGATCAGGGCATGGCTTAGAAGTCAGCTAAACTTGATACTGTGTTTTGAAACCTGTAATTACAGAGCTTTATTTTCCATTAATCTGTGAGAAGCCTACCTGTGCTTTTAAAACTGCAGGTAAATTGTCTAGATAACCCAGGCTTTTATCTAGATTTTTGGTTTCCCTGACACAGCACTGCATTAAAAAGAAAAAAAAAATGAACAAAAATGCAACAACCTCTAAATTCATCCAGTTAACAGAAAAGAGTGATTCTGTTGCTGCTTGGAGAAATCAAAGAAATTGTCATTTCACAGCCTCACTAGTCTTTTAAACATCAAAATGAATGAAAAAAAAAAACACAACAAAAAAACCCCCAAACCTCAAACATTTTAAATGGTCTCTGCTGTGGCCATCAGAGCACATGGTAGGCAGTCACAACAATAGTAATATTAAATGAGAAACTAATTGCGTAGCCAGGCTGACAATTCCATCCTCTCGCGTTGTGGCCATTTTCTCTCCAAGCACAGTGAGCATGGAAATGCAGCGCAGATAATGCTTGCTGTTGTCTTTATTTAATGTGAAGCAGTACCAGTGAATCACCCAAGTCTCTTGTAATTTTGTTCAATTTCTGGCTGCGCTGGCAAACATATGGGATATTCACATAATAAATAGTGTCTAAATTTCACCCCTTGAGAAGTTAATCTATGTCTTCCATAGTTAAGCAGTAAGTATAGCTTATTTATATCAATGTTTTCCACTTCTATAGAGCCTTTGGATGTCAGATTGTTGATACTTAAGTTGGTCTTCAAATACTTCTCAGGGAGAGATAAATACCATTATTATCCACAGTAGCTCAGAAAGGAGAGGTGATATTTCAAAGTCCATTCATTGAGACAATTTAGTTTGCGATGGTTGATGATACAGTCATAAACAGCCAATAGCAGCCTTGCCAAGCTAGAGTGTTTTGGTTGTTTTTTTTTTTTTTTTAAAAGTGCCATTTCAAAAAATTATGACAGTAGTTTTTGAGCATGGAGAATACATGTGCTTATTTCAGCTAAAGAACTAGAAACTTTACATTTCAATTGATAATCTAGCAGTTTGACAAACTGAGTCTGAGATTTGTAGAGACATCAAGAAGTACTGTGAGATGTTGAAGTTGAGCCATTTTTCCCATAACAGAAACAGTTAGCGAATGAAATTATGTAGTGATCAATGAATTAAACTTAATCAGTGACCTTCAGATTTAATGCATGAGAAATTTTTACTCTCAGATCGAGAAGATAGAAGGATGTATGGTGAGTGGGTGAAAAGTAGAGTGGGCAGTCAGTAAGAAATACTTAGTGCCTTGCTAAAAATCCCATTGCTTTAGCAATGGGGAAAACAACTGAATCACATATGATTCAACAGCACTTAAAACCACTCAAATCATAATTAATAGCTTTTTTCAATCTTGATTAAAATATATGAATATCATTTTCTGTATTAACATTTAATATAAATTTATAATTAGACATATGAAACATTAAATCCTATGAGCTAATAAATATATATTTTATTAATTAGGAAAAGAATGCAAATTACTTATAGGAGCTTACATGCAGGCCCAAATTCTGCTCTCATCAGTCAGACTACTTATCTATGGATATAGTTGTGAGCAGATAATTTATTGGGGAAATGGTATTCCTGTGTTTTCAAGTGTGCCTGTGAATGTGAATGAATATATTGGACACATGACTTTATCTTGTGTGTTTTGTAGGGGAAGATTTAAAACCCCTGACATTTCTTTAATGTTTTTGGAAAATATGACGTGTTTTCAAATACAGAGATTAAAAGGAAGACATGGAGGAATCGTTAATGTTTCAAATTAGTTTGTTATATGATAAGATTATTCATTTTGACTTGGGAGAGGACCAGTAACACTTAATTCCATGACCATCCTTCAAGTAATGTGGAGCTGCTCTAGACAGAGGCAAAATGGCTTGGGCAGCAAAGTGATTAATGACCCTCTCTGCACTATGTTTGCAAGAGAGTCCCAAGAGGCCCACTTCACTGCTCTCAGTGGCACACAGAAAGGCACTAGGGTGCCAAGTGGCTTGTATCACTGAGAAGAGGGATAGACGGGGGACAGACCCTCCCAAAACAGTGGTGGTATCGCCCACCCCTCCCATTATCAACCAGATGAACAAGCATCACCTCCCATCTGTTTTTCTTCCTCTTTTCTGCAGTGGGACCAGGAGCCTTTGCTCCTACTTTCTTATCTGCCCTAGCAAAATTGAATGCAGCCCAAGTTGCCGCAAAGCTTCGAGGCAGATGTGATGTACTCTGGGAACACACGACTCCAATCGCCCCAGTGAAGTGAAAGTATAGCTTCTCACACTTTCTTCTAAGTTGAAACATTGGTCCTTGTAATTTTAAAGATTCATCTAGTTGCATGATCTGTCTGTGTTCACATGAATGTTTAGGAACACAGTAAATGGGCTGGCTAAAAGTGTGAGGGCCAAGAGCAGGTTGGGAGAGGTGAGAAAAGGACTTACTGAGTCTTTATGGTTTCTTCATCTGGAAACTAAATATGATAAATTTGATACTCTAATAGGAAATAATGGTAATAATTAGTTGATTAAACAGACCTAGGATGTTACAAGGGAAATATTCTGGTACAAATGTGGCTGGGCAACTCATTGTTAGTATAAGTATGTGCGTATGTACTTTTAGTTTCTACTCTACTCTGTGCCAACACATGTCCCTGCTCTGACACACAACTGATTTCCTTTAAATGCAATTATTCCAATTAGCATTAATTGTTAGTGTTGCCATGCTGCCACCATTTGATCCCATTGTGGGAGGAGAGTGTGTTAGTCACAGTTGTTCTGTGGACAGGAAAGCTGAAGCCCAGGACAAATTGTTAACAGAAAAAGAGCTAGACCCACTTTTTCTATTAATTTCCTTTTGGATATTTTATTGTTTTATTGTTTGGTTTTGCAGTATGGTAGAGGAGGAAGGCAGCCAGCATTGCTGTTAAGAACAAATTTTCTTCATTATTTATTCAAATATCCTAGAAGATAAATCCATTTAATATATGGACATGAGAGACTAAGTGAGCATCATTTTCGTTAGAAAGAAACTGATGCTATTTATGACAAGTTCGTGAACTAAATTATTCTCACTGCAGACAGGAATGTTTTCTTAATCCACATCTTAAATGGGGGCATGAGTTGGGTGGTTCTGCTCTAAGGAAGTGATTAAGATGTTAATATGCTAAATGGGCTAGAATATTAAGGAATATTAATCCATGAATTTATGGTCTTAATTGGATTGAGTGCTTGCAAATAGATGAGTAAAGCAACAGAACACACCAAAATCAAGATCCCTAAGAAACGCTGTAAAGTAATGTAAAATGAGTTTCTATTAAATTTATGCCTTCTTCTCCTGATAACAAGATTTCATATCCTTTGTAGTTTCCTTTTCTCTCTGTTTCATCAATCTGAAAGAATCTCAGCTTTGAAGTTCTTGCAGCACAGAACATAACCAGTTCTGGGTAATCTTTGTTGCAATATTCTCAAAAAACATCACTCTTCTTTAACAGAAAATAAGTTATCTACAATGGTATCACTACTGCAAATAAAGTGTACTTTGTGTATTTTGGATTTTAGGAATTTGTCTTTAATATCTGATTCTGGTTTTAGTAAATTAACAGTAGAAAAAGTGCAAAAATAATCCCATGAAAGTTAATCAAGGCTGTAAAGAGGATGGTAATATTTTCCTAACTGAGAACATAGCACAATAACAACACATACTTAAAGAAAAACTGTTGTTCTATAGAATTTCTGTTCTATAAATTATCTAGTACTGTGTTTACTACAATGACTTTGAAAACATTTCAAGACTTCAGTTTAGGAGTGTATATGGGGAGACTTTGAGTATGAATTCACGTGCGGGTGTTTATGGTACTTGAAGAAAATTGTTAAAAGGGGACAAAGTTAGGAGTAAATGTGCTAGAGATTGTCACTTTCCCCTAAGGACATAAATGTGACAAGTAGCTCTCCCTAACCTGAAAGAAAAGGCTGCTTGTACGTGAAGTTAACAATTTAGTCTCTGGACCAAGTTCAGCCTAATGTAATTGGGTTCAGTTCTGTTAGCTTCTGAAGAGTTGCATTCACTCTGCCAGACTTGGATTTGGATTTGAAGTTTTGACAGTCACCAAGAAATTATTAAAACTGCTCTTTCATCATTTCCTGTGATCACGCTTGCATGAATGAACACACTGACAATGTGTGAATAAGTCCTCAAAGTTAAATATCACTAGCAAGACATTTCTGTGATTGGTTACAAGCTTATTCATCTTTATAATCACTTATTAATGTGGAAATTAATTTTCAAGATCAAAAGATTCTAGATTTGAGATCCATATAAATTGCAGGAAATATGAATTTTTAAATGCACTTTTTCCTAACATTTCATGATCTTCTGAGTTGACATCACACCAACTAACTTGAATTTCTTCACAGAAATATTGGAAGTTGCAATCCAACACGCTGGTTTTGAAAGCATTGATCTAATTTTTTTCTACTATATCTGGTGTTCAAAATGCTGTCCTATCCATTTTGTAGATGTAATTTGTTTTTCCATCAGAACTGATAAAAGTCTTAATTTTTTTATGGTGTATGATTCTAAGGATATGTTATGAAGCTGACAACAGATTTTCCCTTTATAAGTACAGAAAACTTCACATATTCACCTGCAAAACATGAAAGAGAAGTTGGTCCAGAAGCTGAAGCCTATTTTTGTTTAAATTTTGAAATTCTCCTTTATTATAAAATAAATCCTGATGAGAATGAGTGATATGTGAGAGAAGAGTAATAATAATTACCAGATACTGTTGGCAGCCATTATTGGAAAAAGTAGATATTTGAGTTTTCCCTTACATGTCACTAGTAGTAATAATAGTAACAATTATTATTACTAATAATGATTAAATTTTCAGTAGTGGTAAAAGGAGAGTAGTGGCCTAGTGGTTCTAAAAAGATATCTCAGGAATACAGGAACTATGAAAATCTCTCATTGTACCGAAAAAATGTCATGCTAAAAATATGTTTGGCAAAATATGCAGTATTTGTGACATAGGTGAGCTCGATATGCTCAATGTTTTCCCTTCTGCGCATTTCAAAGATAGAACTCTAAATGTAGCACTAATAAAGAAGGAAGAAAAAAAATCTACATTTTCTTGTACACAGTCAAAGGGACCATAAACTGATTAACTTTAATTGCATTAGGTTTTCAGTTGCCTACACGTCTTTGAAGCTCATGTCTCATTGAGATGTACAGTGTAGGATGTTGATCCCCTTTCCACTGCTGTTTTTGGCAGCCTTCAACTAAACTGGGCTAAACATAGGAACATCACATCATTTTAATATTAATCATAGCTCTATTTAAAAATATCAAAAATTCTTAAGACTGACATTTATCTTCATATTTCCGAATCTTAGTAAGTAGCCTGGTCTTAATCCTTCCAGCCTTCACAGGGGACAGGAGATGCTCAACACAACTAAGAATCCATTAGCTTAATTAAAGACTTTAATATGATGCTAAATACCTATCATCAGGGCCTCAAATTTGAAAATGTTGCCTTTTTTTCCCCCCAATCCAGACTGTACATTTGTGGGAAAACAGTGCACCCTTTGGAAAGATGCTCTGCAAACTCAGTTGTCAAATCTTTGCTTCAAATTCAAATCAAATGCACAGGTGTTGAGTTTTTGTACTTCGTGCAAGAAATATTTTCTCAGGGGTAGGTGGGTAGTTAGTGATTATATTTACAACCAGGTTTTGCGTCCTGTGGATCTGGTTCGTAAACAATAACACTGAACAGGTCACCTAACTTTATAGGCCAAGATCAGGATAAGATAACCTCTGCAGAAGTGACTTGCAAGAGGGAACAGAGTACATGCTCAGCAAGTTTGCAGGTGATACAAAACTGGGAGGAGTGATCAACGCACCATACAAGTGTGCTGCCATTCAGAAGGACCTTGGCAAGCGGAGAAATGGACCAACAGGACCCTCGTGAAGATCAACAAAGGGAAGTGCCAAGTCTTGCACCTGGGAAGGAATAACCCCACACACCAGTACAGATGGAGGGCTGACCAGTTGGGAAACAACTCTGCAGAAATTGCCCTGACAATCCTTGTGGACACCTACTTGGACGTAAGCCAACAATGTGACCTTGTGGCAAAGAGGGCCAATAGCACCTTGGGCTGCATTAGACAGAGCAGCACCAGCAGGACAAGAGAGGTGATGCTTCCTCTGTACTCAATCATGTTGAGACACATCTGTGGCACTAGGTCTAGTGCTGGGCTCCCCAGTATGTGAGAGACATATGAACATATTGGAGCAAGTCCAGCAACATGTCACAAAGATTACTAAGGGACTGGGGCACCTTCGATATGAGGAGAGGTTGAGACACCTGGGACACTTCAGCTTGGAGAAAAGAAGGCTCAGGGAGGTCTCATCAATGTGTATAAATACCCGATGCGGGGTTTGAATGTGACAGAGCCAGACTCTTCTCAGTGGATTCCCAGAGACAGCACAAGGGCAACGGCTACCAACTGAAATACAGGAAATTCTGTCTGAACATATGAAAAAAACCTTTTTCCTAAGAGGACAGTCAAAGACTGGATGACCTGAGAAGCTGGGGAGTCTCCACCATTAGAAACGTTCAAAACCCAGCTGGACACTTAGCAAACAGCTCTCGCTGAGCCTGCTATGAGCGAGACCTAGCTTTGAATAGTGGTGTTAATTGCCTGAGATACCTAGGACTCTTGCCTGGAAATCTAAGGCAAATTAATATATATGCATACTTAGACTCACACAAAACTAAGAATGTATGTGAATGTCTAAAAGAACATGTGATGAAGGGGTGGACTGTAGCAGTTTTGAAAGGAAACTGTGTGAATATATTCAGGTAGGTATAAGCAAATTTAGACAGATGAAAGGGATCAATGGTGCAATTATTGGTAGCTCTGTATATGCACAAATCAGCAGGAGAGGCTTTAATCTCCCTTTACAGTTTTGGATTATGAGAAATACTGGGTGAGAAGGCAATTTAGTCCTGAAAGAAAAGTGTAGAAATAGAAGTTCCTTTGTGGATCTTTTTCACAGGATTAACATTTAGATACATATCCAACAAACACATCATTTTTGAGCTTTGCAAAGTGATTTCAAAAGTCAAACAGAAAAGAATCATGCTTTGCCCGTAATAGCAAAAATTGTCTTGTCCAAACTCTTTTCAGCAGTAGGATTCTTTCAAATAGCTGTAACTTTTATCAATATTAGTCCAAGGAAAATTAGGTTTTGTTCTTCACATGTGGTATATAGTGTCTGTGCTGGGAGGCTGTATAAATTCTTTCAAAAGTCGTATTCTTTGGGATTCTCATGAGGAATCTTATGAAAGGCTGATCTGTATTGTCTTTATCACAGCGTGCTTTGACAATAAAATGGCTATCTGTCTCAGTTCATTTGCTGTCTCCTAAGGAAACTGATTTACAGATCTTCCTGCTAGCTCATCTCTTATTTAATCTACCTGCTTATAATTATTCCTGTAATTAATTTATAAGTTATTATTAGTAGTTTATGCATATTTAGAGATGGGCATTCTGACAGTTGCTCTAATGACAACTGGCATATTACCTGTCCCAGTGTGATCTGTTTACTCAGTTTCACCATAGCTTTGCACTCCAGACTTACTGATTTCTACAGATGAATATCCCACTATGATATTTTGGGAGCCTTATTGGTATAGGATGCTATGAAATGTGGCTGTTCTTTATATTACCATTTCTCTAATTCACCCAGTCCAAGGTCATGCACCCATTCTATTCATCCTCTGGTATACTGGTAATCAGAGACAGTGAAATAACCTCACAGACACCTGCGCTAGGGGAAAAAATCTCAGAAATCAGGAGTGGTAATATGGTTTCTTTACAGCTGATTTTAAAAATGCCTTTTCCTAGTCAATTTTTAATGTTTCAAAAGATGAAGAGAATATGGGGAATTTCTGCATTTTCAGTAGCTGTATCACCTCAGGAAATGGTCAAAAAGGGAAACCCTTTGTTTTATTTCTTTGCATGTCAAAAAATGCTGACAGGCAACGAAGTAATCCTTGGGTAGAGGATAGGTATTGCAGCTTTTTACTCTCACTTCTGAAGATTTCTAGCTGGTAATGTACCTAAAAACTGAAGAGGAGCCTATGAAGTCACGAGATTTCAGGCATATGCTCTAGGAAGGGGGTGACAGATACAGATCCTGTAAGAGATCATGAAATTTTTTTCATATAAATAACTGGAGAACTGAATTATGGAAAATCGCATTAAACCCAAAACCAGAAAGTCAATGCTAACTGTAAAAAAGTGAGAATGCCTTAACGATTGACACTATTTCAGGGTTTTTCAAGTATATAATTCTTACTCCTCAACCTTTTAGTGGACCCCAGCAATTTCCATGACATTGTAAACACTATTGGAGTTGCAAGAAGATAAAAGATTATGGTCTCCTATTGGTGAACAAGGTTTTCTCCAATATCTTGTGGAGTCTTTTCTGTGAAGGTGATCCACAAAACTACTCAGGAAATCTTTTTCTTTAAAATCATTTTTTCCCACCAGTCTTCCTTAAAAAAACCCCAAAACTAAACAATTCAAGTAGCATATTGTAAGCTATCTCGTAAATGAAGTACTTTCTTGCACATTTGTATGACACATTTGTACCATGTAAGCTGTACAATCATTTCTCAGTGATTTTCAGTGGGACTGCGTGCACTAACAAATGTTGTTGAACATGATTTTGGATTGCTGAATTGAGTCTATATGCAGATTAGATCTCATGTTGGATCATAATTGCTTTAAGCTAATTATATAAGGAGTAATAGCTCAACAGGGAGCAATAGCTCAACGTATTTACATAACCTTCATGGAAAAAAAATAAAAATCTTTATCTTTCTCAGGGATTCCCTGGCAAGATTTGCCTGATTTGCTCTTCAATCAGGCTTTTGCCTGCCAGTTATTCATTGAGAACCGTTTGCCTTTAGTACAATTCTGCGTGTTCAGTCAGCACCTGAATGCTGTGCATTTCATTACTCTGTAACATGAAGGTGTATGTTAATGCCAAATGCATTTGATCTTTCATCAGTGAAAGCGTTCCTAGTCTCTGCTGTAAGCTCATATCACGTTTCAGGCACAGTTTTCGGCTGTGAAGTCATTTCAGTGATCAGTTTTCAGTCATGATGACTCCCGTTATTCATATTAGAGGTAGTTGCTACTTTAAACCTCTTTCACATCAAATTCTTAATTCTTAATATTCCCAAGCAGCTGAGCATTCTTTTTCTCAGTTTGCTGACTCAGAGGAGTTTATGCTAAATTCCTTTATAAGAAAGAAGTGCTTGATTGGGAAGGAGGTGCAGTTGTACTGTAAGGGTCACGGGCTGAGGAGACTTAGAGACCAAGGTGTGAAAGTGGGGGAAAATGAGAGCAAACATCATGCTTGCTTGGATGTTTACATCGTTTGTGAAGGAACCCATTCTAGCCATGATGGGAAAAAAAAAAAAAAAAAGGTATGAAATACATCTTCTGTTTCTCTCCAGCTTATATTCTAAAGCAAGCAATAGAAGATCTGACCCAGGAAGAAATGCTCAGGGGAACAATTTTACTCTCTCTTGTTTTTCCTGTGTAAGTGAGAATTTCAGTCTTAAGAAAAATTAGACAAATAGATCATTTAAGAAAAGATTAACTGGAAAAGATTGGTAATCTACCAGAGGAGAGACCCTGTTCTATATACTCTCTGTAGGAGTATATCTATACAATTTCTTCCAAATTCCCATTCACTTCACTGGAATCTTTAGTGCATAGATATACATCTATTTATTTATTTTTATCAATGCCTGAGCTGTATTTATACACAACACCTTCAAATGAAAAAGATTTATGTTGTAATCTTATGCTTCTCTTTTTAGGATGTGTCTGACACTTACATAACGATACTAGCTTTTTTTCCCTGTCTAGCTTAAATGCCCCCAAAGTTATCAGGTTTCTAACACATCATCAGTGGGTCCGTTTCCTGCAAATTTTTATTTTGTAGTTTAGCTTGTTATTATTTTTAGTCTTGCTTTTTTCTTCATATGTTACTTTGTGATGTGGTTTTTTTTTCCAAGAACTGAAGATGACTATATGTTAAAAATTAAATTGCTTTCCTAGCATTTTCTCTTGTTGTATTTCCCACTGGTTTGAGACATTCTTCCTTCCTGAACAATAGTGAGTATAATTTAGCTACAAACTATATATATATATATATATTAACCTATTCAGAACAGCACCACAACAAAGAGGACCGTGTTCTCTTTGGGAATTAACACCTGCAGACAATAACTCTATTTCATAAGATCATATATGTTAGTGCAACAACCAGTTATGAGTTTTGCAAGTTTCAGAAAGTACTAATCTATACCTTTGCAAATCTTTGGTTCTCTAGTGACAGTGTACAAAGATCTCATTACATAAATGCTTGTGCCAACCAATATTTCTTTGAAGTAGATTTCTGGCCTGAAACACTGTGCCAAGCAATTTGCTAAAAAATTCTACTCTTTTTTTAAAGGACATTGTTCACTTAAAATCCGATAATAAGGAAAAAAGCCTTAAGTGCTTAGAGATACCATCTCTCACCTAAGTCTTCTTTTGATGTTTTACCAATTGCACTTCTTCACCAGGTTCCCTCATGTTTTTTTCTATCATCTGTCATTTGCCTTTGTTGTTTCTCAAAAGCATGTTCATGTTGGAAAGCAGTCAGTTACTTATTTTCCTATATCATCATTCTCATTTTCTTGGTGGATATAGTTAATATGGTTGCCAGATACCCAGTTCTGTGCCACAGTTATACTGCCTGTTCTAGAAGGTCATGAGGAATATAAATATCATATGCATTGTAAACTGTGTAGAGATGACCGCTCGCTCTGCCTAGAAAAAAATGTTAAGTTCTATTTACATATAGGGTGACAACTGCCAAGATTATTCTTGACCTCAGCACTCAAAACATTTGTGAGCTTTAGCGTATGTCCAACAGTAAAGATTTAGCTGCATCTGCCACTGAGTGTCACTTTTTGTATAGCAGCAAAAGTTGTGCAGAAAACACATTAGGCACGGCCAGCACATTGGCCAGCATACCAAAACCACACAGAGGTCATCTTGGAGAATTGACTAGGACTGCAAGTCCAGAACACTGAAAAGTAGCCTGGATCTTTAATAAATACAAATTGTCAAAGCATTCAGGTTTATATTATGTTTGAATGATGGCTTCATCATGGAACAGAGCCCTCAGTGCCATCTTGGGGCATTGCTGGTTTGAAATGACGAACATCGTTTCTAAATCATTGAATGTTCATTTTCTCAAATTCTGATCCATGCTGACTCTTCTTAGTTTATGAGATCACAACCCAGCACGACCTGGCTGCAGGCCAGGGAGCAGAATAGAGTTCCAGGTCTTTCTGACTGCAAATTCTATTACTCCTCTTGACATTAAAGTCAAACCAAAGTGTCATCAAGACAACACTGCAAAGCAGTCTTAGTACGATGTGTTGACATATGCCTGAAATCTGCATTTCAAAAATTAATTATTTTTGCTCTTGCTATGCAAATACAGTACATTAATGAGAACAAACAATTATGAATGCATGCAGTATCAGAAGCGTCTTGGGATTAGGGACTTCTGAATTCCAACTCTTTTACTGACTTTTATCTTCTTGAAAGTGTGTCCTTGACAATTTGTAGGGTCCTTTTGAGACCTCTGAATACTAATTACAGGCTACTCAGAAATTTATGTGCACACAGGCTATCCATCCCCTTGGATTTCACACTGATCTGTCTTTTAATATTCACTAGCCAGTGTCCAACTGCAACTTATATAGAAATCTCCTACCTTTCTGCTTATAGACAATATTTAATTATTTACTACTGTCATGGTTTCAGATGGGACAGAGTTGACTTTTTTACTAGCAGCTGCTACAGTGCTACATTTTGGAACTGGGGTGAGAATGATGTTGACAGCACACTGGTGATTTTGGTTGTTGCTAAGATGTCAAGGCCTTTTCTTCTCCTCACACTGCCCTGCCAGAGAGCAGCCTGGGAGTGCACGAAAAGTTGGGAGGTGACACAGCCAGGACAACTGATACATACTCATCAAAGGGGTATTTCATGACCATATGACTGTATGACCTCATACTCAGTATATAAATCTGGGGGAAGAAGAAGAAAGCGGGAGACATTCTGAATTATGGTGTTTTGTCTTCTCAAGTAACCATTGCATGTGATGAAGCCCTGCTTTCCTGGAGGTGACTGAACACCTGCCTGCTGATGGAAAGTAGTGAATGAATTCCTTGTTTTGCTTCACTTGCATACACAGCTTTTGCTTTACTTATTTAACTGTCTTTATCTCAATGCATGAGGTTGGTGAGGTTTTTTTCCCCCTTTCCCCTCCTTTTCACCCTCTTCTCCCTACCCTTCTGGGGAGGGAGGGAGAGAATTGAGATCAGATACATGGTCCTAGCTGCTGGCTGGGGTTAAACCACGACAACTACTTAGTTCTCCATCTGTACTAAGAAATCCACTTCTTTTTGATTTATAATATAGGATCTTTCTTTTGAAGATATACGGCACTAAACTAATTCAAAATGAAGCAATTAAACCAAGTCTATGCCACCTTGGAAGACAGGCCTCCAGATCTGGTCTGTCATTTACATGGTTGCCTAGCAAATAACATACCATGTGAGTTTCTGGAGGGCATGTTGCTAGTGATTCTGAAATATATACCTGCAGCCTGAGGATAAAGAAGTCAGTCAAACCTGATCCCAAGAGTAAACAGAAAGCTACCTGCAACAGACAGTATAGATGTACTCTTCTAATCAGCCAACTGCACTTCATCTCAGTGCCGGTCACTGCAGAACATCAAGACCACAGGAATAAAACATACAATATGTGAGAGACAAATAGCCTGAGAATCTGAAAGTAAATATCTCTGTGCAGTTAGCTATTTTCTCATGCAGAATGTTCGAAGTTTGTTTTTAATTTTGAATGTGAGAAATATACATGGGGGTTTGTCACACTTTTAGGTCCTTCTATTGTTGCAAAAAATTGCTGTAATATTATGGTAAGATTGTGTCACAAGCTAGTGCTCTAGCACAGAGAATAATGTTTCTCAAATTCAGTGCTAACAGAAAGAATAAATACTTCACTCAAGTATTATTTTGCTAGCATTCAAGTAATGTTTTCTGTTACTACATGTCGCGGTTTTATTAGGTTATCGCCTGAAACAGGATTTTGGTCTTTGGGGCTTTACATAAATCCTAGATATAATGTTTAGCAGATACTGACTCCACCCAATTTTAGCTTCAGGCAGACAATATGTTTGCCATTCTAGGGTATATGCCTTCCTGTAGCAGTTTCTTTTACCGTTAAAGGCAGTAGATTTAAGCTTAATTCCATCTAGCCTTCTAGGAAACAAGAATTTGCCAATGCTCACTCCCTAGGTGAAAGCTTTCCTGATGGTTATTATTTTTACCCTTCAGGAAACTATCGCTGTCTCTCTCTCTGCCCTCTTTACTTCATGGCATCATACAGGAAATTCTCTTTCTAAAAAAGCATGGGAAGAAGAGAAATGGTACAAAAAGATACTGGCTCAAGAAGTAAGCTTGTCATGAACAAGCAACAATACTTCAGTTAAGGCAAAAATTGGAACTGCACAGCTGTCTTGCAATTTTGGCACGTCTAGTGGGCTCCATCCAGGCTGCTGACAACAGTACCTGGCTACTGAAACTTACTCAACACTAGGGTCTAAGTTGTGCCAAATTTTCTTAGCAAACAGTAAGGTATCCACATCTGTGCTATGCATCGCTCACAGGCACACAAGCAGGTGGGCCAAGGACCTTCTGCCTCCCTCCACAGTGCCAGCAACCCTTAGGTCAGCAGCCACCAGGAGCAAGAACAAAAGACAGCTGGGCAGTATAAAACCAAAGCTATGGATTTAGGTGTTGGTGACAATGGCTCCTGGTTGCTGTCTCTGTAGGACTCCAGTACTTCAGATCTGTTTACTGAAAGAGCCACCTCTTGAGAGCTCTAAGTATGCCCGAAAATGTCTGATAACCACTAGGCTGAGTAACAAGAATAGGGCAAAAAGTCACAGCAATACTACACTGAGGGCTAGTCGTGCTAGCTACGCCAATGAAAGAGTTACCCTAAGTGAAAGCACGGCAAAAAACCCAACTCCAATTCCACTTTATTTTGCATGCTCAAGTCTATGTTGCCTACTCTAATACAGCTGTTCTGTGGATAAAATCATATTTGTCAGCTTTCTTTTGTACATTGATGGTATTACAGGATTGAATGATGCCTGTGAGGATTTAGTTGCTTCATTTGGCATCACTCAAGCAGTTAACAAAACATTGTAGAATTAAGTGAAACAAATCCTTATATTCATTCCTCTGTGAAGATAGTCTAGTTTTCAGGCATGACATAACTGAGATTCGTACAGTGACATAAATAGTGAAATAAATTTGGCTCAAAAACTTGCAAGGAGCTTTAAAAAAAGATAAACATTAGCATTTTTAAATGGCCACAAGAAATGAAGGAGATAATTAAGTTTAAGAGAGTAAATTAAACTACCGTGGTTTCTATTATGTTTGTTTTTATGTGGTATATATTAGGAACTATAGATTTAATTGCACAAATCAGTCTTTCACTAATGAATTCCCTACTCTCGTCCTCCAACTATAAAAGGCAAGCTTTAATATTTTTAATATTTAATTTTTTTAAAAAATATATTTTAAAATATATTTTAATTTAATTTTTTTTTCAGATGAATCTTGATTTTTTTTACAAGTCTGCATATGCAAATCAGCAGAAGAGAGACTCATAACAGGATAAAGAGTTGAGGGTGATCGTTGAAACCTTGAAAGCAAAGGGTTTGTGATTATGTGCAGTTTTCAGAGTTCAGGCTGATAGGCTGCAGAACCTAAAATGAAATCATCTCTATTTAGTGACTTTCCAAAAGAATATAAGGTTATTACTTGTCCATGGAAAGAAGCCTAAGAAGTTGGAAATCAAGTTAGACACTAGCTGCTCCGGAAAAAAGCTGGGACAAACTGAAAGGAAAGAGAGAGGAAAAGAAGAAAATACAAATAGGACTGTAGCTCTTGGGTCTGTTTGACACAGGATGCAAAAGAATGATAGAAGCTGAAAAGCAGACTGTGTGGGAAATATGTGTGCTTTACTGTGACCCCAAAGGTCAGCTAAGTCTGTGTTTCATGTGAAGATTGAGCCTATAATGAGAAATCTTTTTATCAAATCTTAGGCAGGGAAGCCACAGCAGAGAAAGGAGATGGTAACACATGGACAAGGATCTTCACCTATTTAGTACTTCTGGTAGTCCTCTTAACCCTTCTGGGGAATTCAACAGCTTTGAGCTTGATTTGTAACATGCAAAAGACACTTTTAAGCAGTTCTGGTGGACTTTTGAGCTTGTATTCTGCCCTACAGCACAAGGTTCTGAAGCCCATTCTACTTGGACAAGCTGAAATAATTTCTTTTGATGTGTTTTGAACAGTTTTTCAGGTTTTTCGTTACAAAGTGTAAAAAGCACCCCCAAAAATAATAAAAAAACAGTGAGTCAATTAAGCAAAACCTTCTATCCATTTCAAAAGATCTCTCTCCATTTCTCAGTTGAAACAGAAACCATTATTTGCACTGCTCTATCTTTAGTGATGTGTGTCACTTCAATCTCAAAGTAACCTTAGTTAAAAAGAAAACAGTGACTGACAACCAAGCTTTTAATTAAATGGGTTGATTCTATTGTACAAAATGGTATCTATGTTACACAACTTTTCCAATTTGAGCTTTCTTCCAGGATCTGTGAATGAAGAACTAATTTCTGTTTCAAAGAACCAATTATTCCCTTTGGTACGGAAGCATGCTAAAAGGCAGATAGCTATTTTCTCTTAAATTCAAGCTGTATGTCTAGCCGGTGGCATCTTTATTGATAGCAAAACTGCAACAAGACAAAATACATCTTCTGATTCTATTCCGGGCTTCATGCAATTTCAGTTCAACTTCCAGTGCAGTTAGGCTAATGAAAAGTCAAGTATCAAGTTGGAAATAAATGTCTGACCTTATTTAATGTGCCCATTGTAACTTCTGCCACGCACCGGGATAGTTAATAGATGTTTGGAAAGAGCACTAGTCCTCCCATGGAAAGGCAGGCTTAGAGGAGTTCCACGGGGGAACAAAACCTTGAAAATATTGTTTTGCCATTAGGCAGAACAATTTGTCTTTACAGAGGCAATAGTGTATTTAACCCCCAGACTCTGTGTCTCTGAAGACAAAGCATCTCCCACCATAGAAGACACAAATAGCTTGTCTTCCCTTCTGCCAGTGAAGCTCTGTGAGCTCCTCTATGAGCAACACTCATCTCATCCTTGACCATCTCATGGAAATGCTTCAGAGTGAGAAGCACAAAATGTAAGGTCAAATAAAAGGAGAATAGTAGCAAAATTTTTTCTTGTAGTCTGGGCACTCATCTTCAGGAACTAACAAAGGAAAGGCTTACGTTGAACTACCAGATCACAGAATGGACATGAGGATTTGCTGTGCAATGGAAATGACAAATTAAACTGAAGGGGGAATGTTTTTATTATAGGTAGCGGAGCAGAGGGAAGCAGGGTAAGACCTGGTCTAGAATCTAGTTGCGTTTATTTAATTGTGATATAAATCTCAACAGGAATGTGTTCAGAGAAAGGCTACAACTATGAACACAATAACTGAGTTCCCATCTCTTGGGATGAGACCAAAATAATTTTACTTTATTTTACAAGGCAGAAAAATTCAAAGAAGGGTTTTGAGAATCACCAGAAATGAGCAGACATAGTTAAACTGAAAGGCAATGCTGCACAAAGAGCAATGGGCCCATAAAGTGTCTCTGAACTCAGACTGGAAATAGGTACGTGTCCTGTCATCAGAGGGTAAAGAACCTTTTACTTTCGCTATGCTAATAGTGAATAAACTCATTTTAGAATGATTCAGAGTACTTTTATAAAAATAATTACATAATGTGATTGTCTGCAGTGGAAAAGAAGATAGGAAGTTATAAAGCAGGAGCTTCTGTTTAGTCTTAAATTCCTTTACTGCTTAATGACTTCTCTATGTTATTTGTTCTCCAAAGTTAATGAAAGTATCTCAACTTCTAGGCTGGCCCATTGCAGCTATAGGAGATGTAGCAGACTATGTACACTTCCCTGGCTTGGTCCTTTTGTCTGTTCTTCAGCAGTGGACCCTAACTTTACACAGACTGTCATATCAAGTCTGACTCTAGTTTCAAGAGCAGATTAATTTTTATGAAGGGAAAGGGCAGATGTTCTCTAAGAGGCACCTCTTTCCTGCATGAATGCAGGCTAGCAAAGGCTTATAGTTGTCTGCTCATATGTGCAGTTGGTTGCATGTAAGGAAACCCTCTCTCCTCCCTTGGGGCATGAACACCACCACGTCCTACTCCAGAAACAAACACGCTGCTTGTTTGAAACAAACCCAGATAAGAAAAGGAAGCCCTAAGACACCCATGACCCTCTAAACCAGGAGGAGTTTTCTTTGTAATTGTTCAGTTCTAGGCATTTAGATTTGTTAAATGTGGTGCCAAGGCAAAAATAAATAAAATTTTTAAAAAAGACATAATAACTAGTGTGAAAACCATGTGGAGTGAGCTAGAAAAAGAAGTCATATAAGTGCACATAATCACTGTTCCTTCTTCCTGTATGTCAGTCTCTGAGAATTGTCTATCTCCACCTCTCATTGCACACAGTATTTGAGCTGTCACTGTACCGAACAGAAATTCTCAGGAAGGTGTCAAAGCACAACATTGCAAAAACTATTTTGAAACCAAGAAGAAGGAATAATTTCTGTAGTTGTAGAATATGAAATTACTCCTCAGTCAATTCACACACAGCCTAGTTTCTGAAACAGTTTATAGCAAAAGACATGTATTGTTACAGGTAAAGGAATTCATGTGCTCTACCGAAACTTACCTAGGTTAAGTATTACTTGAAATAAATATGTATCTGTGGGGTTGTATACTTGCACGCACATAAAATAACCATTATAATATCTTAGAACAGAGGTCACCTGCTGACTTGAATAAACTGTCACCTGAGCCACATGGGCAAAATTGGTTACATTCCATAGAAAATACTATGAACAAATGAAGAATATGTGTATAAAACCCCCACATTTTCCCACCAGGAAGAAAAAATATCACATTGACGAGAAAACTCTGTGACTGTACAATGTACACAAAAGCATATTAAACGTCTTATTCTGACTGGTTCACCATGTGAAACTTAGCTAGAAGATATTTTCCCAGGTAGAAGAGAAAGGTCTAGCTCATAGTGCAGGATATGACTGCCTTCTCCCGCTCCCAGACAGAAAGATCAAAACCTCTTCATTTCCAAGAAATGAGGTTCAACACAAACTGCCTGCTCCCTTTGTGCATGGATTTCTCTGCTTCACTCACCACTCAGAAAGTGGCAGGACTGAACATCTGAAAGAAAGGGATTTTTCAAGTTGTATGGGAGAGCTTGTTGCTTTTACTCCCAGCAATCTTTAACGTCACTCATCTCCAGCTTGACTGGTCAGGATTATTTTATGTCCCAGTAGTTTCCAGGAAATACCAGGTCTGGCCTTACTACAGCTCCCTTTTGCGCTGACAAACTCCTCACAGGACGTAACCTGTGCTCGGTGTAGTAAAAAGTAAAATAAACTACATCTGGACCAAAGCGGTAGGCGTGTTGTCAGTTTATTTAAAACTAACCTTTTAGCCCTTGGCAGGAGTTTGTCAGGCTCTGAGGACTTATCTCAGGAGTAGACATCTATAAAGGAAAAGGGAAAGCAATTTAGAAATATGGCAGCGTCATGATGCTGGTCAGGTCCTGAAGACACAACTGCACTTGGAATAGTGTGCCCTGAATTAACAAACTAACTGGCAGTTGGGCTATTCAACGTGACTAACAGCTGTTATACGGGTTGTGCGCCTCATTTGGTGCGCATGTGTACTGAGGTGCTGGGTTAGTGACACAGGAGAATAAATAAAGTCTCTGGGACTGTGGAGAAAAACATCCTCCATCATTTTTTAAGGGAAGCTGAAATAACGTGTAACATTTTTATCACTTAATTTAAACCCAGTTCAAAAGAATTAAAATGTCCATCCTTTAAAGTGGTCTTTAGTATGATAAATATGACAACATGGCAATAAAACAGGAAATTGTGACTTTGTTGTTCTGCTGTTTTATAGTTTGGCAGAGAAAGTGCTGATGAGCACATGAATGCATAAAAGAGCCAGAAGAATCTTGGCAGAGTCTCCGTTAATAAGGCTTTATTGAAATACAAATATGTCACAAAAGTATACAAAGCCAGCTAAAATATCTCACAGCTAAAGCAGGTTGACTAAGACAAAGCCATCCCACTGGATGTTACCAACACTGCTAACTCACATTGCTAAAGAATTGGAGTTTCAGTTTGCTTGCGCAGATTAGTTTGCTGCTTTCCTCTCTTAGTGGGGGTCTGTCAGCCATACAATCGAAATTAATTGAACTCCAAGGGTTCCTAAAGACGGCTTCTTTGGTTTTCTTCTTTTCCAACACAAATTTACTCTTTCAACAGAAGTAAGGCAGATGTGGGGGGGAGCAGAGGTGGTGGTTAGCAAATGTTTTTTATTCAAGATTTTATTTTCTAAAAAGCAGGTTTCTATATTTTCCTCAATTTCTGTTCTTTGAATATGAGACGCCTACATCTGGTTTTACTGTCCTACAGTTTTGAAAAAAAACCCCACCTATTATTTTGTAGAGATTTGATTTCCTGTAATTGGCACTTAAACATTTGGCTTCCTTTAAAAGACAACACTTTACTCTCATTAAGCTGAAATTATTCTTTTTTCTTGGAAATACAGACAGAATAAAAAATAAAGGTTTGTTAAGGAAAACATTCTCTTTCTTCTTTTGTCCAGTTTGATGCTGTGGATGAGAAACGCTGTAAATTGTATTTTCACTTTGAAAATTTTTTTAACATTCCAAAATGTAAAAATATATGCACAGATCTGCAGTCCTCAAGAGAAATACAATTACTCTAAATTCCACAATCTGTCCACAATTTTTTTCACAAATCTAATCCAAATAGCCTCCACGTTTTTGTCATTTCCATTATATATGGAATAAACTTCTGCGATTTCCACGTTTTCTTAAGGAGAATCCCTTGCTATAGCATTTATTTATTTATTTATTTGGTTTGTTGTTATTTTGTTTCAGTAGAATGAGAAACCACTAGCACAAAGGACTTAAATAATTACCTCTAATAGAGCTTCCTTGTGTGGGAAACAGTTCCTTGCAAGAGACAATGGCTATTGTGTGTCGAGGCATAACTGGAATTTAGACACAGCATAAAGTGAATTTCTGTTTGACACTGAGGGTTTTCTGAACATCACATGGGACAGTGCACAAATCAAACTACAAAGACAGCCTGAGCGGAATAACATAGCAGTGGGAAGCTTCATTAGGGCTGATATTGTCCCTGGGAACTAGGAAACAGTGTGCTTCACTCTGCGGATCTGTCCATATGACAAAGTATCTGTGGCTCATTGTAGCTCAGCTCAGGAGCTTGTGACCTTCCCTTTTCCTTACTATGCATTTGCTTGTGCTTTTTTTATCACAGTATCTGGGTAATTCCTCTTCTCTGTAGTTTTGCAGTGTGCCTGCTGGAACCCCTGTGAGATACCACAGCCTACTGAAAAAAACCCTGGGATTTCCTTTTGCTAAGGGAAACAGCCTTCCTGGGAACTGGCCTGGGCTGCATTACAGGGCAGCTTGCCTTCTGTTCATGGCCTAAAAAGTAGACGATTGCATAAGATTTTGAAGACGGAAATTGTCGCAGTTAGCCATTGTGCATAGATTTATGGACCCCATATGACATGCAATGAAATATATTTATGACAGTATGAAAAAGTTGTAGCTCGAGGAGCTCTTCTGATGGCAATGAAAGTGTAGCAGGAAGCCTGTGGCTCATCCAAGGAGCTTAGGGACATGTAGAGAGTTGGAGTATGGTGCCACAAGAGCAACTCCAGCAAATATTCATAGCATTAGAGACAAGATCTTTCTTTCTCCCTCTAATGCTATTTTCTGCATTAAGACTGTGCAGCACATCGCTCTGGCTGACTTCAGGACTTGGCAATGCCTGCAGAGGTTGTTATCGTGAAGTTTATTTTATGTCTGATGCATCTAATGTTTTTGTGGGTACGGCATTGTTAACGATAAGAGTTGTTAAAAAAAGAAAATTACTTAACTGGACAATTATATTGTTGCAGATTGGTCTTGTTAGTTCAGTGAATGTATATAATATGGCCTATTTCTTGTGACAGTGAAAAATTAGCTTGATTCATGGTCCATTCTTATAGTGGTCCATTCTTATGTTATGATAAAGCTGAAAAATTTTTAGTTTTAGAAACAGACAAGAAAGGGTTGATTCTTTTCTTGTCTTGTTGATCCTGATGAAGTTTCTCTCAGGCAATTTGTTCCACTTTTCTATTGCACCACAGTATTTGAAATTCTTAAGAATTTAGAGAATATCTTGATTTTACTCCTTGTATGTGTGTGTGCAGGCATATTTACTGACTCCAGGAAACTTCTGGCTGATGTTGAAGAGCCTCATTCCTTCTACTAAGAAAAGAAGCATGGTCACAAAATTGCTCCAGAAACATACTAATGGTTTAAGAAACTATATTTATTTTAGTAATAACCCAGCAGTTTATGTGAATGTTCCTAACCTGTTTCACTGTAAAAATAGCCAACTAACTCTAAGCATCTTGGTTTCCCAAGTGATCTTGTGACTACATTCCAAATTGCATGAGGTTTTTCTTCTCTTGGGAAAACTCTGTAGGGTTTCACCATGGCCTTAGAAAAGTCCTTATTTGGTTTTAGAACTTGCTTCTCTCTAACTGTACTGTTAGTGTACATCTTTGATGTTACACATACACTCTAACTTTCTAAGTCTAATAATTAGGCTTCAGAGCTCCTTAAAAAAAAAAAAAAAACAACCTCCCAGGCAGTTACAGCCTTTTAAAAGAACCTAAATCATGTATACCTTGGTTGACTTTGTATTTTAAGCAAATGAATTCTACACGATAATATAGCAAAGGCCAGATTGAAAACCAATCGAAGTCAGTTGGCATCTATCTCTTTGCCTCTGAGTACTTTGGAGCAAAGCCAGACTGTTTAGACATGTAAGGGTTTTCTGACTTAAGTGGTTGGAAGTAGCTTTTAAACTTCAATAAAATTTCATAAGCTTGGAAGGGGTATAAATAATTTAGGTGGAAATGTACTTTCTTAACTGAGCTTCAGTCTATATATTTCAGTGTTCTTTACGTTGTTGCTTTCAAAATGAAAGTTAGTTTGAAAGCAAAAGGGCAACTGTCTTAGTAATGAAAATGTTGAATACATGTTTTCAGAATATGTCAGGTCTTCTTGCACAGTGGAAAATGCCTCTAACAGTGAAGTAAAAGTTTAAATCCTGCCAAGAACATGAAAATTTGCCTCTACTGTTATTAATTTTTTGCTCCTATCTGTCTACAGAGGGACTCATCTGCTTGGTCTTCCCGGTTGGGCAGCCTGTAGCAGACCCTCACTGTAACATTTCCTGTCCCTGCCCTCCCTTTAATTCTGACCCGTAAGGTCTCAGTCAGCAAGCAGAGACCCATGCTCTCCTGCTAGTCATTGACAAAGAGGGCGACACCCATTCCTCCTCTCCCCTGCCTGTCCTTCCTGAAGAGCCTGTACCCTTCCATTCCAACACTCCAGTCATAGGAGCCACCCCATCACATTGCATGCACACATCTCAAGCTCTTCCTGTTTATTCCCCATTTGCAAAGCGTTATCTCTACCTGAATGCATGTTTTAGGACAGTCAAGTGCAAGTCTTCCTAATGCCTTTCAGAGAGTTAGTACTGTGTTCAGCCTGGAGAAGAGAAAGCGCCGGGGAGACCTGTAGCAGCCTTCCAGTACTAATGGGGGCTTACAGGAGAGATGGGCAGGAACTCTTTATCAGGGAATGTAGTGAAAGAACGAGGGGTAATGGTTTTAAATTGAAAGAAGGGAGATTTAGATTAGATACCAGAAAGAAACTCTTCACTGTGAGGGTGGTGAGACACTGGAACTGGTTGCCCAGGGAAGTTCTGGATGTTCCATCCCTGGAAGTGATCAACGCCAGGCTGGATGGGGCTTGGAGCAACCTGGTCTAGTGGGAGGTGTCCCTGTTCATGGCAGGGGGGTTGGAACTAGGTGATGTCTACAGTTCCTTCCAACTCTAACTATTCTATGATTCTAGGATTCTATGAAATTACCACTATTAGACGATTCAGTGTGAGTGTTTACACACAATATAAGGATTAAACTGAGAAGGGATGATCCTTGTAGTGTTGATCTTCTGCAATGCAAACTACGAATCAAAAATTGCTTTTCAGTGGTGTTGCAGATAGTGTGCAGTACTGTGATGTGCTATGAAAAAAGTACCATAGAATACTTCTATGCAAGTAGAGAAAGCTAATACTCCAGGATCTAAAGATTTCCCTGACAGGCAAATTTGAGGCAGTGCCCTCTGGAATTGTTGCTATGCTTGGTTAATTAACTAAACTTGTCTTACTATCCTTGCTGTAAGTATCCTGTTATAAATCCTATCACAGTGCACCTGTTGGGTTGCAGCTCTGGTGAGCTGGTCTTAGAAGGGCAATCAAGCAATTTGTATTGCTTTGGTGATTGTGGACTCTTGTGTAGCTGTACTAATTTATGCCATTGTCCTTGGAGAAAAGCAGAATAAGGAGAAACAGAAAAGGTTTTGTTCCTTTGTCCTTTGGGCCTTCAGAAGCTTAATGCACACCATGTGCAAGAATTATTTTATGGTGACAAAGACATAGGAGGGAACTATCTCGCAGGGACAGTGAATAGTTAGGGGATATTATAACACAGTGAATATGTTAATGACATGTTAAGTATTCAGACACAATTTATTTACATTTCATTCTTTCAGCTGTTAGAGGACCTATTTCTAGGGAAAAGTGTTACATGGAACAATTCGGGTTTCCTCAAATTAGGATGTGTTTTAAAAGGCTGATCAGGAAAGTAATTTTTAATGTGAGTTTTTGCCTGTGTATGCATGGTTTTATTTAACAGGCTCAAAAGCTGAATTTAGGCTTTGTTCTTATATAGATCTGAATTCATCAGAAAGCAAGTAAGATGTTTTTGTTCCAGCCCAGGAAGGCTGGTCGTACTTCAAGGAGGCACTCTTCAAAGCGCAGGAAAGAGCCATACCCAAGTCCCAAAAAACAAGCAGGAAGGGACGA
>JAOXNO010000001.1:122343927-122390527 GCA_028565335.1 Limnodromus scolopaceus
AGGGGAGTTGGACTAGATGATCTCTATGGTCCCTTCCAACTCTAAAAATTCAGTGAAATTCAGTGAAATTCAGTGCCTGCAGAAAGGAAAAATACTAATATATTCATGAGTTGTGTCCAGCTCTGGTCACTTCAGCTCAGCAAACAAGTGGAATAGTTTCAGAAAGGAGCAACCAAATATTCAAGGCAGGAAAAAAATTCACATCCCAACACCTGAATAACTTGGATAATTTTGGTAATACAATGAATAAAAAGGGACAATAAGAAGTGATATGAATGCTCTGAACAGGTTCCATGTGAATCATGACACGGGTTGGATTCCTTTGTGGATAACGCAAACAATTATACTAGTATTTATAGCAGTTTATTTTGAAAGGGATGAAATCAGTTATATTTTTGGGAATAAATTAGCCTATATCTGAAAAGAGTAAGGACAAACCTACCTTGGGAACATAATCATCTTCTATCAGGTCCAGCCACAAACATAAGTATTCCCAAAATGGGGCAAAAGATATTTTGCTGATTATATTTGTAAGATATTCTTTTGAACAGATCAGCCATAGATCAATGCAGAGTTGCTGATTTAGGTACTTAGTGGCTTCCATTATCACTGAGTGCATTGAAATCCTTAATATTTGTCCATATGAGAGACAAGGAACTACTCCATTGTACAAATAGGAAACTAAAGTTTTGAATAAATATTTCAGTGACTTGTCCAAGGTCATGTAAGATATCTGGCAGACTGGAGACTGAATGTCAAACTCTTTTAGCTCATCATCTTTCTTTATCCAGTGGACTACCTGAATGAGGTATGAGAGAGGTTATTAGAAGCATCCAGATTTCACTGTCAGAGATGCAGAGGAGATCACAATACTCAAAACCAGACCTTGTCCTGGACATTTATGAATCTCTGGAAAGCTTTCTTCAACCTTCTCTGAGGAAACATCAAGACTCTGCAGGAAGCACATGAGCTCAGGCAGTGGATACGCCTCACACAGCTCCCTGCAGAACGTCAATGTCTAATGGTCCTCTGAGTAGGACCAACAAGCCTCCCACAGGTAGCTGCTGTCAACTACAATTTTTCTTATAAGCTCTGCCTGAAGAGCCAAATATGAAAGCTGTCTTTATCCTGCATCTCTCTGCATATATGGCCTACAAATGTATCCCTGCATGCACAGGGACGAAGACAGTGAATTAATTTGTGATTATAGATCGTAAATTTTGTGAAAATATCATGGAACACTTTGGAAACACTTGTTATAAACACAAATAAATAAAGAACACTAGTCTTTGACGCTAGCAAAACAAAAAGCTACTATGAGGATACACACATCTAGAAATTGTAGAACTAGTTTTCAAAATGTAGTTATAAATTGGTCAAATTAATCAAGTGAAGTCAGGTCTTTGAGCAGCCAAAACAAGTTCTGAAACAGTAAAAGAAAGTTGATAACTCTTTCAAAAAATTACGTAGCATTAGTTTAAGTAGTCTTTCATGAATTACAATTATATTTGTCTCTGAAGACAGTTTTGCTCTGTGTGCCCAGCATCAATAAATTAGGAATACTTTTCTTTCTCTTTATAATTATTTTAGAGTTGTAGAGTGTCCTGTTTTCAGTAACTACTGGGAAAATAAGATGAAAGTAAGCTCTGGAGAAACAATATTTTGTAAGCTTTGTGTTCGTCTTCAAAAATGTAGCTCTTTGGAATAGGTGTTCAAGAATTCTGTTTTTCAGTTAATTGAATTCAATATATTATTTTCAAAAGTTCTGTGTTCTGAAATATTTCAGAGGTTTGTCTATTGATTCTAAATGTGTGTGCAGTGTGAAAAAGTGTTGCAACCATGTGGATACAAAATAATGTTTATGGAAGATGAAAATGAAGTAGAGGTAAGAAAACTGAACAGGAAAAAAACCAAAAACCTAAGAACAGGGAAGGTAAATGCAACTACATCACAGGTATAGTTCAGGGGTATGTCATGTAATCATCATTGACATGTGTACACCTTGTCTCTGTTGTGGCTCCATATTAGGATGATTTTACTACCTCTGCATACTTAGCTTTCATTTAATTAAAAAAAAGGACATGCCAGCAGAGCAGGAGCTTTGATGCACACTACTAAGCACTCTCCAATTTAAGGCGATGTATTGTACAGCACAGGGATGCAAAGGATAGGACCCATTGATGCTACAGAGTGAATTTAGCTGTATTGTGTGTTCTACAGATCTCATGTGCTGTTATTCACTAGAGCAGTTGCATACCCGACGATTGTGGATGAAGTCTTACGGCATTACTAGAACACAGTAAGATGATATAAAGTACTTAATCACAAGCAATGAACATGCAATTAAATCCCACTAAAGGTAAAAGGAATTATATGAATAAGTGTTTTTCTATTTCAGAGAGAAATTTGAGTATATGTTTATGTAGCTCATAGAATAGTTTCAGTAAGCAACTGCTTTTCTTATAAATACAAGGCACACAGTCTTTCTGTATTAGAGCAGAGGCAATCTGCTTTGTTTTATTTAATTTAGCTGCAGACTTGAGATCCTGTCACATTGCCAATAAAGCCTCAGAGCAAATTTTAAGAGTCTCTGTATGATAAGAAGTTTGAATAGAACAAAGAATGGACAGAAAGGAATTTTAGACTTAAATATTTGAAATAGAGAACAAATGGTCCAAAGTTTGTCTCTGTTACAAGTCAGAGCCAAATGTGTTTTTTTTTCTTTAACACCTCTCTTTTCTTTAATTTTCAAAGCTAGAGGCAGAGAAGCATGAAGACTGTGAATAAATATGACTGAGAAAATATTTTAATGTATTGAAAAAAACCAAACCTGCCCGAGTTCCATAATTGCTGCAGTGTAAATTTACTAGATCAGGTAGTATTTGTCTTTTTATTGAGTGATGGCTAAGTACCAGACTTTTTAAGGCTGTTCTGTTCTCTCCATTATTGCCAAATATCTCCAAAAGACTTTTGTAATCTGAAACAGTAGGAGATTTCTATCTTTTTCTTTTAACTCTGTTTTCTGTAAAATCCATGTCAATAGCAGCTCATGAAAAAAGAGGTTTTACAGCCTCTGAGAATGCAAGGCGTAGTAAAGAAGGAATCCAAATTGCTTTGTGTAGTAGTGTTTATATTATCTTTTAGAAGGCATGAAAAATTATAACAGTATAGGCCTCATTTCTAATATTGTTTCCTTAAGCATATTCTCTTATCTTGTGCATAGTCCTGGTAGGAATTTTGAGGACTCTGGTAATGAGTTAACTTGAGTTCAGTTAGAGATGAACACCACAGTTGTTGCTTGCCTGGGAACAGACCTGTGGCATAACTCTGCCCTCTGCTTTTCACATTCATTAGAAAAGGTTTCAAAGCAGACACGAGGAATAAGGAATTTGTATGTCAGAGACTTTACATCTAAGAAAATATCTCCTTCAGATCCATTTCAGAAGCAGCCTTGATTTTCAGTGCTACTGATAGTGGAGCTTTTGCAGCTTTATTGGTTCAACTGCAACACTGAAAAAATAGGATATTTGGAATTTTGTTCTTATTTAAGAAAAAATGTAAGAAGATGAAGAAATTAAACAAAAAGCTTTTCTTGTTTTGGCAGGAGAGCATGCAAACCCCTTGTAGTATATGTTCTGCCAGTAGTGCTTCTGAGCAAGTCTCTCTTTTAAAAGTTTTTCACCATTAGGCTTTTTAGTCCTTGAACTGATCAATATATTCCTGATTAGAAATGGATGAAAAGGCAGTACATTAGTCTTTAAATTCATGCCGGCAAAAGTGAGAACACTTTCTTACCACACACATGCTATGCCAAAAGTGAATTGCCTTATCTTCATTTCAGTGTATCCAGGTTGCTGTGGGTGTTTTTTCCCTTTCATCCCTCCTTCCTAATTCTCATTCGTATTGCATTAGAATCCAAGTAAAAATCTTCTCATTATGAAAGGAACAGAGTGCTTAGAACTTCATAAACTAGCAGAAGCATTATTAAGGTTTTGGGGAGAGGACTTACTCCCCGGTTTCCCTGCAGCACTTCTCTTTCATAACCTGAATTGCACCATTGAAAATCTGCTCAAAGCTCTGAAAGAAGAGAGAAAATAGCACTATGACTTTTCTGTTTTTCAGAATGTGGTTTTCAAGACAACTTTTAGTACTTAGATAAGTGTTACTTTCTGTTCTTTTTAACCATTGTGGCATCTAGCAGTGTTAAGATATGTAGAATTTCATGGGGAGAAAGTCTTGAGCTTCTACACAACTTGTTAATATTTATCAGCAATGTTTTTCTCCATTTTTACGTTATTTTTTTTTCTCAAGCTGCATTTCCTTAATATCTCCCACTCTTATCGCACAAGAATACATACTCATACCACATGCAGACCCAAAATGTATCTAGCAATTTTGAAAATATCTATACAACATACTACAAATTATATCACAAAAAGAACAATATTGAGTAGGTCTTTTCTTCTTCATTTAGATGGAGAAAAAAGTGTAGTGTAAGGTAATGCAGATTCTAAGGCTCACTGCACATTTGAACTAATTTACATGTGTTCTTTATAGCCTTGTTTCTTAAAGATGTGAAATGTCTATTTCTTAAGTTTCTGTTTGTCTGTCCTCACCCTCCTGCAAACAACATTGCTGAATAATTTCTATCAGATCTTACTGAAGCATGAGGTCTCAAAGGTGTTCAGTTTTGATAAACTTAATGAAATTGTTGACCAAAGAGAATGAAGGAACCATCTTGTGTCCTCAGTGAAGGAAATGCAGAAATGCCAGCATACGCTTTACTGGACCTTAGTGAGTCGACACTGGAAAGTACCACCGTCATACAGACTCATGGAACACTCGGCTTCAGGATCAAAGCATGGTTTGCTTTCTGAGAAACACCCTGGATGAAAGACAGAAAAGAAAAGCCTAATTGTACAAAGAGGCAATAGAGTTGGGGCAATGCATTTTCAACAATCACTTTTCAGAAGTCTAGAAGGGGCTTGTTTAATCAGGTTACACCTTTCACTTGATGTAATTGCTGTTAAAAGGCTTCTTTAAAAAAAGCATGCAGACACTGAAAAATGCAATTTTACAACTGAAAGGAACATCTCTCTTAAAAATCAGAGCATGAGAGTATGTCTTTTATTGGTGCTGCCAATCACATAAAAAAAAATTAATTTCTTTTGGGCCATAACTAACTACATTAAAGAATAAGTTTTAAAAGACTTGGCTCATTTTTCGCTCTACCCAGGAGATGAAGTTTAAGATGCTAATAGTTTGGAAAATATCACTTGGAGAACATATGACTTTAATCAGTTCTGGTCTTGGCTTGTGCTTACGGAATTTTAACTGAAAAGCTTGCCTGCGTTCCTCTGGCAGATTTTTATATTCATTTCTGTTTTTCCCTCATCAGTGACATGGTTTTGGCTTGTACTTTAGACCTTGGTTTTCTGTGCTGGTGTACAATCAAACCCTATACTAACTTGTCAGTGTTATTCGTCTTCATGATTCATATTCACAAAAACTGTATCCTGGAAAATTTTGAAAAAAACACTTTTGCTTCTCTAATTGTACTCTGTGCACTATATGTGAGTATGCGTTGTTACATAAAATGGTAGTCCTAACACTTTGAGTTGAAAGGCAACTCAGTTACAGATGAAAGCTCTGCTGTCCTATGTTACATACAAGGCAAATGCCTTTAGACTCAGCAGTCCAGTGCTGGAAAGCCAGAGGTCACATCAGAGTTGGTAGGAGTCTGCAGCAGACTTTTTTCTTTTTAGAGCTGTAAAAGAGTTATGTTGTTCTACTAAGGTACTTAGGACTGTACGGGAACTCTTATATAAGTAAAACTAATCATCTGCCATCACAGATACTGAACAGTGTAATGACTTTCATAACCTTACAGAGGACAGTATTATAAAAAATTAAGGGCTTGCTTTGGGTTTCTTTAAGACTCCAGTTCTGGGGACTGGAAAGCTGTTCTACATCCTAAATGTTCAAAGCTCTAAGAATTAGAAACCTTATTATTTCTATAAAATGCACTTATAAGCATTTTATATCTCTTTCAAATATGCAAATATTTTCCTTTCTTTTACATAACTTTTCTGTCTTGTTAGTATTTTGCCTAGATGGATTTTTATAGAGCAATCATGGCCAACCTTCTCTTTTCTTTGGTAGACTAAATATGAATAGCTCTTTTAGCATCCTTACATCAGGCTGTTTTTTCAGACCTTTTTCCTTTAGGTACCTTTTTTATACATACTAATACTTTTCTGTACCTCAGGATTAACTTGTTCTGTTTCTCTCTATCTTTTGATTATTTTTAAAAATATATACATATTGATTGCAATTTCACATCACATTTGGGTTGAATGTATCATCTTTTCTGAAAATAATTTGCATTAGATACATTTGGAAAGTCTTTGCCTTTCTCATGACTACCACACTGGCTCAACTAGTACTTTAGCCTTAACATCAGCTAGCATTGCATTGCTTCATCAGAAAATTTCATCACAACTTTGCAAAAACACTAAACAAAATGTGAAACAAATCTTTAGTAGTAGCCTACCTGATATTTCCCCTTCAGTTCCAGTACAGTGACGTGTTATAGTCCTTTCCTTTAACCCTTTCTTGTCTGCTTTTTAATTCATTACTTAACCTACATCTTCTTCAGTTGGACCAATTTTTCACAAATTTTCATCAGATCAAATATAATGAAAGCACAGAGAGGCAGGAATTGCTACACATCTGTTGTTTATAAAGCTAATTAAAATATCAAGTCAGGTAAGTTGATTTCTTTCTGGTAAAATATGTTACATTTTACTCCTATTTCCCCTTTACATCTGAGTTCAGATTGTTTCCTTCAAAATCTATTCCAAAAATTTGCATACTTTAGACATCAGATTACCAGGTGTGATTAACTCCTCAATAACTTTTATCCTTTTTTTCTTGCTATAAATACTTTGTCCTTTTATAGTCACTAATCTTGGACTAGACAGAGTTAGTCAGAATTTTTGTTACTAGACTTAAGATTTGTTTTGCTGTCTCTTTCAAGTTTCTGTCAAATTCTTTCAGTTTTTCTTTCCTTTCTAGCATGGTCATTTCAACACGTCTGTTCTCATTATGCATCTTGCCTTTCTGTCTTCGGAGCTTTCATAATGAAAACTGAGAGTATTGATTTTATTTTGGAGACTTACTTAGTTGACCCCTGCTGGTTCTTTGCTTAGGAGTCCCACTTTTTGTTGTCTATTTTGTTTCTTTAATCATTGTACATTTAACTGCTTATTTTATTTCTTTGTTAGGTCTCAGCTCTCAGCTTGACTGCTGGCAATTCTTCCATTAGCCCTACATTTCTTGATAGCTGAGATATAGCTTGCTAATTGGTGCTTTTCCTGTTCATAAACCTGAAGCTTATCCCTGATATTTTTATTGGAGTAATTAGGCTGAGTGTCCTTTCCTTCTCCTCTTAACCTACAGATGTCCTTACGTGACATACAGATTCTTGATAGTCTTAGGTCTACAATTCATGGAGATTTCAGGTTTACATCATTCAAATCTCTGCACTTTTTGGCACAGTGCAATGCATCAAATAATTTTTTTAGTTTATAAGATTTTACCCATTCAGAATGCCAAACACAGCACTTTTTATCTTCACTTTTTATCTTCCCTTTTTTACTTAGTCAAGTCATCATGATTCTATCAAAACTTAAAATGTGTGACATCATTTTTGGAGTCTCCTCAGCATTTATTAATTTAAAAGAAAATAATCTCTTATTTATTTAGCAAGAATTTAGGGAAAATTTGACAGCTTTTTGTTTCAGCTGATGGCTGATGTTACATAAAATTCCAAGAAGCAGGCTGCGTGTTGTTCAAACATTAACCTGATCTGAAGCAGGAGAGCAATAGCAGGGCATACTGTGGCATTCTTGCTTTTGACACAATCAGTGACCCACTAATATGGTTCTCCAGTTTCATTACTATTATTCTTCTGTATGAAGGATAGAGGAAGATAATCAATGACAGCAAGCAAACGTCTAACACATATTCATTCAAACTCCTTTCCAGAAGATGTACAAAATGGATTTACAGGTGTTAGGGAACAAAGAACATAGCTTCATCCTCATTAACAACCATCTCTTCTACTATTTAATCTGCCAAATGTGCAGCAATAACAATTTCTTATATTTTGTTATACATAGTTACCTACTCTCCACTTGTAAAAATTCTTCCTTTTGCTTTCTTCACAATTTTATTCATTGTCCTGTTTTCAAGAAAAATGATATGTCCTCTTCTACCTTTGTCCACCTCTTCAGATGCCTTGCAATGAAAAGATTTTTAATATAATTGCTTCCTCGCTAATTAACAGTCAACACCTATTGAAGTCAGCTTGTTTGGCAAACCTTCAGTTCTTTCATATTACAACAGCACCAATTGCTCCCCTGTTCTATTTTGTTTGTTTCAAACCCAGCTAAAAAGTTAGTTATACTTTCCTGGCTGGCAATCTTTCAGAATAATAGTAATGCTCAGAAATTGATTGAATAGCTCTGTCATTCCAGAGAGCAAATTAAATCAGAAATGCACCTTTCTAACTGTTGCTCCCTTAATTTCCTTAATCTGCAACCAGTGCACAGGAAACAGTTCCCAGTCCAATTATCCGGAACGCTGAGATCTTTAAAAAATGCACAAGGAGCAAAAAGGCCCCTCCCAGGGACACGCAATGTGTGGCACTGCAGAGCAGCTCAAGCCAAAAATAACATCCCTGCAAGAAGCTTAATGCAGGAAGAAACAAATAGAATTAAAGCGAAAATCTAACATCCTGTTTTCAGTGTTTTGATTAAGATATTAACAAGTTGCCTAAAACTGCTTCATGGAACTCAATTACATAAACTTAAGAAGAATAGGAAATATTATATAAACACCATGATATTAATTACAGGGCAATGGTATAACTAACAATTATTTAATTATTGTCAACTGCTAATCAGTAGTTCATAGCTTAGCAGTTATCCTGCTTTGCCATGTTCTGGCTGCTGACCACCTGCCTAGTTACAACATGTAATGATAGATCCTCCCTACGGGAGGAGAAGTACAGGTGACACATCTCTGGATGCCCAGCCTGCTCTTCTTCATAACACCACAGGAGTCCACAGAGTGTCCCAGTGGTGCTAACTGCTTTCATTACCACAGTGTTGTATATACATACCTAACCTCAAAAGTTAGCAAGCAGGTTGCACATTAGACTCCTGACAGCTTTTATAAGGAAGAATCAAACAGAGCAATTCTGGTTTGTACGTCTCAGGAGATGTTTTTCCTATATTTAGCCAAAGTGCTTTTCTCAGCCATGTCAATGGGACATAAAAGGAAGAGTCTAAGAACCCCATGTGGCAAGTTTTTAACATTGGTATCTCCATAGCACCGTTCTACTTCTTCCTTCATTTTTAAAACATGCTGTTAGAATAAGTGCACAGTATCACATACTGGTTTAATTTTTGGTTTAAAGGATGAATATACATCTATCAGCTTATATCAAATGCCTTTTCTGTCTAAAGAGCACTATTCTTCTATTCTGATGTCTATTGACTTCTCTTTTTACCCGTTTGAAGTCTGTGAGTCTCTCTGAATCTGTTAAGGTTAGAACTTCTGGAGTGTCTCTTTTTCCTTTTCTTTTTCCTGCACTTCACATATGGATCTCATTGTCTTCTGATCTGAGAGACTCCAGTCCCATTCTAGCTGGTAAATCAGAGTAGAAAATTTATTTCTGTCATCATCCAAAGAAAGTTCAGTAGCCTTTCCCCCACAGCTTTTCTTTTGAATCAGATGAACTTTGTTATATAAAAGATATATTGTATTTATAGCATTTTATTTCATGCCTCTAGCGTATTTCAAATGCAGGTTTGCTTTTTTATTATTTTTTTATTCTTTCACAGATGAGAAAATACTTTAAGTGGATGTGTTTACAGTACTTCACAATACTGAGGTCAAAAGACCAGCAACTGTGCTCTGCCTTAGGACAGGAAAAGTGAAAAAAAAAAAAAAATTATTTGGAGCAATATTGAATGTTTCGGTTTGCCATGTATGATTTCATGCATTGCCAGAAACTAGTAAATACACTGATGTAGTGAAGTTAAGAAAACAGAACCCAGACAACCCCCAGACAACCAAGCAGTTAACAAAGAAAGTCCCATAGCCTCCCAGGGGACTGAAATTTCATCCATAATGAAGAATGCTCTGCTTTTTGGCAGTTTCAGCAAAACAGCCTAGATGGGGGCTGGGGGGAAAATGCAATTTTTCTTGAACCAATCTACAAGTTAGTCTTTCAGAATGCCACGCTTGGGTAAAATGGTAACTCTTGCTTTAGCACAACATGTCTTTGTTTTATATTTATAAATTTTCAATTTATGTCACAGTTTAACTGTCTCCATGTATTCTTGTTTAGCATTAATTGATACAGAAAAGACTGATGTAATTTGACCTACAATTCAACAGAAAAGTTGGGCTATTGGAGTTTTTTTCCCCCAAAAATCTGAGAAAATATGAAAATAGAAATATATTAATTCTAAAAATGTTACACAAAAATAATAAAAAAAAATATTCAAGATGGTTTCTGTACTATTAAGTGTAATATTTTCCTTATAAAAGTGTGAGGCAGTCAGCTTGTAGCTGTGAAAATATTAGTTGGACTTTTTGGAAACAACTTTTTCTTCGGTAAATTAGTAAACCATACTAAAATATTCTGAAATCTGCAGCAGGATTGTAAGCTAAGACTTCCTGCATTTTAGGTCACATACAACCACCTGAAATTTTGTTCCTTGAGTGAAAAATGTAATTTTTGCATGCAAGCAAGTATTATCCACAGCCAAAAATCTTACTGCCACGTTTCTTGTCTTTCAGATATAGGATTTTCGAAGAAAACTCAGAAATGGGCATTAGAGTCATTCAGAGAAAAAAAATGCAGGAACTGTTGTTATTCTGTTCCTGCTCAGTGACAATTTTTGCTATTAACACACACTTCAGGCTGCATGCGCCCTGAAGGGAAAGGCTGAATTGTAACCAGTTCAGATGAAACAGTAGAGAATAAGAAGACTCCAAGACGTCTTCCTGGGATTAATTTTCCCCTTCATGTATGAAAAAAGGTTTAAAGACAATATGATAGCAAAGAGCTCCAAAATTAGAAGCCTCTTCCCAACGTACCCACAAATTACTTGCTATTTGTCTTTTAATTTCTCTCTCTCTTAAGTAGGAGTCAGGTAGCTGCATAGCAAACTCTGTTTCTTAAGCCTGGCATTCAGCAGCATGCTCTGCTACATGCAAGGCCATGCAGCGACATTTTTGACATTTTTGACATTTTCTAAGGGAAAAAAATGAAGAATTATAGTGGGCAGGGGATATTTTTCTTTTTGCAGTGAAGAACTATACAGTAAAAACACGTTTTTCAATTACTTTGAGAGCAAGGAGCATTTAGGAGCATCCACTGATGCTGATTTGTGTATCAGCTCCCAGTGGCCTTAGTACATGCCGATCAGTGACAGCACATCTTTTAGATTTGCTTGTTAGACTTAAGTGGAAACAAATTATAAGGAGGTAAAGTGTTTCAGCTCATGTACAGCCCTTCTCACTACTTCAGAAAGTTCAAACAATTGTGGCAATGTTGGAAACCCAATCTCATTACAGTGAAATTCCTCACAGTTTAGGAAATTCCACATTTCTCCTGTCCTAAACTTGACATTTCATTAAATGAAGATAAACTACACATACATTAGCAGCTTGTATGTGTAGTACTTTGCCAGCCTGTTTCAATTAAAATAATGATTAGACACAAGACATTTCAGAGAGGTTTTGTGCAATATACTATGATTCCCAGATTACAGCTGAAAATACAGCACTCAGTGCATTTTTACAAAAAAATAAAGGATTATCTGTATGCATGAAAAACAATGATAATTTAGGAAAGGGGATATATAGTCCACTCTAATGAATTAGATTTCTAAATTTATTATGCAGCCTTTTGTCCTGCATTTTTGGCCATTTTCTTCAGCAATGTGGAACAGGGAGGTGATTTCACTTGAATATGTTTCTTATTTGTCCTATGACTTAGCCACATACTGGAAGGTGCAAAGTTTTGTACTTTAAAATAATTTATAATTGCACTTTTCTGCACTTTTAGTTTCTGTGTTTCAAGGGCCAATTAAGAGAAAAGAAATAATTCTTATACTGGAAAATTATTTGCTAATTTTTAATTTTGAAAATTGTTATTTTAGAAAATATATTTGTGTGTAAGTATGCATATATTAAATCCTTCATATATATACACAGACTGTAATGTATATTTTGAGAGACAGCAAGTATTTGTGCATCTATGAGTGACAGCTTCTCCTTATGTACAAGGACTTTCTAAATTTTGACTACTCTAGTTTGTCTTTTGAAACAGCAACAAAAGATTTTTAATGCTTCTCTTTGCTAAGTTCACACAACAGGAA
This sequence comes from Limnodromus scolopaceus, assembly GCA_028565335.1. Lineage (NCBI taxonomy): Eukaryota > Metazoa > Chordata > Aves > Charadriiformes > Scolopacidae > Limnodromus > Limnodromus scolopaceus. The sequence goes on from JAOXNO010000001.1 coordinate 122,356,389, forward strand.
TGAAATCTACATTTTGGGTTTAAATCTAAAAAATGAAATGGAAATCAAACGCATTGTGGACTATGTGTTTACAACCTGTGTTTTATGTTGCATTGTGAGCTCTCAGGTTTAGCCGATTCTACTTGCATGATGAAACTCTGATATTCCTTTCCCCAAATAGGGTGTTTTCTCTACTTGGATAAGTTTAAGATTGTGGTGTCTCTCTTGATTAGGAGTTAATATCTTGTTTGTGAAATGCATCCTTGAACACTGAATTTCTTTGCTCTGTAACTTTTATTTTTAAATCCAGGCTTCTTCAGGAGCACTGCAGTTTCAGTTGTACTCAGTATACACCTAACTGAGGCTGCAGATAATATTAGTTCGTTTTCCAGTTCATCAGCCAGATCAGAACACTGAGGGGGAAAATAGTGTCTTCAGACTAACCAGTTTTTCATTCCCTTATTTTGATGATGAAACTTCTAATGAAAAAAGAAATATGTTATTTTCAGACATGCTTAAAAAGCAGTAGAAGCCAAGGGCTAGATAGTCAAGCACTGCCAATAATAGAGCTATATCATGTTCCTATATCAAGTGGCTCAAGAATGAGATGACTATGATTATGGCAGCTGACTTTCCTTCTTCACCTAACGTCCAGGCTACATGGTGTCCCACACTACCATCCGTCTGCCTGAAGCAGGTGATTGTAGTTATTTGGCAACCTCTTGAAAGAGTTTGAAAGGAGAAAGGTAAGGAGAAAAACACTTAAGAGGGGAATATACAACCTCAGTCTTCATTATGATTGCTGAGAGCTGGGAACCAGGAGTTATACAGAGCAAAAGACATCATACTCTGTGAGTGAGAGTGTACTCAAAATCCACAACTACTCTATTTAAAGTAAAAACCAGTGTAGACTAAAACAATAGTTTTGGCAAATTTATTTACATATATAAAAACAACATATTATTACATAATTGTATAGTGTATGTAGAATACATATTATATAATATAATGATGTATTATTTTCTAATGATAACATATTTTTATAACATAATGTATAACATATTGTAGGACTGTATAATATAATTATATATTATTATACATGAATGAAGTAAAAACAAAGCAAATATAGTCCTTTTTTGTATGTTTGGATTGCCCTGAAAGCAGCTGGAGAGGAGTTCAGCTGTTAGAAATCCCTTCAGACAAAGGAGTGTGGAAGAGGTAACGGTGCTGAATCATTTCTGTTTCTGATTTCTAGAAGTTTTGTCCTAGTCAATTTCCACACTTAGACCTGTTATTTTAATCCTGAAATGTGTTAGGGAAGTATAATTTCTTTCAGCTTTCCTTAGTCTTCAGAATGAAGATTTCCCTTTTGTGAGTCATCTAAGTCTTGCAAAAATCCTAATAATTAGGGAACAAAATCTCTCTTCCCAAGAGCCTGTGGCAAAAGCAAATCAGTGAACATCCATCTAAGGACTCTGAGGAGTAAAGGTGTCCTCCAAACCTCCCTTGTTATTTTCACCTTCTGTCACCTGATGCTGCCTCCCTGCTCATCTCTCATTCATCCCTGGGAATGCAGAGAATGCATTGTACAAAACATGTTTTAAACCCAGCAGATCAGGGTTTGAAACATGTTTTGTTTGTGCTATTTGCATAGGATACACTTAAAGTACAGCTTTCAAAAATAAGAAAAAATCTTTCTCAGTGTCATGAACTTTGTGAATGCTGATTCTCTTACCAATGTTACTTGACCCTAACAATTTTCTTCAAACTCACAGCAGCTTGTACTGCTTACAGCTAATTTCCTACATGTGAAATCCCGACTAGTTCAGCAAGACTTTATAGATTGTATGGGACATAGCTGAAAGCCAGTGTGAAGCTAAGTCTTTCCCCTGCAGGCAGTTAATCAAAGGAGACCACTTGAGGACCATCAAGGGAAGCAGGTCATGGTTTCCCTCTATTCTTGCCACTCAGGAGAGCGAGTCCTGAAGCGAGGGGCTTCACACTGGAGTGGTGTGCAGGTTGTGGGTCCCCAGGGACTACCAGTCCTCCTCACATCAGTACCAGCTTCTCCACTTTCTCTCCATAACCTGCAGCTCCCTGGCAGTCCCTGCTGTCTTCAGCAGGATGACCCTGCCAGCACATAGTATATTTTTCTGGAGATGCATAGAAACCTAGGAGACAAGTTAATTCCATTTCAAAAGATAATTGAGAGGGCAGAGAGGAGAAGAGAGCTCTCTACATACCACAGAAAGTATTTGCTGCTCACTTTATCGGGTTTCTATTTCCCTGCTTACAAGAAGTGGAAATGAGATAAATTAAGACAGCTCATAAACTTATTCTGGCCTGAAGTCAACAGGGAAAGGATTGGCCTTTAAATGCCTGGTTTAAACTTCAGTGATTTTTTTTGGATTTTTGTTGGGTTTTTTTCAGGTGAATGTAATCTGGTTTTAACATGCACTTCTTCATTATACTGCCAGATGGTTCTTAGGCGTAGCAGATGAAGTCAGATTACCCATGTCACCCTTCCGTTTTAGCCTGGCATGAATATATTGAACACCAGTTCTTGATAACGTTCAGCTGCTGGATTAAAGATGCCTTTGACATTTATTTTCTCTCAGAGGCCTGAAGAGCCAACATAATCATGCCAGACAAAAACTGACAGTTATTCACCATATCATCAGCTGAACTATTTTGTGCCTTGACTCCTTCTGACCTCATGAGGTAAGTGAAGGTGGTATTTGTATTACTTGAAGTGAAACTTCTAGGGAACACCTTGAACACTCCTGGAACAGCATAATTTAGCACATCGCTGTCGTTATCAGCCCACTCCATAACTGCACTTTGAAGATCAATGCTCCTGAGCTAACCGGGAGGTATAAAAGCAAGTTTATATGGAGCTAGTCTGCAGCTAACCACAAGTAAGAAATAGTGTCTTTAGGAGTAGGACAAATTTTTATAGGGTATAGAGGATTAAACACGGTCAGAATCCCAAAAGAATGCAAGGTTCTATAAAATACCAGATTCTTAAAGGGTCTCATACGCTGCCATCTGCAGTAAAATAAAAGACATAATCAACTTGCATCACGTCCTTTTCTGTTTAAAAAAGAAAAAAAAAAAGACGATTTTTCAATCCCTTCTTGGGGCATTGAAGTCCATGTTGCCCTGATATTGCCACACTTCTCTGTCTGCATCGGCAAACTGTGCAGCGCAGTAAGGTTGGTTTTATAGAGCCAAAGAGCGCTGAGGCCTTAGTGGCTTTACTTTCAGACGGGTTTAGTTCAGAGTCTCTCTGGTGTCCTCCCATGGACTGAAACCATATTACCAGTTGGACCACATTAGATACACCTTCAGGAAACAATTTCTGTTGTAGTTTCACCCCAAAGGAGCCCCAGCAGCGGGCTCTGACACCCCTGCCCACTGAGAACCAACCTGCAGTAGGTGGGGATGATGCACTTTAAAAGTCCTCTCCTGATACAAAAAAGAAAACACATATGCCAGCACTGAGAAGGACCACTGCAAAGTCACCTTTTGGTCTTGCGCACACTCGGTTATGCAGGGCTGGCGATGGTGCTGGTCACTCCTCACTCCCCCTGGGGGGCATAAAGCAAACACCCACCACAATGTTCCAGCAGTCAGGGCAGGTGAGGCAGCTCTCCTGTTGCAGGCAGGGTGGTATCTTCTGCAGTCTGCCCACCCCAAGGGACACAATAGATCTCTCACCTGCTTGCTTTGGAAGCATCCCAAGGCACTTAAAAATGAAAGGCTGTAAGTCATTGATGTTTTTGTCCAGCCGAGGTGATGAGTATACTCTGTTCAAATAATTTTGCCCCGGAGTTGTCACTGGAGGACAGTGCTCTTGCTGCTTTATCTTTGTTTGCAGTACAACACTGCAGTGAAATGTAAACACTTGCTGCTTTTTTTTGTATGAAATGCAAATCAAATGTTACTAATACTGCTTTCAAAAGTAGAAAGTACTTTAGGGGCTTTCAGGGGAAATGCAGTTGGGCCAAGCTATGAAGCCTCAGTTGAGCAACGCATGACTTGAATGATGAATCAGATCTCTTGCTATTTTTATATTTTCTGTGGAAACTATTTTTGTTACACATATGTTCCATGCCACGCTGTTGCATTCCAAAATAATTATTTAGTAGAAAGTTAAAAATATACCTGCAGAATATAATGATTTAAGTGGGTTAAATACTGTAAATCTTCCTACAGAAGCTTCTGGGGAAACCCAAAGATTACCTTTGAGACCCTACTTCCCTCCAGATTGCAAACCTGTCCTAGGCCTAGTGCTAAAAGCTGCTTCCACTCCCCATGTCCAGATGTATCTGACGTCAAGGAGCAAAGAAAGCAAACGTTTTCTTTCAAAACATATGCTAATGCAAGATTACTCAGGATATTAGGTGATCTTGGCACAGGGTCTTTATATATCTTTATATATTTTTTGGACAAAGCATTGTGCAGCTGAGAAAAGCTTGAGGAAAACTGGCATGTAGCCCTGAAAGAAGTCTAAAGGAGGAGCGTTTGGGTCATAACATTGACTAAGAGACAGAGCTGGGAGAAACACCTAAACTGTCACAAAATGCTTAATTTGAAAGGGCCATTCTACTGTCAATATAATGGCAAACTGTAACCTGAGTTAATATTATCTGTTATCTGTCAGAATTATAAAATTCCTCTAAATAGTCAAAGTCACAGGCTTTTTTTTTAATCTAGGAGTGATACTTTTCTTATTATACATTGTACTGCTTCCTACTATGGATAGCAAATCATTTTATTGAAAGGCATTTTGTGGGAAAAAACCAAATATCTTTCCAATTCTCATTCCCAGATTTTTGCAGGTAAACCTGTAAGCCATACCATTTGATATAAACTCCTTATGACTTACAGAAGACTAATTTCTTATTTTGATTGAAGTGAAGCTGTCGTATTGTTTTCATTTGAATTTTAATCTGACATCATTTAAACAAATATTTAAGGTACCACACTAAAGATTTTAACACAAAATGTACCTGCATGTATATCTGCATATGTACTAGAAATCAAGTTATACAATTTGCAATCTTTTAGGCAATTCAATGTTATCAATATGTGCATGTATATACACATATATAGGAGTAACTACTAAAAAATAAGATCTTTTTTCTTATATTATCAGCATAATTTTATGGAAAATAACTTAGACTTACATTGAAGGAATATTTAGTTGTTACCTTCCTTTATGGTTAATAACATTATAACATGAAAGGGAATCTAAGATGTCTTTCAAAATAATGTTATAGCAATAACACTAGATGACAATGCTGGTTGTATTAGCAATAAATCCATATGAAAACACTGGTTTCAAGTTTTTACTGCCCTGTTACAGATGCTTTACCCAAGCTCTTCTCCAACAATCCCTGATAGGCCAACAAATTATACGACTACTTTATCACATAAATCCTTATTCTCTGCTCATCTGCACAATACTTTATAATATATTGTGCTTGCCAGTACTGCATTAAGTAATGTGTTTACAGGTTTCCCACACAGCGCTCACATTTTCATCATCCTATTTCTCATGTCCCCTTGTAGTAGGCAAAGAATGCCTTGTTTTGTTAAGCAGGTACTTTTCAGTGTACTTGGTGCTCTCTCTATATGTTGAGCAGTACCAGAAAGCTTTAGTCACTACTCCTTTGGTTTTACAGTTCCTACAGGAATCGGTTTGGCGGTCTTAGGCTCTTTTGCCCACCTTAAGATCAACTCTGACATATTATCTAAAACTAAAAAGTTCAGCTGTGCCAGGATAGGGTTATTAAAGGGATTATTCAACCTGGACCTTCAGGTGTATCTTAGCCCCCTGTATAGTGCCTGACTGTAACCTGCTAGTGTTAGTTAATGGGAAGATAATTAGGACAGGTTTTATATAAATTAATGCAATTTCCCAATGCACTTGGTCTTGGCACAGTTTACCATTGAGAAGTGATAACAAAACGCATGAATAAAGACAGTTGTGTTTGACAGGTGCTTAGTAACCACAACAGTGCAACAAATCTTGCACATTTTTTCTAACTGCAGAAAAATTGATCATCTGTGGCATGCATTTTCAAACAAGAAAGTGACTTCTTTAAAATGTTTCCCTTGACCTAGCAATCTTTTTCCTTGTGTCCAGGCTCAGCAACCTGGCTTTCATTAATGAACTGATCATGTAAAGAAATGAGTCTTCTAGGTAACAGTGGGGTGATTTTACATGGTGATGCATCAACAGAGCTGCATAATATCAAGCAGATGTTTACTTTAATCCTTTTTTTTTCTGGCTAGGCTCACATGGTGGCATCAGTTCTTCCCCTCTCCAGAGGAACTACTCTTATACCCTGTACAGTAAGGCTAGCACTGGAGGTACAGCTGTCTGTGACTGCTTCTTTTGTATGTTCCTGAAAAAACATTCTGATACATTACACCTGGATTTTTTTCTCTGTCTGCTAAAGCTGGGTGACTCTGAAATAGTGTTTCTAAATGCTGCAGAAATGTCCACCAGTATAAAAAATATCAACTGCTACTCATGAATAGGAGGAAATTATCTATATCATTACTTTTACTTCCAAATGTAAGACTGAATGCCAATGGTTCTCAGCCTAGAAGAATCAGATGCACTTAAAGTTGACCTCGTGAATACGTTCATCAGTACTTTACCTATATCAGTTCATCAGTATTTTACCTACATGTTGTAGATGGATATTGTTGTTGGCTAGAATTGACATAACCTAAGTAAGCTGAACAAATATTGCTGCATACATGAAGAACTAGCCGCTATGACTTTGTGTGAATTTGCAGTGCTCATGGGTCTTTTTGCCAATCCAGAAGACCAAGCTGTTTGCTTTAATCTTTGCCCTTTGAAATGGCCAGAAAATTTTGATATCAGAGCTGCAGGAGGGCCGATGAGCTATTAATGAATGGCTCTGGGTGAGATGTATGACTGCTGTTTGGTATGGAGCATACCATGGGTGTGAGGGAGTGTGTTTCACCCTTTTTTCTAGCTAGGTTTTGCTCTTTACCATACTGCTTTCTCTTTATTTTTCCATCTGATATTTAAAGCCAAGGATAGTCATGTGGGTAATGAGGAGGAAGAAGCTGTCAGTTGGATAGTCGTCTGGCCTGTTCAAAGGTGGGCATCAATACTAATGACTCATTTTAGGAACACTAAAATGCTTTATTTCTGCCTTTTGTAAAAACGCTTTTTACCATTGGTTTTGAATAGCATATTCTGTTTACCTTTTAACAGTTAACTTCTAAAGGTTATACAACTCAAAAAAAATTTATTTTCCTTAGTTTCTAGATTATTGAACTATTTTGATGAGTGTATGTTTTTCAAAGATTTTAAACGCTCTTCTTAATTTGAAAAACAAATGTTGAAAAAATGTGTTATGACTGGCCTTGAATTATCTTTGTAAACTATTTACATGGTGTTTTCTCTTCCCTATTTGCTTATTTTCAAAAAAATCAAGTTAAATGACCGATTTTTAGTATATATGACTTCAATATGTAGCTAACCACTAGACCTTCTAAGTGGGAATTACAATTCAATTATTCTTTAAAAAAAAAAATAAAATTATTGTCTGTATTTACACTACAGCTTTATACGGATGTTATAGCCTTGAGTCAGAATAACTGAATCTCTCTTTTCTGATCTGCTAGCCTGGGTGAGAATAAGAATGCAGTAGTTTGCTAAATGCATTTTCATCTCAGCCATTCATGCATAGTTTAGAATCCATCATAAAGCTATGCTCATTTAAATTCCTTACAATGCAAAAAATGTATTTCCTCCTCTATCAGAGTTATGGCGAGGTGTAATCTATAAATCAGCTATGGGTTTTTTTTTTTATATTTGAGGATTTTCTGGTCTCTTCCTCTGAGGATTAAAAATAATGTCTCAAGTAAGGCCATTAAGTATCATCTATCTATCTGAGAGATCTGTAGGTGCAAGAAAAATGGTGCTTAGACTTGATCAAGGAAAGAACTGCAGAAAGAAGAAACTCAGATTCTCTATTAGTTCTGCTCTGCTGGAAGTTAGGCATGGCTGTAGTTTTCACTTAAACTGAAACACATTGCATTTCACTATATGAATCATAACCAGTATATTTTTTATGATAAATTAGGAAGGAGAGAAGAGCATGACATTGTGCTTTCACAACTTGTAAATTGTTTCGTTCTCTTTTTTGAGTGGCTTAAAGTACAAGATTTGAATCAAGGCTTCTCTAGGTTAGCAGGGATTTGTTGGCAAGGCAGACCTAATAATAAAATTAAAGTTGTTAAAACTAGCATTTCCATTTGTTAGGAAGTAGTTGATGTGAACTCTAGAAGTACCTAAGCAAACACTTTCTAAACTTTACTAGGGATGAATAGGAAATGATAAATGCAGTGGAAGATAACAATTTAGAAAGACAAATTAGGATTTATTTTTTGTCAATAAAATCTTAGGGGTCTATTAGAATTGTTAAATATTTATCTCCACTCTTTTTTATATACCTGAGAATAAAAGACAACAGTAGGACTTCTATCTTCTACTGCACAATCTTTGGAAGCAGGGATAATGCTAAGAACAAGACTGGGTCCAAAATCTATGCAAAGTGACAACTCAGAGTCACAACTGTCTCAGAAATACCAGAAGTTTTTTAAAATTATTTTTATTTAACATGCTAAAGGCAGACAGAGTGCATGAAGCAAGTGGTATACATAGTGAACTATTATTTTACAAACTTCTGCTTTGTTAAGGTGCATGTACAATCATTATTAAGTCTCCATATTAAAATGAATAATCACAGCATTGTTAAATATCAGCAGTACTATCAAGCATTGTGTCTGTGTACCATGTATCATTATGAACTCAATATTCACTGCCTTCCTGATACCTAAAATAGCTGACAACTTCTGATATTGCAGTCTCTCCATATACAACATTCCCAGTACTGTCCTAATTGTTTTTTAGCCATATCAACATAAAAGGTATGATTTCATTATGAGTTCTCTGGGCAGATTTTGAGAGTAATGGGGAATGAGCTGAAAAACGAGCCTCTGGGTGCAAAGTGAGGCTTAGTGTTCTGTTTGGTACAAGAATTTGGACAAGCTGTCAGAGCCAGAGTAACCTGAGTTATTGGTACTAACTGATCCTGGCTGGCATTTCTTCCTTAGAATGGTAAATTGCGAGTTCGGCAGGAGCTGGTGAGAGTAAAAGAGACTTTATGATGATCTCCATGATCTGTTCAACTAGCAGGCAGTGGGGATCACAGCTTTCTTCCAAGAATAGCACAGACTGCACTGCAGCTGCACCCTGATGTCTGCAGTGACCACCCAAGGGTCAGGATGCTGCAGAGGCTGTGGCAGTTTGACCTTTGGTCTTACCTGGCAAGCCTGTTTCTATACATGGCACCATGCAGAGCAGGCTGTGGCTCTGAGACCTGCAACACCTCCCTGGGCTTCAGTTGTGTGGGCATCCCTAGAATGTGGGAGGAGGAGAGAAGCTGGCATGGGGACATCTGGATGTGGGGACCAGATATGTCTTAGACATAAGGCTGCGTGACACCTTCCACTTTTATGTTAGCTTTCAGCAGCTCCAAACCTGTGCTGGCCCACAAGCAAGGAGAGTGAGGACAGAGCGTGCTTTGGGCAACTGCATGACACTTTTGCTTTCTTGGAAAGCAATAGATCACCAAGCAGTTTCCAAGGGACATGCAAGTAGTGAGTTGCCAACCAGCTGGGAACCACTGCTGCAGAAAAGGAAACATTACAAGGAAGTGTACTTTCTTGCTTTATATTAATTGAAAAATTGGGGGCTAATTTGATTTCAAGGTAACTGTCTCCTTAACAAACGAAACTTGGATTTCCATTTAGCAGGGAGATTAAAAAAGGATTTACCTATTTAATACTTACAACTCAGCCTAGTGCTAGGTGTAATCCCCTTGGCTTCTATCAGAAAAAATAATCAGCAAGATTGGGCTTTGAGTGGAAAAGAAGTACAGGTCTTAACAGAAGGCATAGTAAGAAGTGTTTAAGTAGCCACGTAGCATATGGAACTGTCTTTTTCTTTCTCTCTGTCTGTTTCTTTCTTTCTTTCACAGATGTAGAGTATGGAAAGCAAATGAATAATTAAATTGCATTGCTTCTGCGAACTTCTGTCTTTTAGTGTGTCTGTTGGCTGAGTTGATTAAACCACAAGCTTAATATCACCTAGATTAGAATCAGAAGTAGGTATGATGCCTCTTAAAAATAACAAAAAGTTTCATTTCCGTTCTTGTTATACAATTCACAATCAATGGTAGTTATCTACTAACACATACTTTGCCCTGACATGTGTCAGCTTGTGTGTTTTTAATTATGTTTATTTTGCTGTGATTATTTTTGGAATAGATTACATTGCAAACTTATTACATTGACTAATAACTTGTATGATTAAATTCATTTAATACTGCTCCAATTTTGCTTTGCTGATCTTTCTTAATAATAGAGGAAATCAATTATAATAATGAATTTTAATGTTTATGTCAGTCCCTGATGATCACTGATGTATTCAAACTGTTGATAGGCTAGCTTGGAGTTTGATGGTTAAGATGTAGAGGGAGAAGATGTTTCCAGTCAAGAGTCATCAGAACTATATAAGATTGCTGAGAACACATTTTCTTATGTTGACTAATATTATCCAACTTGTTTTGCTAGTGGGACTTGTAGACCTACTCTGCCTTAATCCATCTGTTACCTCTTGCAATCTCTTGGGGAAAGAGACTGTCTTTTTGTTCTATGACTGTACAGTGGTTTAGTGCAATGAGGTCTGGATCTACAAAAAAGTCTGCTAGGTATTTCCTGACACAGATGAGTAAAAATACTGCTAGCACCTGTTCATCGCTGAATAAAGAAAGTAGACATGTCTTGTACTGCTTGCTTTTGTCTCCTTGGACAAAAAAAGGGCTCCAAGCATGCTGTGCACATGGTACCTGCTATGCACGGTCACTCATTCTGCACAAATCCTTAAGTTTCCCTCTTCTCCTTAGGCAGAGGAGCAGCACTGGGAAGAGGTACAGTTCCTCAGTCTATCAATCATGTGTGAGAGACAGATTTTGTGAGGGAACAACCATGAGAAGCACTTTGTTCTATATGGAGTTACTCTAGGAATACCTGGTAAATCCTTTCTCTTCCTCCTGCCACTGTACAATCTGCCTTTTCTCCCCTTTTTCTGAGTAGCACAGTTTCCAGTCTCGCCTTCAGTCTTGCACTTTTGCTTAGCCTTCAATGTCCTTCTGCTGAGATGGATAGAGCATGCAAACAAGCCATTTACACTTGCAGACAGTCCCAGAAGCAGTGCTACCTGTGAGTCACATTTATGAGTTTTTCAGAGTCTCACTGTTAGAGAAATCCTTTTCTCAGCTTGGCCTCCATTTTATATGAATTTAAATGAAGGCAGAGAAGTTGATAGAATGCTAACTCTTCTGTTATACTGTGCTGTAGGAATATCATGCAATGCAAGGCAATAGTCAGATTTTCCTTTATTAGATATGACTGACCAGACCCATTAATACTTAATGGGAATCAGAGTGTTGGATAGTCTTATCCAGGATGTGCAATGGTTCTCCAGAGCATTATAAATTGTTTTAAATCCTGGATTCTTCCAAGTTCAGCAGTCCTTCTGCAGGACACCATAATGATTGAAATCGACGGAGGTACTCACCCTAATGGCTTCCTAATCAAATTGGAAAATATTATTTTCAAGGATAGAAGATCATCTCTGAAACATGCTTCCTTCCCTTTGGACTATCACTGTCAAAAATAGTTGGCCTTCTGGTTACTCAGAAAATTTCATTTGTTCTCCGAAACTTTTTCAATGGCAATGTAAGTGGTGAATTGTTCGGAGTGAAAATCTCATAATTAGAGTACTAGGAAGATTTAATATTGTGTATAAATTTGTATGTATAAGTGTGCGTGCATTTATATATGTATGAATGTGTGTGCACATGTGTATTTCATCCTCTGCTCAGTAGTTTTTATAAAAACTTATACCTTGATTTTACATCTTGGTAGCATTTAGTCAGATGTATCTTTAGCTTGCTTCGAATTAAGGAAAATAAATCTCTTCTGGATAAACTGTATTTCTGAAACTGAGATTATATTGCTACCCAAAAAATGTTATGTTTTAACAGAAGAAAAACTGAAATGTTTATTAGAACTTGAAGTCAGTTAGTAAAAGACAAAAAACATTAGACTTGCTTTCCTGTTTTGACTGCTTTTTCAAGCCAGTGAGCCTGCTCTTTCTCAACATTGCACTAATGTCCTTCAGCTAGTTCCATCACAGTCACTAGGTATTTTCTTGACTGTGCTGTGCTTTAATCTCTGTCCTGTGCTGTGGGACCAATGGAATTGTCACAGGACTGGCGGACAAGAGATATAGCATTGCTGGCATGGTAGTCTTGACAGCCTTCCTAAGCCTGTTGTTTTATGACAGGAAAATAAAATCAAAGTGATGGCATCCAGCCACTGCAGCTGGCACAGATGAGCAGTTAGATATGATACATCCCTGTGCCCCCAACTCACTGGTGGTGACTGATGAAGAACACTAAACAGGTTAACTACTCTAAAGTCTGAGGTAGCCAAACCTGGTAGACTGTGGGACCCAGGAGATACCCCATTCCTTGGCCAGAGCTGTGGGATGTTGCTCTTTTCATCCCAGATGCCAGCACCAGCCAATCCTGAGCCTGATCCTCACCCTCAGGGAAGGGAAAACCATTTTTCTATCTCTTTTCTTTCTTACTTGCCTGTTACTCTGACCTGAAGTTCGCTGGTTGGTCGCACACATGCATGTACTGTGGGTTGCTGCAACAGCTGGCCCTGGTCTATTCCCCTATATCAAGCATGCTCTCCCTGAGGTGAAAGCACTGCTGCTCATGTGCCACCACTAGCCTGACCCACTTCAAGGTCCCTGGCAATCTGTGCCTACACCAGCTCTGAATGGGGGACACAGTCACCCAACACTGAGTTAGAAGTAGGATTTAATAAGAAAACACAACAGATTGTAGCCATCAAGTATAGTCCTTTGAAAAAGGAACTGATCAGCTGCTTGTTTACATGTGACTGGACCATTTTATCCTCTCTTCTTTTTCCTATGCATGTTCCTCCCTGATCTGCTTTGATCCCTCCCTTTTTCATTCTGCCTTCACTTCCCTAAACATCCAATAGGCATTGTATGATCCTAAACACCTCATCCGATCCATACTAAAATTTTCATTCCCCTGCATCTCATCATTGATCCTATATCCCCTTAAAAGGAACCTCCTTTGTCAGGGAGAGAGTTTCTTTGGTGGGTTTCACTCCAGGGACAGTGGCCTAGTCCTTCCTTGCTGTGTGAAAACTTTCTGTTTTCTGGTCTTCATGGGTCTGATCACTTAGATTCCTCCACCTGTCAACGATACCCATGCTGATTAGCAATTTGATTAGCCTTTAATAAGATAAACCAACAGACCTAGCCTCCAATCATGGAGTTTTTTCTCTATCTATGGCTATTCTCTGGAATAACTTACTCAAGAAGCTAGAAAAACAATGGAATTGAAAGAAAAGGCCCCAGGTGAGGCACAAGATCTAGGCCCACTTAAACAAAGAACTGGGAAAATGAATTTTTGTATAAAGGAACACAAGGGGATGGAGGAATAGAATCATAGAATGGTTAGAGTTGGAAGGGACCTTAAACATCAGCAAGTTCCAACCCCCATATTCCAAAGAAAATACTTTTGCTTCAGGGAATTAGACACGTGCTTTGGGATGGGCTGTGGTTTGTCCTTATACAACGCTGTGATTAGCAAGTGAAAATTCATTTTCAGACACCCTCAAAAGGCTTGGTATAGCTTTTTCCTCTTCCTTGACATTGAATCAAGGAAGCAAGGTCTTAGTGACCTCAAAAAAAGAGCAAACTTAATTGTTGAACAAAGATTGCGCTTGTTGGAGGTTGGTGAACTGCCAGAAGACTACAATCCCAAATACTGATCATAAAAGAGGAGGAATCTGCACTTCGGAAGGGTGGGAGGGCACCCTGTTGATACCTGGGAAGAAAAGGATGTAGGTTCCCAAACCATAACTCTTTGCAAGATGTTCTATTTTCAGCATTATTTATACTACCATTTTCAAATACAATTTTGTGTAGTATGAAGAGGAAAGTTAGATGTGAAGCTAGGAAGATAATGGCTAGGCAAAAAGGCTGCGCATATGCAATAGCCTGGGAAGTATACATGTTTTCTTTGCTCTCTGGTTTCTAACAGATTGGTGGTTTGCTCTTGGCTTTTATTTTTTTACTGCATTGTAAATCTGTTAAACTCCTATGTGTTGCAAAAGTTTAAGCACCTATGAATTTGCACAATTTGGAATGGAATTTGCAATTCATGGCGGGGGGGTTGTTGCATATATAGAAGGCAGACTTTTATTTATGGAGACCCATAATAATGCACTGTAGGCTACTGAAGTATGTAGGTTGAACAACCGTAATAATAATAACATCATAAATTTCTAAATTGCTGTAAGGGAGTAAGGCTAGGGGAGGCTGGTAGCAAAGGTACAAGCATTTTCCTGTAATTGCCCGATAGTCATGTTAGTCAGACTCTTTTACTCTTTTTTTTATGTCCTCAGTGATTAATCCCAGCTCATGCAAGCTGGCTATTCTTGTAGGTTACATTCCTGTTGCTTGTGCAACAAATTTGAAAAATGGTTTGTGTGTGTTTATGTGTACATACATATTCATATATGCATTCTTTTATCTGCAATTATCTGGAAAAGCCTAAAATGTCTCCTTTGTTTTGAGAAAATTGAACAGAAGACTTGAAATGTGTGCAGCTTCTACTGTCACTACAAAGTCTTCCCTGACACTGTGAATCAAACAAATTGAATCAAGGAAATGCTGGATTTCTTCAAGTACCTTGTGAATAAGAATTTAAGGCAATAAATGGCTCAACAGTTTGTAAGCCTCTCAGTCATGCATCTACCCTTCCCATACACCTTATGGCTCCCACATTTCTCCTTTGTTTACTTCTCTTTCCCTAGACTTTCGTCTCTTCTGTGTACAGTCAGCATTATTCTCTCTTCCAGTCTTCGCTCTGTGCCAGCTCTGTCTTCCTAGAAGGAGATCTCTCAGAGGGTAACTGCCTGTTCTGCTCATGATGGTGTTTGTTGAGGTAGATGGAGATGAGGGTGAGCTGATAGTTCTACATCTGGAAAATATATGCAAGGCCATGATCAGTCCACACACCCCTCTCCACGAGTCAGCACCAGAAACGGCTGTATGAATCACATGTTACTCAGTAGTCTCTTAAGCATTAAAGAAGTCTCAATCTCCTACCAGTTTCCAGGGAACAGTACTGAAGAGCATTTCACAGTACCCTGAAGGGTCAAGTGAGAAACAGGTCGTAAAATTATATAGCACATCAGGCCCTTAAGCTCTGTGCAGCTGACCTATATGTTTGCATACTAGTATTCAGTTTATCCTTGTCAATTGCCTGGTGCTAAGACTAATTTCCCAGTTCACCATTTCTTCAAATTTGCTAACTTTTTTATACTAAATATTTTAAATGTCCAGAGCTTAGCACAATGCTTAGTGTATTTTCTGAGATGTCCAAAACTGACAGAGAGTTTAAATGCAAGAGAAGTCCAGTAAAAACTACTGAAAATAATTTCTACAGGCACGTATAACTCAGGAGGGTTCTGCCTGCTATAATAGCCTTTTTCAATCAAAACCACAGCTCTTCTATACGTGGTTAACCACCATGTAGTGTGGATAACCTTGACAGAATATTGCAATATTAAGGCAGGTTCTAAAGAGTTTGCATTCCTAAATTATTCAGAGACAGTAAAAATGTACAGTGAGATATTTCGTGCTTCAATAAAAAGTCCCCCAATGCTATTCCTTTCTTTCAGTGGATGCATTTTCTGCTGCTGCCATTTCTAGTGTCTCAAAACTGTGTTCTCAGGTGATTCTCTAGTTTATACAGAACAAAGGCTTAGTCTCATTGCCCGGCACTGCACATACAACTCTATAGTCTCCTAATGACTCGTTGGAGGTCTTATTTGGCAGATGTTCCTGGAGTATCACTTCACCTTGGGAAGCTCACAGGTCCCAGCTAGGGTGCCAGGATGGTGTGACCACAAGCACAGCTTGTGTCTTGGAGCACTGGGTGCTGGGGTGCACAGCCAGCATGGGTGCACCTCCTCCAACCCCTGGGCTCTGCTTCCAGGTATCCCTGACAGCCTGTGGGGCTACCCTAGACCATTGCCACCTCTAACACTTCTTGACTGTAACATATCTTGTGTGCTTTTTTTACAGTGTCCACAGCCGTGGCCCCTGCGGGAGCAGGACAAAGAGACACCTGGCTCAATACTAGTGACTGTACAGTTAAGCTGTGGGTCTATCAATCAGCTTGGCACTGGCAATGTTGAGTGGTCTCACTGCAGAATGAACTGTACTAGTAATGACATAATACATTTCTAAATTGATATTAGGGAGTAAGGCTTGGGGAGGCTGTTAACAAATTTGTTCTTGTATAGCCCTTGAGCAGCACTCGTGTTCTCACTTTCAGCCTTCCACTTCTTTGTTGCTGTGGCTGATCCATGCCCACCCACACAGTGAGATCTGTGCAGACAGACTAGTGGTCCATTTCAGACAGCGCTGGTGCTGCTGACATGAGGAGGTCATGGAGAGCAAACAAGCGTCAGTGTTAGATGAAGCTCCGACAGTGCTACCTGGGCTAATGTCAAACCCTAGCAGAGATGTTAGGAAACAGAGCAGAGGTCTAGAAACCATTTTCAAAAGTGTCTGAAAAGTATCTGTGACATAGTGATTGCTGTGACAAATCAGTGTGTTATGTTGCTGTCTTCATGAGAAGTAGCATATGACACACAAAAGAGATAAATTTTTAGCCTACTAAATGTTTAGAGGCTTATAACAAACTATGGTAAAGCAATGAGAACTGCAAATATCCCTGTACATACCTTGAAGACAGCTTCATTAGCAAGTAGAAGGCCAGCAAGCCAGATGAGGTAAGGTGAAAAAAAAAATCATGTTAATGGAATGGCAAATTGTTTTAAAGCACATAATGAATTCATATAGCAATACACAGGATAAAATGTCCCTTTGCCATACATAAATATCCAAAGACCTTAATGAAGTCTGCCATTTATAGTCTCCATTATTCTACTTCTCAGTTGTGCACAGGCACAGGTAATATCTAGTTAACTGAATTGGAACTTTTGAAAATTTCGTTTATCTCATTGGCATCTGAAAAGCTGCAGCATATGCTATTATTATCCCTGATACCATAGGCCCTGATCCCAGCCCTGTATAACACCAAGAAATAGAGGAGATAGTTCAAGTTCCTAAAAGCTTATGCTCTAAGGATCGCAAGAACTGTAATATGTGTGCAGGGTGTTATTGTGAAACTGCTTGTGGGGATTCTATATTTTTAAATTGAGATGTGAAGAAGGAAACAACAGTGATTTAGCTGAAAAAAAAAAAAAAGAAAGAAACAAGGAATGAAAGAGAGGAGATACAGGAGAAAAGATTATGAAGAGATTGATGGAGAAAATGTGTTAGGGCTGACACAAGAAAACAGAAGGAATGGCTGGAGCTAGCAGCTAAGTAGAAAGACAAACAGTATTCAGATTAAATACAACAGAAAACAGCTTTGTATCATCATCAGTGTTGAAGGTCAAAGCTTCAAATGTTTTTGCAGCTGTTCTTGCCAATATAAGTCTCTGGCTGCCTCTATTCAAAATAAATCCCAGATACTATTTAAGTGATAGTTGGCATATAGATTTCAAAATTTGAGGAATGCAAAACTTTCTTTGGACATCATCTGCTGAAGAGATTTATCACAGAAGAGAGCTTTCAGTGACTCACCTGGTGGGAATATAATATCTTATTTTTCTGTAGTAGTAATGGCAGAATGATTAAATAACAACTAGCTTAAAGTAATGCTTATGTTTCCTTATTACATTTCCCATGTGTATTTTTATTTATTATTTCTATTATATTGTAGTGCTCTCTAAACAGCTAAAATACTTATAAAAATTCCAAAGACTCATTTTTCAAAGGGAGTAGACAGTAACAAGCCTCTGTCCAATGAGCCTTCAGCTGAGGATCTGACAGACATATGGCAGCAATTTTTTCTTGAGAAGTAAATCTAATTTAGCAAAAGTTTACACTGCAGTCACTTCTCTTCTCTCAATGCCTGCACTAGATGTTTTAAAGCAAGATGCATAAATGAGTTGTCATCTCCACAATATGTGTAGGACAGAGAGTCAGTACAGACTGAGACAGTCAAACCAAACGGCTGGAGAATCCCTCTGCTGACAGGCAGGAAGAAGCACTGATTGTGGCTTGACATTCAGACAATGTGCCTTGGTCAGCTTCACAGTCTGCAGAAATTCAGTGTCAAGCCTTGAAATGGAAATGGCACATTGGAGTCATTGCACGGTACTGTTGGTTCATTGTTTGATGATCCTGTGGCCCACTGATGATCTCCACAACCTTCCTTTCCTCTACCCTACCTACAGAAAAACTCAGAAATGGAAAAGAAAAAGTATCATCTGCTTTGTATTTTTCTTCTTCATACTCTAAAATTCAGGACTCTTTCTTTCCTGTTTGACTCTATGGAAAACCTCCATGAGACGTCCGTGTTTTCAGCCCTTTCCCCACAGCCTTGACTGAGAAAGCCCAGACACAAATAAAGCATTATTCTTCCAGCGCTTTCAGCATCTTTCTTTAGTTCTTAGATGTCATCAGCAAATCTCATCTGGGAGGCAGACTGCCAGAAGGCAGCAGGCAGGCCCTGTAGGACCACCAGGATTGTCAAAACTGCAGCAGGAGTGCCCAAGATTTAGAGATGCAACTTGAGGAAACCTGCAGGCATATGTAGTGCATGCAGCTGAGAACATCTCCTGAGTCTCCTGAATTCACAGAGGAAAGCTATCTCATGTAGAGACTATTTCAACAAAGCCATTTTTATCATGTCGTCGTATTTGTTGTCTCACTGGAATTACAAAATGGCTGCAGTACCAGAAACCTGGGAGCCCTACTGATGGGTTTTTCTTTGCTGACTGATACATAGGAAAAACTTCTTTACTCTGCTTTACTCTGTTGTTCTCACTTGTTTCCAAACAACTGTGAGAAGTTTACAGTTTCCAACTTTTCAGAGTAATGTTTTGTGTGTAACTTTTGCGTGTAACTTTTGCTTCATTGATGGGCAGAGGTAAGTAGAAAAGAGAAAAATCTTTCTAACAATCAGAAAGAACTTTTCTAACAAAGTCATTCTCACAAGCCTGTGAGTTGGCAACATCTTATTTTTCTTACCTTGAGACGGGAGATGCTGTTCAATTTAAAACAAGAGAAAAGTAATCAGCCACTCCTATAAATTTCTGTAAATAAATAAACAGCTTCACAGATTTAATCTCAAAAAGCCAAATTCTTATAGCTTCATCCTCCCTCAGTTTTGCTCCATTACTAACCTTTACAGAGCAAAGCAAACAATTGGACTCCACGGACCACAGCTCATTAGTTTCAAGCAAGGTCTCATATGGCTATGATTTATGTTCTGGACCTAGAGGTCGTTGCACTTCGTGTTCACCCTCCTATGGATTTATTCTTGGCTGCTGAGGCCATGTCCTAATGACCCCTGCTTTAGAGACACTTTCTCAGCTATCTGTTGGTTCATTTGCTTTTCAATTGATGATAGCTTCGCTTGGTCTGAAGATGAAGAAATTCAGTTTATCACCTCCAGTGCCATACACTGTTTTTTCACATAAAAGAATAAATTAGAAATAGCTGCCCTAACAGAAAAGTAATATAGAGTATCTTAATTACAGTGCAAATTGCTAGAAGATGCAGTAAGTTTTTTCATTTTTTGTTTGCTGGCAGATGCAGAACTTGCAAAACCATTCTGTTCCAGCAGAGTAAGAGACATCCCCCATTTTTTTTAAATTTGACTGATTGATAGATCAGATTGATATTCTGGATAAACCATCGGCTTTGACTATGATTGTCCTGTAAATGCACTTTTCCTGACTTAGGAAAGCCCAGAAACTCCTTCAACCTTTTAAAGAGACATTGAGTATCTCTGACTACAAATACTACATTTTTGCTCTTTGCTAAAGTGTGTGTATTCATACTCAACTTACAACAGTCACTCTGTTATCATAATGGCAGATGTGCTAGCTGTTTAAATATAAGGATTTGTAAAGTATAAATTAGAATCAGGCACATAACTTTTTGCCTACGTGTTGTATGAAATCTCTGACCATCACATTTAGGAACAGCAGAGAAAATTAGTTTCTTAAAATCCTGAAAACCAAACCAAACCAAACCAAACAACTAGAAAACCTGAGGATCCTCTCAGAAGACTGCTCTAGAAAATGAGTTATCAATTTGCTTGCAGGTGATCCTGACAGCAAATCTGACAATAAGTTTGTTTGGCTGCTGTGACTTATATTAATCTTCACTGCATCCCCCTAAAGGTTTAGAACATGGATGACTTCTAAATAGGGGAGGTACATTACGCTTTAACTACTCACCCGTGCAGACTGCAGCATGCATAGGCAAAGATGCAAAAGAAAGGCAGAGCTTCAAGAAGCAGCTATCTGGTGAAAAGGGTGCCTTTAATCTGGAATGGTTATTATTCAGCTATGGTTTCTTAATCAATAACTATGGCATTTTTCCTGCACATAATTATGTGATTCGGTTACTGTCATTTAAAATAGATAAAATCCTCTGTATGTAAAAATTAAATATACATCTAATTATCTTAAATACTTTTTACACATGTACAGAATATTCTTACATGATATATTTCATAAGGGGTTGTAAAAATATTTTTCCAGCTCTTTCTCTGAAGTGGAGACCCTTGAAACTGAATCAGATTATTTTCTTACCTTATACTGAGGAAAGTAAAACAGTTTTCTGTCTCACTGTATGAATATAATTCAGGAATTTTGATATTGTTTCTGCCTATTGCTAGTACTAACTACCACTTAGTGCTCAAAACAAAGAGGGGCAAAGAAATTATTTAGCCAAAGCTACTGAGCAAGATCAGGAGGAGAATTTAGGTTTCCTGACTCATAGTCATGTCTACATTGAATCCCACTGCTTCTCAATTTTTGTTGTAGAAAATGTTGAGAGCTGATAAAATAACTACCATATCATATTACATTTTGAGAAAACTCATAAACCTTTTCTCTATTTTTTGAGACAGAAGCTGTGAAAAGAAGCATAGATGTTAATCTCACTAACCCAGACCTGATTATGCCTATGGCAAGGAAGTTTCTTTATCTGTCTTTTTTTTGCGATGCACCTCAATTGGGCTCAAAACATCTCTTAATGTACCTGTGGAGACTCCTCACTCAGGTGCCTTGTAGGTTTCAGCAATTTGTAAGCCATTCCAAAACAGGCCTCACATATTCCACTTTGTTTTCTGTACAACAGCAAGTGAAAAAATATTTGTTATTTCTGTAATTTCTGTATGACTTTGGTCCTTAGGATATTTTTTTTTAAAAAAGAAACAAGTCCTCTACACAGCATAGTTGGAAGCTGGCCAAAAATAACTATTAATGCTTTCTCAGCAGTGTGAAACCTCTGAAATGAAAGACAGATGTGGTACAGTGCCCGGGAAAGGAAAGGAGTCTTGACATGATGGCTCCTACAGAAATACAGCAGACTGATATAAATCGATGGAGTAATGCAATGCATAGCTATAAAGTTTACAGGAAGGCAGATTAAGCCACAAATATATAGGGCTAGCTTAGAAACTTTGATAAAGATGGTTGCCAGAAGCTAAGGTGGACACATCTAAGGTGGAAAGCACTAGGAAGTAATATCTGTATTGATACAACTCAAGCTGCAGAAGTATTTGTGGTGTTACACTGCTGGCTTTAAGATCTGGAAAAGATCATTTGAATGCAAAATGTTGATGGAGAGTAGAGGCTAATAAAGGAAAAATACAAGATACATTTATGTGATCAAGATTTAGATAATAGATTAATTGAACGTTTAAAACATCACTGCTGAATCACTGGTTTCAATGGGATGGCAAAACTTTTATTTGTTAAAGATTGAAAAATTGTCAAGTCCTGCTTTTGGTTACTAGTACACTCATCAGCTAACCAGGGGTGTCATGGTAGATTACAGCCTGTATAAATTATTTGTGAACAGAAGCAAGTAATATATTCTTACACCTGAGCTAGTCACTATTACCATCTGTGAAATTTAGTTCCCCAGTTCATACATCTCACCAAGTCAGACATGAAGCAAAATTAGAAATAAAAAGACAGGCTTTTATCATTCAGGCATTTGCCTTTTGAAAACATACACAATAATGCTGTTAATGGGAGTTGCAGTGCTTTAATATATAGAAGCTTCATGTACTGACACTGGACATGTTCTGTACTTAAAAGGAACACCCAGAAAAATCTAATTTACTGCCTCAAGAAATCTCCATCTTTCTCTTATTTTGTATTAGCAATTGGCTTATACAGAAAAGATTCTTGGTTCACTGTTGCATTGATAAGTTTTTGTATTCAGTTTTGTCAATCTCATTAAAGCTTGCAATATGGGAACAATACAAAAATTCATATTAATACTTTCCTAAAACCACCCACACTCCACCTGCACCCCCTTTCTTTTGGTAATAAAGCATTTCATTGAATGTAAATTTCTGGGTCTGGGTAACCTATGCTTTCCCATCTCAGTAGCTCATTTTGTCAATGGAAAGGAAAAACACCTTATTTTTTCAGGTTGACACTACATAAAAGACAAGAAATGAGTTAAAGAATAGATGAAAACTAATCAGGCTTATACCTCAGAATAATCCTGGCTGGGAAAAGACTTCTTCATTAATTATACCTGGTCTTGCTTCCGTGAAGTTTTAATGAAAAGAAAAAGGTGGGTAAAACTATGAAGGCTTTTGTTTAATTCTGAATCTGTTCTTTTCATTTGATTTATGTTTCTGACCTTAATAGGGAAGCCACTGATGATCTGAAAGCCTACATTAGCAAGCAGGTTAGCTTGGTAGGAGTATAGCATTAGATCAAAGCAGTTGATGCCCCAATATTGTATGCAATTCACACATTTTACTTTGGGCTACGTTTATCCTGGTCTACAGAACTGAATGTCCTCACCATGCATGTGGTTTGAAACTGTCCTTAGCCCATATCACTGGTTAAAGACCATTAGGGTTTGTAGTGCATTAGATCTGCACCCGAATCAGGTATTTCTGTTCAATTTCGTCTGAAACAAATCCAGTTCTGATGTGCCAGAATTGCTCTGCAAAATGGTCCAAAATGCTAATGCCGACACAGTCTGTGCCAGCCAATAGTATGTATACTTTATTCCTATCTTTCTGCAAGTATCATGTTAACTGGAAAACTTCACAAGCTTCAAGTTTAAATTTACAAAACCAAAGATATTTCAAATTATGTTCTTTTCTGAATACATCTTGAACTAGCAGTATTATGCATAAATATTCTATGCATAAATCATAGACTAAAATCATATTGCCTCAATATTGTAACTGAAGGGTTGATTCATTTAGTACATAACACATAGTCAAGGGTTTGGTATTAACAATCAGTGCAATAGAGCTCCAGAAGTTCACTTTAAATTCACATAGAGCGAGTTATTTATGAAGTGGCTGAGTGAATTTTGAATGCATTGTGAGATTGTATATTGTAATTTTCCATAGAAATTATTTGGTTCTTGACATCATAGCAATCTAAATATTTTTATTATTGTACTCACATTTTTTTGTTGTTCAAATAGTGGATTTTCTCTAACATCTCTAAAAAGATTTAGCAGACTATGTTAAGTGGTGACCTCTCCTCTTACACTTGCATGCCTACATCTATTAATATATTCCTAAATTCTCCAGGTCTGGAATCATCAGAATCAACCTTTCAAACAAATCATGTATGTTTGTGCCTTTGAACAAGTCTTCCTTTATTAAAAGCTGAGATACATGTTTTTACAAAAACAGCACAGATACATGCCATGTAACTATAGCTCCCTTTCCTATTTTATATGAAAAAAGCTTAGATACACTGCAAGGTCTTACGTTGCATCACTTCTCATTTGAATAAAGAGGAGTTACAGGCATTCAGCATTTCACAGAATCAAGGCAACCCTTTTAGAAAGAGCTTCCCTTAATGGTTTATGTAGTTCCTAATTTCACACTACAGAGTCTATTTTTTGGCCATATTTAAGTCAAACACATGTAAGAATCTGCAGGTGTTACCCTATCCCTTATTTTGTAACTCAAGCTCTTTCTGTACATCCTGAAAGGATATCATGAAGCCTGCTGTTTCATATTAATTTTGGATTTCCATTTTAAGTGCTTATTTAAAACAAACTACAAACAAAAACCACAAACACTAATCTAAAGACCAGATAAATGCCCCCAGTGATAAGAATTTTTTACCGCATTAAAACGTAGTTCATCTTGGTCAGGACGTGCCATATATTCCAGAAAATTAGTGTTCATTTATGAAATACCAGCACAGCGTATGGTATAGGAGACATCCTTGTTCCCTATAAGATGTAGCCATTAAACTGAGACACAAAATGCATGTGCACAGTAAGGGTTCTTTTTCATAGCTAAAACCTGTCTTTTCAAATCAATAGATACTTTTGCAGGCTTTCATTCTAGACTATAGCTTTTTCTATATGCTGGCAACTTAACCAATAAATCTAAACATATGTTTACTCTACATGCTCTACCACAGTGTTTTTAGGAGAACACATGAGTTCTAATAGCTCTATGAATAGGCAATAAACCAGGACCATTTTGCAAACAAATCATTTTTCCTTTTCTTGCAAAATACTACATGCTGCCAAGACAGATGAAGAAATAGGGGATCAATATGAGATATTAATCTCTTCAGAATTACAATTATACTCAGTCCTTTAAGCACATGTCTAGAGCTAGTGAATTATTGTATTTGAAGTCAAACTGCAGATTAAACTTGGAAAATGCAGAGGGAGGCAGCCAGATCAGGAGAGAAACGAATCTGTATAAGGGGGAGGGGAGTGACATTTTGATTTGACACATTAGTGTCTTTATATTACTTTTCTGCCAGTAAAGAGCCTCTCTGGAGGTGTATGAAAGATTTTACACTTAAAACTAAACTGGCAAAATAATCTTCTTTGCTGTGTAGATTAATGTTAGGAAATTTTCATTTGCTTGTCTAGGGCAGTTCTGGTTTTCTCTGCATACATTTAAAACACCTTTTTATTTTTCCCATCTTCCTCTGGTTTGGGTTCTTAAAATGTGCTAGTCACTATGGGAGGGAGAAAAACAGTCACAGCTTTGTACCTCATTTTTTATCTAATTGAAGTACCTTCCACACTTGTCACAATCTCAGAACAGAAGATGCAGGGAAGTAGAGGAGCCTTCAGATGGCAAGCAGGCACATGAAAATAAAATAAATCAAGGTTCCAAAGACACAAGTGAGAATGAACTATTATTTAAAAGACTTATTTTCTCATGGCTCTGTTTCTATCCAGCCATAGACTCATCTTCTCCCAATCTATACATCTACTTATCACTATCTTGGCAATGTTTTCATTATACATTCGACCTTGTCTTGCGTCCTTCCCTGTCATAATTCGCTCTTTCATTGCCCTTCAAATCCCATGTCTCAACATCCCCGCTTTCACTGGGCACTGGTTCCCACCCTAGAATATTTTATGATTATCCATTGAACTCTAGACCCAGATCCCTTTACTTCATAGATCAAATTTAAAATTAATCTTCCTTCCACTCCCTACTTGCTCAATTTCCCAGTTGTCATTGCAATTGTGATGGCAACGGTTAACAGTTCTTCAGTCAGCCAATGAAAAAGGTGAAAAATGAAGGTCTATCTTAACTCTCTGAACTCTTTTGACTTTGCCACTCCTTCTTCTATGATTTGAACATATGAATTTGAGAATCCAGAAGAGAAGCTGAAAAAAACCACAAAAATTACAGCAATTACTTTCTGGATCAAGAAACACCAGCCTGCACAAATAGTTACTGCTGTGAAGAAGCCCAACTACAAGCAGATTTATTATTTTAAAGGCAAGAGCAAGCCAACGCAAGGTTAAATCCCTTTAATCTCTTTGCTTCCCTTTTCTTAGAATTAGTCACTATTATTCTGTACAAGGGTTATTTTCTTAATTTGCTTTTGTAAAATGCAATTCTGAACGTCTTTAATCTTGATAAATTCTCAACTTTGATGACTTGTAGCAATGAGTTCCATAGTCTATTGAAAAATACTTAAAGCCCATATTTCTACTTATCAATTTATAATCTGCCATCTCTCATTTTCCTTTCATTTGCATCCCTCCTCCCGAAAGCAGGAGGAAAGTTTATCTGAAATTGTTTAAAGTATATGAGGAATCTAATTATTTTTCCCTGCTGTTTATTTCCTATGCTCCAGCACTATTGAACATAAATTGACCTCTTTGACCTCAGCATCTGGTCTCCCTGAAGTTCCTCACAGTCTTCTCTGCTCTTCTGTAACCAACATAACTTCTGCAACTTGCTTAATTTTCTGGTCCCCTATTCCTGACATGACCATGCCAGAAAACATTGATCTTAGGATTTTGAGGCATTCTGTGTTTTCCCACAGCAAAACCCAGCAGTTTAATTCTAGACTTTCTCTTCTGTCTCTTAGAAAATTTTGATCCCCAGTAATGCTTTAGTTCACAAATATTTGCTATCCTTACTAATTTCCTGTGCAGGACCTTGTAAAATTACTGAATAAACTGCCTGCTATCTATTACTTTGCTGACACTCATTGAATTTTAGCACATCAGTGAGACTCTTCAGAAAACTCTACAGACTAGACTTTATCACATCCTGGTCTTTCAGGTGTTTACTGTTTTACTTTCCTGATACAGATGCAATGTTTATTCATCTGTAACTTCTCAGATCACTTCTGAAGCCTTTTTAATTAGAGACATAAAATTTGTTACCCTCTAAGTTACCGATATAGTAGGCATGTTTAATTAAAGCCTGTGCACTTTCTTAGCTGCTTGTCCCCTCAAAGTTAAGCTTCTTCTGAATACTATGGGGTCTGTCACTTAGTCCTGCTGACTTGAAACTTTTCAATTACCAGTTTCTTTCAGCATCTTATGACAGCTCAATCGTTAAGAGCTCCTCATCATTATTGACAGGCAAAGCAAGCCCCACACAGAAAATGCTACTCTACAGCAGAGACTGATGCAAAGAAACAACTGTTTTAAAACTATATCTGCATCTTCTTTAATTGCTTTTTTTATTTCCAAGGTTCTATGCCTAACTGAACAGGCAATTGTGAATTTGCAGTTTCACACATGTCCATATACTGAAATCAGGCCAATAATGTCCGTTCACCTTGAATCTTTTCTCTAGTGATGCCCACACAACATATATATTGGTTAGGATAGTCCCCTCTTAACCTCTTGAGGCTGTAAGTTTTTCACCTCAGTGCAAGGATCTCTCCCATGGTTTTCCCTGTTCCTCCCAGCTGAACTACAAAATTAGCAGTGATGCATGAATTGCCATAGTCTTTGATACATTCTTTGAGAAAAGCTATACATATTTAACTAGACTGTGATTGTTCTCAGATGTTATGTTATAGACATTATAAAAAAATATGGCATGAATAAAAAATTTGTTTTAAACATATTTCAGGCAAAGAGAAAATATAGTGGTAATACTATGCATGACAAAAAATGTTAATCTTTATTGAATTAACATTCTGCCAGCCATAAATAAATATTTTTTTTTTGTAAGAGAAAGACAGAATTTTCTAGTCTCATTAATGTAACTTAACAGCTGTCCAAAAGGGAACTGAGCTCTCAAAAAAAATAAAAATTCCCACTGACAGAGTTTGAAATTCCAGACCCTAAATACAGAGTCTGATTTCTAATTTTAAGACCAAGAGCTCCAACTAAACTCTTCCCAGAAGACAAGCAGGATTGGCCTACTGTTAATATTTACAGGAAAGGAAAAGGCCTATCAGTATATTGTCTAGTAATGTGCAGCGGAAACTCTTGATGGAATATCACCATCTGTGTCGGTACCTAAAATGAAGCTTACTTTTGAAGATATGATTTACATTATTCCTTTACCGATTAATGTACCAGACTGCCAAAGCAATGACAAGCTTTTCCCTGTCATCTTCTTGAAATTATGACAGTCTTTTTCATTTTTTCCCCATCCTCTCTCTAGAAGTTCATAAGACGTAAATTTTCAAAGTAGTGACATTAATGGGACTCATTCAGTTAAATCCCTGTGCACCACTGAAAATTTACTTGCTAGTGTACTAATGAAAATTTAGGTCCTTGAATATTTATGATCCTCTATGCGATATCATAAATGTAGTTCTTATTTAAATAAATAGGTGGGAAATCTGCCATATATGCATAGTTTGCTGGCATTCGTGTAATCGTAATCAAACTGTATTGTCCAATAATATCAGATTAATTTCCATTGTTCCATTCATTTGCTGTTTGACATTCGCGCACTCCCCTCCCCACCCCCCACCTCTCCCCGGTCCCTTGATAATTGCTGATTTTCAGTTGGATTTAACTTCCAGGGTTCAATCTCCCACTTAGAAGGACTGTGAGATAAAGGCCAAGAGCATGGGCAAGGTAAGCATTTTACTTGGAAAAATGTATCTGAAATGATGAAAGCTGTTTGTTTTCCTGGAAGCTGCATAGCTACTATCCTCTTTGGTTGGCTTTGAAAATTTCCATCAACTACTGCTGGCAGGGGATCTCTGGAATGGGTGCTGAGAGTGGGAAGGGAGGGACAGGGACAGGTAGTATAACACTCTGTGGTTGAAGACTTTTTTTAACTTTAGAATACAGCAGACGGTTACAAAGTTGTGATTACTTCTGGACCTCCTTAACATTCATAGCTCTAGATAGGCCCTAATATATACTCAGACTCTCCAGCAGAACCACTACAGTATCTTCTTGCTGCTGAGTATTAATCAAACAGAAAATTCAGATTCACTCTGAAATGAATTATCCTCACTGTCCCCTGTTGCCCCTTATATATGCTACGTCTTTGCAAACAAGCTCAGGCTCTTGCCCTGTGGTATTTGTCTGCTGGGACAGTGGCCCTACCGCACCCATACATGAGAGGAAGATGCTCAAAGTACTGGTTTCTGAGCTAATGTCCCCAACGCTTCTGGACAGGAGATTGTTAGTCTGTGTCTCAGGTACCCGCTCTTTCTTCTGTGCACTTCTCAAAGCACAGTGAGAAATCTGTCTCTTTTGCTAAACCAGCTTCTGCTGCCCTAGAAATTGCAAGTCAGGATATTTCTACATCAATGTCGTCATGTAGGCAGTTAAAAATTTCTATGTCTTCTTGTTGACCTAATTAGATATTTATTGCTTTTGTGTCTGAAAGACTTTTAGAGAAATCTGGTCCTTGCAGAATGAAATGTTTTTCTAAAAGGATACCAGCTGAATAGTGGCACCAAAATAAAGTAATGACAGAGCATTTGATCATCTATGCATTCAGCGGAGGAGGGACCATGAGCTCAGAGAGCTATGACAGCTTGAATTGTTCCAGTAGCAGAGTTTAAGTCTTCGTTGCCTTTATCCTTTGAGAACATAATTAGATCTACCTATTAAAATGATATCTAATAAAACCGAGGTTTTCATACTAATTATATAAAAGAATGAAGAAATAGCATGTGACTAAGCAACATCGATTTCTGTCTTGTTACTGAATGACTTATCTCCCTGGAAAATTGTAGTTTTAACAATGCTTAAATTCATTACTACTGATACAGGAAGGACAGGAGTAAGTTTAAAAAAGAGGGAGGGCAGGAGAGGGAAACAGAATCTTGGGAGCACCGTTGGTGATTTCTCACTTAAAAAAAATAAGTTGAGCTGCTTATTTTTAAAATTACCAGAGCACTATTTCTTTTCTAACAGGAAACCTAAATCAAGACCACAGCCCTCAATCCATTCCATTGGTGTCTGTCCAATTTATGCAACTTCAGTATAGAATAGTTCTTGTTGTTTTAAAGACTTGATATCTCTTTCCCAAGATATGCATGCATGTATGCGTATTTGATTTTATCTAAAGTTTCTATTCTTCTCATTTTTGTTAAAAAGTGGCATAATTCAGGTAGCTTTTACTGCTTCAAGATTGTTGAAGAAGTTTGTATTTCAAAAGTATAATAGTTCTTGTAATCATTTCCTGTTATTCCTTTAGGGACCTGAAAACATAGTTATGTAGTTTCATGCTTTGCTGTAAAGATCCAACATATATTTATTATCTATTAGCTAAAAGGGAGCAAATGTTTTGTGTATCTGTGCATGTGAGAAAAAGGTAAACAGAAAGAAAAAACTCTAGTATGCATTGCAGTTCCTTGTCACAAAAGCAAAAATGGCATAAAATAGGAGCATTGTTGCTATGCATCTCATGGTCCTTGCTCATGTCCCCATGGTAACTGGCAGTCATTCGCATTCTGCAGGAGCATCGGGGAGATGCTTGCGTGCAGCAGTTCAGAGGGCCAGGTGGTCCAAAGAAGACAGTAAATATGGCCAGTTTTGAAAGGATTTTCAAAGGTCACCCCCCGGAAGTTAATAGAAGTCCTATTAATATGTAAACCACGCTAAAACAACATTTTTATTTTCAGGGTATTTTGAACCTGCAGTAAGGGGCAAAGCTCTGGAAGTTTGTGGTGCTGTAACATACAGCTCGTGACACAGGTCCTAAAATGCTATCAGAAAATAATACTCCTCTGAAAGCGGAGATGCTGATTTTTTTCACCTTCAGTTAGATCTCATTTTCACTGCATAAAAAACCCATAAAAAAGTTTAATGTTTTAGTTCACTATTGCATGCGTGTTCTCTTCCTCCCCAAAATCTCTTACTCTCTGTCTTAAAGGTTTACAGGTTTTATAAATACATTTACTTATAAAAGGCCTGCTTTCATAAGAAATGTCACCGGTCACTTTTATCTGTATGTGCAATGACATCATTTAACATTTCTTAACTTGGAAAAAATTTGGATGAAATGCAAGAAAAATGAAACAAAGCAAACAACAAAAAAGTGCTAGGATGAAAATAACAAACCCTGCATGTTGAGTAATTTCGGCATACATTTCACATGCTTTATATGCAGTAGTATAGATGAGTCCTGAGAAAAGAGTGAACGATTTATATATCTTTTTTTTATTATTATTCTACATTCTGTTCTCTTGATTAATCTCAGTGTTGAAACTCCAGTTTCTTTTCTCTTCAAAGTCTTCAGCTCCAAATTCCTATTAGCCTTTAATGACGCTTCTCTCAGAAAATCCTACTGGAGTCTCTATCTACTAGTTTTAAAAGGGTGAATTTTTGTCTCTAACATGCTCCAAAGTACTTTAGTCAATATTCCCTGTGGAGTATCTGTTAGCATTGGATTATTGGGTTTTTTAAGAGTGTATGTGTGTGTATATATGTATATAAATATGTGTGTGTATACATATATCTCACATACTTGTATGTACAGCCTCACACATGGGTGTACCCCTAAGGCTGGGCATACTCTATTTCTGCCAGTGGCGTGGGACTTGTCAGCCTCCACCTCCTGCCAGAGCCTGAGGATTATGAAGGGGGAAATGACCATCCAATTCCACACCTGGCCTGGGACTCTGCAGCCCTTTCCAGAGCTGCCAGGTACTGCAGGAGGCTAGAGTGTACTTTGGCCATGCTTAATTCACGCTTGTGTATCATACTAGTATACACATAAAGCAAGTCTGCAGATGTGTTTCTAGCTCAAGGCAAGTGCTAGGCACATCGTGCCGTATCCATCCAGTGCTGCCAGGACTGTGCTCATGCACTCATCTGCCTTAACCCTGGCACTTGCAAGCTACTTGAGGGAAGCAAGGTGTGGTTTTACTGGTGCATCGGTTCAGACCTCGCTCCACCTTCAGCAAGTGGCAACAAGAATGGTGACTACCGCTGTTGATTACCATCATAGAGAACTGTCTCCATAAAAGTAACTCTGATGAGAAAGGCACAAAGCTGACACTGCAATGCTTTCATACGAGGAATTAACCTATACTCTCATAGCCTAGAAATACCTATACATTTGCCTAATAAAGCCTCAGGCCACATGCACGTAACTCAAGATATGACTACATGACAAATACAGCAAACACAGCAGTTCTTTCCAATATATTAGTATTTGATCATCTGAAATATTCATATAATAGGGATTAAGAAAGAGAGAAATAATTTTTTGTAGTCTTTCTCAGGATTAACCATGCCTTAGTATACTGAGCTACCTAAATTCTGCAAAGCAAACTTATTATTCAGGCCCACTTCTCTGGTTTTAAGTTTGCTACAAAAAACAAGTTCACTGAACTTTACATAGGAAACTTCACAGAACTGGGCTGTATCCTAAGCTGCTTTCTTGTGGAGTTTGGAACTTTGATTTTAAGTATTTGTCCAACTGGTTTCACACATTAATTCACACTCTATGAGATCAACTCAGCTTAGGCAAAATTTAGTGCTTTATCTGCCTGTAGTTGATTTGTCTATGAAGTACCAAATGAAGCACATTGTTCTGTATCATCATGTGGAATATTTGCACAACAATAACATTATAAAAACAATGCATTTGATTTATGACCCTACATTTCTGATTTGGCATGTACTGAAGAAAGAAAAAAATGCATTTTTAATGAATCAAAACCTCCTAAATTATCACAATTACATTTCTACATTTTAAATAATACTTTCAATAAAAACAGTTATTTATGCTACCTGTAATTTAGTGACAGTTAAGACATTCTTAATATTTACTTGAAGTAGACTAAAAACCACTATAAGGTAAAGGAAATGATCATGGACTAGAAAATAATAGTTCTAGTGCTGTACATATTTTGGAGTGTGTCCTTGGACAAGAAAACACATCTCCTTTTTCCTATCTGCCGTGTAAGAGAAATAGAGCTTGCCTTGCAGAGATACTATGAGATTTCATTAGCTAATGTTTACACAGCGCTTTGAACTAATGAAGCATTACAGTGCAAAGCATTACTTTCAGCCATGGTACTTCAAGGATGTAGAAAGGATCAAATATCCTTTTCACTTACCCACACTGAAGAGGAGGCCTGATTTTGTTTTGAAGTTCTAACATCCTTTTGGCTTTTTATTTCACTTCAAGGTTGCTTCTTACCTTTTATTGACTACTTTAAATTCCTTTTTCTGTCCTCTTCTTTGTCATAAAAATTGATTTGAGGTCTGCGTGCAGCTGCTTAACTGGATGCTTGGAGGAGGAAGTAATGCATCCCAAAAAAGAAGGTTCCTTATTTCAAGAATATTTCATACTGTAAAAATATCCAGGCCCACCATTCAATTTCTACTACTAGAACGGCATACCCTTGGTCAGCATTATCTTGCCTCTAATATGGCATAGTACAGTAAAACTGAAAGGATTTATATATTAGGTAACGTACAGTGATATGTAGGCAACTTTATATCATTTACTGCTTGTAACGAGTAAATCAATGTTTGCTATAAAAAGAAGCCCACAAATATGACTTGTATGCCATTTGTTTTCAAAGTCTATCTTTTAATTTGATTTTTTTTTCTTTTTGAAAGCAAATACCAAAATATGTGAGAAGTAGAGGGTTTTTTATTTCCCAAATGATCCTACTCTCTCATCAAGGAGTGCGTTCTAGCAGCAGTAATTTCTGCAAGATGAAAGGATAAAGTTTGACCACATTGTGCAGTACTGGCATAGTGAATTTTTCTTGCTGCAAGAATAAGATCTGGTTTTGTTGTTTTTAATTATTTCTATTTACTCACAGGTTGCTATTGAACCGTTAAAAGAATTGAAACCTTGTCGCACAACTTTGTTTGCTGATGGTCCAGTGATAGTTTGTGCAGATATTTTCAGAAGTTTGAATCATGCCTAAAACAAGAGTCACATGTAACATAAAGTCCGCGGGATCATGAGCTTTTTTCCTAATCAGTCATGAATAATTTTCTACAGCTATGAACGGTTTAAGCAGATTTCCAGACATTAATTAGTCATTCCCTTTCAGTTCTAAGACTGAATTTTCAATAATGATTCGTCCATTTTCTGTCTTAGAATCATAGAATAGAATCGTTAGGGTTGGAAGGGACCTTAAAGATCATC
>JAOXNO010000001.1:122390627-122406906 GCA_028565335.1 Limnodromus scolopaceus
AGATATTGATAGGCTGTTATAAGGTCTCCCCGGAGCCTTCTCTTCTCAAGGCTGAACAACCCCAGCTCTCTCAGCCTATCTTCATAGGAGAGGTGCTCCATCCCTCTGATCATCCTCGTGGCCCTTCGCCGGACCTGTTCCAACAGGTCCATGTCCTTCCTGTGTTGGGGACTCCAAAGCTGGACACAATCTTATTGCACTTCTCCTTATTTCTCATCTTCCCATGAAGACAAATGACTTGATACTACTACTGCTACTATAGTATTTTTGTCTTGATACTACTAGAAATGCTGAGGACAAACGACACATGATGCATTTCAAACCAGAACATACACCCACTAAAAGGCAAGAGATTCAAACTCCTATGGCTGAAAAGGCAAGGAAATCATGGGATCTTTGGAAGTAATTACAGTGGTCTGCAAGTAAATACAGGGCCAGAAAATGCAAGGATAACTCTTATGGATGTACAGAATGCTGGAGGGCTGAAATGAAACAACAACAAAAATTAGACCATCAAGACACAAAACCTCAGCAAAAGTACAGGTTTTTTTTAGCTCTTTCTAAGTAAGGAGCTGTGAGTGCAAGGAACATCAGCAGCCATGCCACTGAATACTTCTTGGGCAGTGGCAGAGCTGCTCAGAGCAAGAAGACCAACACAGCTGATGTATACTCCAGTGACTGTCTTTTATCTGGAGTGCTGGTAGCAGCCACATTTTTAACCACACCAATTCAGTTATACAGAACTTCCTTTAGGGGAAATGGCTGCTGTGATAAGTCCAGCATGGGATTAAAAAAGTTTCTCCTGTAACAAGAAGGAAAACCCATCTGTACTACTTCAGAGAAAGTTTGAACTATTATGCAGAACCAACTGTACTTGTATTTCTCCTACCCCAGTGATATATTTTATAACAGTGTTTAAGAATGAAATATCTGTCACTTCTTGTACAATACACACTTTCAACTTCTAGGAAACATTTATTACCTTTGCTATGGCACATTAATTATTTAAGTAGAAAGCAGTGCCATGACTTTGAGAGTTCTTCAGTAGAACAACAATGCCTACCGAGGAGGCTATAAGTGCTAAAGACACATTTTTAAAGTATCCTCTAAGATTAGAGTTGGGCATTAATAGATGGATTTCCTATATTGCCTGCATTGTTTCGATAGTTCTGAAAACAACGGCTGGTTCTACATGCTTATATGTTATTTTTATGTTGATAAGCTTATTCTGCTAGAGTACTTCTTACCGCAGAACCTGGAGTTCACACTTGCTCCTTCTGCTATGAGTAGCAGAGCCATTTTGGCAGTGAAATAGCTAAAGAACCATACTCATTCTCATTTCATATGAGGTGTAACTCTGAAAAGCCATCCAATTCAATATTCACAATAAACTCATGGAAGATTTGCTTTGGAAACATAAAAAGTAGCAGGAGAAAGAAAAAGGAACTTTCTCATACATCTCACCATGCTTACGTGTAGTATGCTGGGAAACATCACTGAGCTTAACAACTGTTTCAAATATTTTACTGCATTCAGGTGTCTAATTCTCTTGAAAATCTATTTCAGAAAATAAAAATGTGGGACAGGGAAGCCTCAAACTTCTTGAAAATATGATAAATGTGAGCTTTGGAATTTTTTTCTTTGCAATGTTTGACTAGGTCTTTGGCTTGCCTGGATGCAAAGACAAGGAAGTCCTTTCCCAAAGATAACAGCAGGAAGTAATCCTCAGTCTACCCAGAGAAGAAAGTCTTCACAAACAAAAGGTAAGTCTTGTAACTTAATAGATCTGAAGGTTGAAGAAAAGGACAAAAAATCCTGTTTGTACCATTGGAAGTTTCTTGGCTTTTAAAGCCATGTACAGGAGATGAAGCCATGTACAAGAGTACAGGAGATTTCCCGTTCATAATCAGTGTCTTCTAGTCTCAGCTGCAGAATAGTTTTATCAGCACTGTATATTCAACATTTTCTTTCAATACCTAAAATTGCAAATATTATTGCCATGCAGTTTGATTATCAAGGCCAGGAAGAGATTCCTTAAAGGCTCTATTTAATTGAATTCTGCCTTTAAGAGAGGTCTTAGAAAGACAGGACATATGCCTACAATGTCACATATCTTCTGTACATGCTTTTTCCTTCCCTGCTTGGCAAGGGCACTGCTTTGTCTGTGGATTTTGGGACAGAAAACTATGCTGACCAGTGGTTTACATCTATACAGCTGCCTGCTTTTATTGGTTATTCAAAGTCATATGACTATAATTTATGGAGTATTTCAAATGGAGTGATATTCTTTCTTTTACAGAAAAACATTACTAAATCAACACTTGATTAAGTCAGCTTCACATCAGCCTGTCAATAATACAAATGCACAGGTGTAGAAACTCAATGACTGATAACATGTAAAATTTTAATCCATTGTTACCAATGTTAAAGTTATTTTCTTTAGGTATATTTGATTAAATTTGTTATTGCTGAAACCTTGGAAGGAAGTATGGGGTAACTGTTAAGTTACCACTGTGGAATTCACTCTTCCGTATAATATTGTTCTATTGGTATATTAATTATATTTAGTGCCTTAATGATTCTTGTATGCTTTTCTTTTGTTCATACAATACAATAAGCATATTGTTAATGAAAACTTTTCAGAATCCTTAATGGCAGTGACTTACTACAGAACTTTTCATTGTCATTGTCTACATAACTGGCTGCTTTTGTAAAGGAACAAATAAAAGTTACTAACTTGTGCTGGGAAATGACTGTAAGCATCAGGTTCAGGCACAATGCAAAGGGAAAGTCTTCCAAAAGAAGCAATTTTTCATTTCAAGAAATGAGAATCTTTTGAAAATGTATTTTAAGCATATTAGGTATGCAAGAAGTAATTTCTTGAAAATGTTAAAACAAGCTCAAATATATTGCAGATATTAATGAGGTGAAATTCAGCAAGTAAAATGAAAGAAATCTATAACCCTCTTTTCAAATATTTCTGTGAATTAAGTAAAGTATTAAAAACTGTTAATTATAGATTAGGTTGCCATATCTTTGACCATAAGTTTTCTTCCTTTAAAAAATAAAATAAAATTTTTGAATCCATAAGAAGTTTCTAAGGGTAAATTTAAAATCACCAAAAAAAAAAAAAAATTGCTTTCCTCCTTAGTTACCTTTCAGACCCTTTAAAATTAGTTCACAGATCCCAAAAGTTCTCTGCCAGCAGGCTGAAAACAAACAGATAATCTTTCTAAATTCAATTTTAGTCTGGTGTTTAACCACCAGAGGCTCCTACTGGAAGTTCATGACTTGTATGTTTGACAAATATATCATCAACAAAAAACCAAAAATGCTATAGGTGACCAAGCAAACAATACTAACAGCAAAGACTAAACATACTGAATTTAAAGAACTAATGAATTACTTTTCCTGTGTATTCACCAAATTCTCATGAATAACAAATATTGATTCATGGATGATCTGCTAATCAAAAAAAGGG
Source organism: Limnodromus scolopaceus (assembly GCA_028565335.1). Classification (NCBI taxonomy): domain Eukaryota; kingdom Metazoa; phylum Chordata; class Aves; order Charadriiformes; family Scolopacidae; genus Limnodromus; species Limnodromus scolopaceus. Next base: position 122,394,109 of record JAOXNO010000001.1, read on the forward strand.
AGATACATAATGCATACTTTTAATAATGAAAAGCTTAGACTCCGAAGTCATAGAACTGCACAGCACTGTTCACTTTTGGCATCTCTCTTCCAGTAAATTTAATTCTACCTGTTCTGAAGCATCTCAATGTTCCTGCTGTCATGACTTCTCAGATTCAGTTGGCCAATTCTACCTTTTAAATTGACAATAGGAAGGATTTTTATCCAAAGTAAAAAGTGATTTATATATTTCTTATATTTTGAGCAACAAGTGAAATTTTGAGAGTCTCTTAAAACAAAGTTATTTGATTCTGTAGTTCAATCATTCTATACAGTTATGGAAGATTTAAACAAACTCCAGATGCAATTTACTTTTGGCTTCATAAATTTATACTAGGCAACATTAGATCTACTGTTTATCTCTTTTAGGAAAACAAAGTAATTTAACTAAATCTTTGCCATCTAGGAACTATACACATAGTATATTGATGTGAAGAATGAAAGACAAATCTATTTGACAGAGGAGTAAAATGAGGTTGTAAGCAGTTCAGGCAGTGTTCAACACTATATTTTTCTATGCAACTGGTTGGCTTCAATGAAGATGTAACACAGGGAAGAACCATAAAGTCATAGAATCATCTAGGTTGGAAGGGACCTTTAAGATCATCGAGTCAACCATCAACCTAACACTGCCAAAACCACTGCTAAGCCATGTCCCTAAGCACCATGTCTACCCACCTTTTAAATACCTCTAGGGATGGCAATTCCACCACTTCCCTGGGCAGCCTGTTTCAATGTTTGATAACTGAGGTTTTCTTTTTTTTTTTTCTCCAATTACATTTTCAAATCAGTTTTGTATAATACATGGCAAACTTATTATGTGGAGGATACGTTGCCCAATTTGACACAAGGAAGCATTCTGAGTAGTGACAAAATTTGAAAAACATTGTATGTTCTGCCTTCTATAGCATTCTCAAAGTATCTAACCAGAAACAGAATAGCTACATACAGAAATAGTAAAATAGTACATAGCTACACTATGTACTGAAGCCTAAAATGAAATTTAATTCTGTTTCTAAGCACAACAGTTTCCTTATGTCTCTTAATGTAGCAGTTCCACTTACAGGGGTTTCTCCAAAGTTTTCATCGTGTTAACAATTCTTATCCAAATAAGAATATCCACCAAAGAAGCAGTGAACAACTGGGAACTCCTGGCTTTAAATCTTCTTTCTCGTTAATGTCTGCACTGTTTCAGGAACTGTAATAATGCACCGGAGTTTTAGATCGGTTTAAGAAAAAGATGCTTCAGTCTGTCTTTTGCACTAAGTAGATGGTAAATGCTCTTTCATAGAATATGGACAAGCATCTGTTTAATTATGGTCAAACAGGTATATCTGTTTGTTAATGGTCAGTGCAAGAGGCAGGACAAGGGAACAGGGGACAGTTTATGTCACCTGAAGCAAAGAGGAGGCTGCACATATTGCAGTGTTATGGGGGCTGTGGGCTACACCCTCCATCAACCTCCCTCCTCAGGGCAGCTCCAGCTGAGCTACCAGAGCTAGAGGTGGCCTCTTATCTTCCAGTGTAGCTTCAACTGCAGCTGGTACTGGAGAACGGTGCCCATACTGAAAAATGCAACTTATCCCCAAAAGACACGGATGTTTAAAGAGAGGGGTCACCTCTAGATACAATGCCACCTCCATTTCCAATCCTGTTTTAATTTTTTTCTCCCTACAGTAAGTATATTGCATACTCTGCCCGGGAATCAGGTACAATCCATGACTAAGTAAGAGCTGTGAACACCGAATGATTCCAGATAACAAATTATAGGTTTGGCATCACAGAAAGGAAGAAAGAGGACAGCTAGACCTGAAACGACAGATCTCCACACAGATGTACCCACGTTTTCCACATGTAACTTTGTGTATCCTATGCAGAGTAGCTGGTCCATCAGCTCTGCCAGATGGCACAACCTGTATCCAAACGGAGATGTGCTGCTTCAAGTAGGAAAAAGATTGTGACTGAGAAGGAAGAAACCCTTCAGAAACACTGAAAAGGATGGTTATAAGTTAATGTATCTACATATTAACATAAGGTAAAGCTGTGGAGTCCTTCAGAACTAATTTGGAGACAGAGAGGATCCTAGGAATAAAAATAAAATTACATAGTTAATTAGCTTTATTTTAAAAAGAAAAGCTATCTACACTCTTAGTAGATGGAAAAGCAACTATTCCGTTACTCACTTGTATTTCATAGAAATTATATTTGACCTTAATAATAACATATTTATAGTAGTGTTGGACTGTACTCATTTGGTTTCAAATATCTTCTACCAAAATTGCCATGATAGATTAATTTGCCCTTTGAGCTTTTAATTTTCATTTTAGTGGCTATTTAACATATCATGAAAAACAAATATGGCATTACAGGTTGCTGGCAAATATTTCCAAAAGAATTTGTCAGCGTAATTTCAAATTTGTTATATACGTGATCCCGAGTTCAAAGGAAAACACAGCAGCTGACATTTAGGATTTTGTAATTGGCTTTCATAGCTTAATTTTATGTATCTTTTGGTTCTGATGTATACAGCAATTGACACTGATTCTAACAAGACCGTGGCTACTTACTAAATTCTGAGAAAATTTTCCAGATGTTCAGAGTTCAAATAACAATGTCTTCACTACAGTAGCCTTCCTTCAATTCTATGTGTGCATTTTTGTGTTCTTGTTAGGAAGCACCATATTTTACCTTTAGCAGTCACTCTCCGAGGAGACTTTTTCTTATCTGTATGTTCTGGTCTAAGCTAACTTTAAAACTGCGTATGAAATCAGCAATGAAATAAATGAACAACATAAAAAAATGTCATTTAATGCTATTGTGTAGTTTCTTTATTTCCCAACATGACAGTGTTTTAGAAGCACAAGGACTCACAATAGCAGCTTCCCAGACACTTCTGTGGGAGCGTAAGTTTATCTAGCTCACGTCTGCTATGTTGCTGGGATTTTTGCCTAAGAGTTAAGAATGGCACAGATTTTTTTATTAGATGAAAGTTGCTGCATAAATAATGCTGCATGACTTGTTTTAAAATAACTGTTTTCATTTATACTGCATTTTATTCACAATTTACTCAATTTATTTTGTCTTTCCAATGGAATAATTTCTCACTAAAAGGAGGGGGAAAAAAATGAAGTGAATTTCATTATTGTACCAAAGAAGCATTTCATGAATATATTCAATCTGTGCTAATGGATTTTAACACATTTTTACTATTCTGCATTGAACTGCTCATAAAGTTTTTAATTACCAAAGCAGTATCCAAAAATACACTGCAGAGAGGTGCAGAGTTGTAACAAAGATTATTCCTTTCTGCTTTTAATTTTGGCTCACTAATGTATCTATAAGTATCTGTGTTAAAACAATATAATACCTAATTCTATAAATATATGTAATTCAGCTAAATTGCTGTTCCTAAAACAAGTTGTTCACATTATTTTTCAGTTAAAAAAATTAGGAAATACTATGGTGTTGATATATCTCTGATCTTCATCACTCAGTGCTGTGAGGTATAGTTAGAGATCTGCACAGTGTAACTCCTTGAGGTTAAATAATACCTGTAGAATCCAAGGATAAATTCCTTCATCCTTCCCTCAGTGGTGTGTTGTTTGCCTCACAGTGGACTGTGTGTTGCACTGTATGATAAAGGACATTCACTGAAATTCATGAATCATGTGGCATTTATCGAAAAATATTTTCTCTTTATATCATGCAGGCTTCTAGCTATGCCACTTCCAAAGGAAAAAGTAATATTCCCATCCTCTTTGTCCTGTAATACCTAAGTTAAAATACTCTCCAAATGATGGGAGGAATCGAGGTCTCGTTTTCTCTTGGCGATCTAAGAAGAGTTAAAACAACATCCTCTCCAATGATAAACTCACAAGCTGGATCCTGCCCTCATCCAAGGAACCTTCCTATATGTCCTGTTGGTACCTTTAAATTATCATGCAGACTCAGCCTCTCATTGGACAGTGCTGGATCAGTTCTGCGGTCTTCTTCCCCAGTCCTCATTCAGGAAGGCCCCACATCCCTGTTGCTCCTTGTGTAGGACTGTATTTCTGTCATGGGATTACATTCGGATCCTTCCCTGCCTCTGGTCAGTGTGCTTGTTTGGTTGGGCTGGTCAGGTAAACTGACAGGCTGCTTTAAGCCTGAACAGAGGCTGCTCACAGACTGGTTAAGCCACAGAGTGCATATGAGATGATGTGGACTGATTTCCTCTGTATCACAGACTATTACAGTTCATCCACTTTCTTCTCCATTAAAACTAATTACTTATGTTTAATAAAGCAATTCTTACCCAAAAAAAAGGTATTATATATTAATCTAAATACATCAAGAAACCAAGAGACCAAGACACTCTTTTAAGCAAAACCTGCACAAGCCTTTAGAAATATAATGCTGGCTGATGGTCTCAGAGATAACCCAGACAGAATCAAGCTAATGTTATTTTTAGCTCTTTGGTTAGCTAATGTGTCCTCCACGCCTTTAACAATTTGCTTGTTCTGTCTGGAATAATATTTACTAATCTGAGAATGAAAATCAATAATCCAGCTTCTGGGGAAATGTGGATCTCCATTTAATGCTTATAAATGGAATACCATGCATGGTTGGACCTACAACAGACCTCCCCACCTCAGTGTAAAGCAGCAAACCTAGGAAAGGTCTTCCACAGTCAGGAACAGTGCAGATGATGAAGAAGGAAGGAGACTCCTTGGAAAAAACAACAGCATCTTGAGAGAAAAGACAGATGAGCTTCTTGCTCCCTTGGGGAGAGGACAGAATTGTTTTCTCATTGTATAAGCCTCAATTTTTAACTGATTCTGCAAAGCAGATGCCTATCTCTGAAGAAACTGAGACACAGCACGAATGTCTTTCATTTCTCCAGCATCTGCAATGAGTCACATGCAGTTTGGCGCCCTCAGCTTGAAGTAGAGACTCAGCAACTTGAAGGTTATCCCAAAGCAGTATACTCAATATTGCAGTTCTCTATATGTGGGAAAATGCCTTCAGGTTTTTCTGTTTCAACAAGATACAGAATCTGTTTTCTCGATACGATGACAGAACTCTGCAATACCCAAAACCTGAAAATGTAGCTAGGTGCACTTTTTGTGTTTAAGGTGATAATAGCCTAGAGATGATTTAGGAACGTGCATGTATGTGAATGAAACATCAACAGCAAACAACTTTTCTTGGGCAGTGTGACTCCTTTTTAATTGCAATTGCTGATCTCACTTATAGAAGTTCATGGTTACTTGTGCAAGTCAACGTGCAGGACCAGACTCTGCATCCTCTGATGAAACGGTGCCAGTAACTGCCAGCTGTATTCGATGCCCGGGAAAGGGTAGGGTTTTTCTGTGTTCAGTTGATGCACGGTAGCAGAGGGGAGCTTATTTGCTTGCATGTCTGGGATGTTTTTTCTTTATATCTTTAAAATGTAGCCGATACTGTTAAACATGCCCTGTGATTTGGTTGATTCAGTGCGGTGGCAGTGGCAGGCGTGCAGCACATACAGCACGCTGGCAGGGAGACGCCGTGCGACCGTATGGAGATGGCACATACCCAGCATGTTAGGGCCGCAGCTGGTGAGATGCCATGCATGTATGTGATATCAGATGACAGCTCTACTGAGTCACAGGATACAGGGAGCCACTGTGTTAGACACTGAGGAGTGAGGAGTGGCCAAAGGCCACCTCTCCCCTCATCAGCTGCACATAGTGACAGAATTGATGTGCTGAAGGGACGTGAAGTACTGGCGCAGGGTTTAGGGACCGTGAGACAGAGGCCAGGTTGGAAATGCTAAATTCTTACCTTTTCGGATGAGAATCCCTGAGGAAGCTTGGAAACAGGAATTCCAAAAAGGGGAAGACTGAAAATACTGATCCAACCTTTCCTACTAAAAGATGCACCAATGGTTTTTGCAAGTTTTATATATGCAGCACCTGACCAGTGACTGGATCAAACAGTAATGGTCCTGCTAGTCTTTAGGAGGTTAAATGAGAAATATGACAGCCAGCTGAAACAGCAGAAGGTCAAAACTGAGCTAACAATAATCATCTAAATGGGAATTTAAGTGGAGCTCTGATGTTAATGCTCCTACACTTTTAATAAGTGTCATAGAATTTCTAATTACCACAGTAACCAGGAGCTCCACTTGTTATTTCACAACGGTAATGGCTACAGTGGAACAGTTCCTGTTAATGCTATGCCAAAGCAGATGCTCAAAAGTTAATCACAAGGGTAAAATGCCTCAACACCTAAGTCCTCTGTTGCAGTGTACTCTTCAAATATGGGAAAATTCAATTTTTTCAGCTTCTTTAATCACAGCTTACAGGTAAAACTCATCTAGTGTGTATTCATTTTGTATTAAAAATATACCAAATTTGTATTGATTTTAACTTTTTTTCAATGACTTCACATTAAGAAATTCATTATTTCCTTTGTTTTGGTGTGATTTTGTACTACAGGGTTATCTGAAACATATAAGGGTTTAGGTCACTCTGACCTAAACAGCAAATTAGAAAGAACATACTTTTGCTTAAGGTTTTGTTGCTGTCTCTGTTCTTGCTTGGCTTCTTTTAAGTCTGCCATTGCTGAGGTCTGATTTAGCAAATAATTGTACTGCTCTGGGTTTCCACGGGAGATGGGAAGCCCCACAGAGCAACATTTTGGTACAAGAATGATCAGAACTAGTACAATGCAAGTAACAATAATCCATGGTTTTAAAGGTGGCTTGTTCCCAAAAAGGTTTGATTTTGGGGCAACATTACCATTATGAGAGAGATTGTTTCTGTTGATAATTACAGAGTTGTCTGCAGGCTAACATTTTGCCTATATGCAACATTGTCTAAGCGCAGTTTTTGTTTACCTTTAGCGAATCTTCGTCATGCTAACTGTTTCCAATATTCTGTAATTTCATGCTGTTAATGTTTTTATGTAAGCTTTGCTATTTTGGGAGTATGAAAGTGGTGCAGTTCCGGCTCTGTAATTAAGGGGCTTCAGTGACCTCTTTTCTCTCAGCTGCTACTCGTGAGACTGAGAATGGAAGGACACAAGCCACAGACAACACAGAACAAAGCTTCTGTTTATCAAAAACGTCAGTCCTCAGGGTTATTTGAATGATAAAGCTGCAGTCTATCTATCTACAAAGCATGATGCATCTGAAGGATGAATCTGTGGAGCTTTCAGTGGTCCCAGGGTCTCCTTCTTGATAAATTGTGCTAAGAGTTGCAAATATAATTTGGCAGCTCATCTTCCTTGCGCTTCCAAGTGAATAAGGTGCCCATAACAGAAGAATGTGTGAAACAATGAAAAATGTGGTGCTGATACCGTTGACATAATATGGTGTGTAATGTCTATGAGCCAGAAATTCTGCTGTAATGGATTTATTTACATACATTTGCCAACATTGAGCTGGTTTGCCACGTAGACCAGGTAAATCTGAATTCTGCTGCAACAAATGTCTGTGAGTGGGTGCTAACTCCTCATTAATCTGCTTTACATGATTAATCAATATCTTTCTGTTACTGCAGGTGTACTTCTCTGCACCTCATAGGTTTGCCATTTTATTTTCCAGAATATCTAAATTAGTCTGAAACATGAAAGTGGCTAAGTTTGTGGAAATTTTCAATTAAGAAAAGGGAATCGTGAAAGTAGTCAGTACCTCTGACATATAGTTTCTGGCTGAAATTCAAAGTGTCATTTCCTAAAGTATATATTTTATGTAATATTTTATGAATTAGACTATGCTATATTTTATACATGCAGCAAGCCAAATTCAGAGCTCTGTTTGGTTTACAGCAAATCTAGATTTGGTCTACATTAATTTCTCAGTATTCTAAAGACATCTAAGATTATTAAGAAAGCTCTGAGGAACAAAATAAAAATATCATTAAGCTGCTGCAAAAATCTGTGATGTGCCTGCATCTGATATACAAGAAAACTGAGTCAGAAAACATATAGAGAAGGGCTAAAGAGATGGAGCAAGGGACAACTTACTAGTTAAGAACTCTATAATTTGGAGAAATTATGTTATGAAGGGAATATCAGGAAAGCCGTAAAAACATAGTAGATGTGGCTGAAAGCAGCTATGCAGTTGTTGCATATTTAATACAAACCAGTTTTATAATACTGAAATTGAAAAAGCAAACTGAATTAAATTGGAGGTCCAGTAAAGACAAAAGAAATTTTTCACACTGGGCATAAATAAACTATGGAACACCTTGTTCCGGGTGTCTTGAATGTCAGGAATATTTGCATACCAAAAGCCTTTGAAAAAAATTCTTAGAAGAGAGGTGATCAACACAAAGAACCACAGCTGGCTCAGCTACAAGCTGCAAAGTCAGAGAGTACCAGTGTATCAAGTATGGAAGTGTGACCATATGTTTTCCCCGTTCTGTACTCCTCCTAGACCAGCTGCTCTTACTATCCGCCACTGGCGACGTGGTGCTGGACTAGATGGACCACACATCTTTGTGTTTAGAGACTGTCTTACAGATAAATATTATTATACAAATACTGGAGAATAATTGGAATCGGTGAACTGATTCTACTCAAAATGAGTTGTGCTTTATTAGGTTTCTGAAACTAGTTAACATATGCCCAGGACTGGGTTTCAGTGTGTTTACAGTATGGTAAAGTATACATTCAAGGGAAGGTAGATGGTATGACTGATAGCCGGGATTAAATGAGAACTCATTATCTGTGTCTTTTGAACTTTTATTGGTTTGATTAGAAAACCTCTACAAAGTGTTTATAAATTGTAAAAGACTGCAAAAATTAGACAGCACATACGTAAATTGGACAGTGTATGATAAGAACATATAAAAAGAAAAGAGTAGGCAGATATGATAAAAAAACCCAACAATCACCTTACTCAGTTTGAGGGGGGAAAAAAAACCCCAAATTTTGAAGGGCAACACAAAAGTTGAATTTGTGTCAAAGTATTTGTCAGCATTTAGTGTAGAAATCGAAAGACTATAAATTAATTAAAACATAAGTTAATGTTTTCCAATTAATAGCTTATCAGTTTGTAGGAGGTGAAACTTAGTAGGTAGAAGAAGCAAGCTGATTGGGACACCCGCATGCTCATGCACACGGACATACACACAAACCAGGGAGAGAACGGGGTAGTAAGCTCACCAGAATGTAACATGGATCAAAAACTTGCCTGCTACCTAGTAAAATATAGACTTAGAAAAAGATTATTAGAATGAGGATTTCAAATACATGTGCCTTTAATTCATTCCAGTTTATATTTAAATACTAATAGGGCTTTCTGTTGGTACTAAGCACTTAAGAAAATCTATCCATGATATGCTAAGTGCAAGTTGAAAAGCCTGGTTTCAGGACCTTTGGTCATTTTTATTATGGGTTGTTATTTTACTTTGTCTCCAGCTGCTCTTCTAGTTTCTTTTCTAAAAGTAAGATATAGCTATATTTTATTCCTTCAGATTGTCTTTTTATGTCTATCACTTAATATAATGTGCAATATTTATTAATCTAACACTTATCTATCTTCTTAACGATTAATAACAAGATATTTCATTCCTGTTGTTAACTTGGACCACAAGTCTCTCTTTTAGCTATAAGCATCTGTGAAATCAGTGAGTCACCAAACATTTTCAGTGAGGGAACTTTGCAACAGCCAACTTGACTTGTCAGTGAAGAGTAATTTGAGATGATCAAGTAAAGATCATGTCTAATAACCCTATAATAAGATACTTGCACAATGGCTGTAATGACTCTAGAGAGGGCATTAAGAATCATTGAGGAAATTACCTGTATTTTTAAAGTTTATAATTTTAATTACCTTGTTCTGTAATAGACTGTAATGTCTGCAAACCAGCCATCATGTACTTTGCATTATTAGAAAGTATATGGAGCATTTTAGTAACTGCAAATCCAGCTTTTTTAATCATAGTATTGAAAAATGAAAAAAAAATATGAAAAAGAGAATAAATGGAGGTATAATGTTTAGACTAACACTATTTTCTTAACTAACACCCCTGTGAATGAACACAGTAAATTCGAACAGTACGTGTTTTCACCATCTGTGCTCCAATAATGATAGCTGGCATCAAGGGAGAATAGGGTACTTAAGTATAGCAGGAAACATCAGTTTGTTGCTTTTAGCATGAGCTGAATTTTCAGCTTTTAGGTGCCTTGGTCTTAATTTATGCTCCATTCTTAATTAAATTGTCTTGCTGACGTGATTCTGAAATTTAGCTTTCTGTGCCTGAGCCTTAATTTCTTCACATTTGATTGACAATGAATGTGCTTTACCATCATATATTGTTTGGGTCTTGTGAAAAACAAACCACATTACTGTGGACTGCTACAGTCAGATTGGACAGATGAGCTATGTTGACGATAAAGAAATTTGCATCTATCATTACCAACTATGGTTGGTAAGTCATACCAGACTTTTATTCCTTTCTAAAGAAGATTTTCATTAACTCATCCTTTAACCAACATCTCTTTAAAATTAAAAGTAGTTAACTGAGTAGTGAAAAAAATCATATATAATTATTCAACAGTGGAGAAAAATGTCAGCAAACAGCATGAAATTATACTTCTAAAATGAGAAATACAATTTAATTTAATTTTGCGTGCAAGTAGTTACTTTTTAGTTCTTGCCACTCTGGAGGTAAGTTTCATTTTGTTACTGATGATATTAAAGAACAAGAAAAGAGAGGCTGCTCCAGATGCCATTCCAGCGTTTTGGAAAAGGTAAGGATGGAGCAACAGAGGTGCAGGGAGAACTAAATGCTATCCTTTTGTCAGTGGAGGAAGAAGAAGTGATGTATGAGGAAAAACTATGAGAAGGTCAAGTGCAATGTGTATCCTTGCAAGACAGGTAGGTTTGATACTTTACTTAAAAAAAAATTTGTTCAGCGTGTGACAGGTCAGAAATTACAGATTTCAGACATGTTGCAGTGCTTCAAATGAGTGGATACAAGGGTCTGGTCAATGGATATGCTTAAATAACAACATTTGCACTTATTATATTTGCTTAGTAATTTGTAGAATATGCTGACATTATTGTCATATCCAAAATATGCTGTAACATAGAAGTGGTTTGTAGTTTTCTCCATCCACCATAGCTTAATCCAAAAAGTTGCGCTGTTAAAGTCAACCCTCAATATCTCAATGACTCCAAAATACAAAAAATAATAAACCCAACTGAAAAGACCTTTAAAAAATGTGCAGTTGGGAAATAAAAAAATCAAACTATTTTTTCAATATAATTCTTATCTTACAAGCAATTTTATCAAAAGTATGTGATGCTGCAGTTGCTTTACTAATACATCATATATTACTGAATAAAAATCTAAGTTATGAGGATTGTAATGGCAAAGTATTCGTTGTGTATATATGTCTGAAAGAAGACTGTCCATGAAACTTTAATTCTGCTCCCTTACAATTCCCTCAACATTATGATATAACCTTTAGTTTTATGATTGCGCACTAGTTATTGCTGGATGTAATGTTTACATGTAGAGAGCGTGAATGAAATTTCTACAGTAGCGAACATTCCAGTGTTTCCTCATTTTTCAACTTATGCTTTTGCAATAATATGACTGACTTAAGAGTATGTGTGTTTGCGTATGTACCTGCATTATTTACTAAGTCTGGTAAAAGGAAGCAAACAAAAACTCCATTGTGACATTTTCTTGTCATTCACAAAGGTCACTTGCAAACGTGAAGTCCACACCATCCAAGCAAACCAGATATGGAGCAGAACTGGAGAAGCAGCAGTGCTTGTGGTTTGCTCATTTACTTGTTATCAGGAAAGATGAGATTGAAGGGTTTGGAGGCTGGCTTTGGGCAAGGATGGATGCACATCCTAGTCACCGCTGATTTCTGCCTTGCATTTGCCCAGCTCAGTATATTCTCATTTGTCTTCCACTTTTGGATTCCTAATCCAGACCCATTTTCTTTGCCCATCCATGTGTAAACTCTGCTCCTCTAGCACAATTATGTGGACTTCATTCACCTCACTCTCTTAAGGCAGTTTACCTTACAATCCCATGATTTTAGGGTGTTTGAGTCTTTAGGTCAGCTCCTACCTATATCCTCAGGTGGAAATGCAGGTCCCACTGCTGGTAGTATTCATCTACTCAGTCTTATTTCACACAAGTATAAGAAGCAAGTATTGCTGAAGGACAGTAACCCCAAACATGGAGTTACTCCATGGGACATATATAAAGGCAACACATAGAAGTACCAAGATGCAGGTGATTGTGCTACCAGTGCTACAAGGCCTCCCTTTGTCCTACCTTCAAGGGTTCTATGAATGTTCAAAACACTGTGGTTGGGAAACCTCTGCCTTAGATTTACCCTATGGCTGAAGACTAACCTGCTTATGTTTGCTGGAGATGTGCTAGAATAGAAGCTGTTTTCTTCTTAACGGAGAATTGCCTAGGACACTTGATGATGTTTCCCTGGATTGAAACATGTCCTCTGATATTTCTTCATTTCATTCATTTTATAGCAAGAAAAAATAGAGGCAGTGCAGTTGAGACTGCTTTACTGGCCAGCTTGTGCTATGACTCACCAGATTAGGAAACGACAATGTTTCTTCCAACAAAAATGTTGGTGATGGTATAGGTGCCTACGTGAGAAAAAGAAAGAAAGAAAGAAGGAAAGAAAGAGAGAAAGAAAGAAAGAAAGAAGGAAAGAAAGAGGGAAAGAAAGAAAGAAAGAAAGAAAGAAAGAAAGAAAGAAAGAAAGAAAGAAAGAAAGAGAAAGAAAGAAAGAAAGA
>JAOXNO010000001.1:122407006-122422075 GCA_028565335.1 Limnodromus scolopaceus
AGGAAGGAAGGAAGGAAGGAAGGAAGGAAGGAAGGAAGGAAGGAAGGAAGGAAGGAAGGAAGGAAGGAAGGAGGAAACAGACCAAACCAACCCCTATACTTTAAAAAAATATGGATACTTTATGCCTAGAAAGAGTCGGGCAGCTGTAAAGCAGTTGGAGAAGAGAGGCTCTGCTCAGTGCCCTGTCCTGCTCTGTGAACTTGGCAAAATTATCATCTTTGTTGCTTTTATCTATTTAAATGAGAAAGTATTTAAGCTGTTCTATGAGCCTTGCTGTTCGCACAAAGCCTGTCACAATAAAAGAATGAACTTAGAAGGGGTGCTCTAGAAATAAAGAGAAGAATAAACATCATCAGAGTCTAGTAAATTCTGCTCTATACCAGCAAGTTTCTTCACAGCTTTCAGACACTGCTTCCTTTGCCCCCCGCAGTCATAACTAGTTTTCTTCTTTTGCAGCCTCGTAGCTGCTCAGGCAATTCTTAGTGCCATAGACCACCCCCTAAATGTCGGTGATAAACAGGAACCACAGTTTTCTTGATAATTCTCACATTTCTTTTCTAAAGAAGTTACTGGAATTGCTCGGGCATGCTCCAGTACTGCATTCAGTTTGAAGTAACTAGTGCTTCATGAAACACATTTAAAACATATCCTATGTTTTAGTATCATTAGGATTTGCAGTCATGCATGCTTTGAGCGTTGTCCTTTTTAAAAAACAGTAGAATTTGGCTACTGGTGAGTATCATCCTTTTTATTAAAGAGCTTTAAATGCTTTTTTCACTTCAGACTGCACTATAACTTAAGCCTGTAGACTATAACTTAAGCTATTGTTTTTATTGTAAGTAAAACAGTCAAGAGCAATTTTTTTTTACACACTGGAATGCTGAGCAAGCCAACATTAAACTGTTTGAGAGGAGTAAATGTTTCAAACTGTTATCAGAATAATGAAAGAGGATCAAGAAAAAAATAGTTCCTGTTATTGTTAAGAAAAAAAAATGGTTTCCACATAGTTTCTAAATGATCTTGTAGCTGCTGCTAACTTCACTTCTAGCTGCAAAGTCCATCATTTCTGAAGAGGCAAAAAAGACTGTAACAGTGTTTAGCCAGAGCAAATGAAAATACAAATTGGATAGTAGTTATGCACATATGACAAGTAGACAGGAAATTGTTAGAAAATGATGGTATAAAATATATTTTGAATCTTCTGAAAGTATATGTCATATGAATAGCTACATATTTTCTATATGGAACAAACTTTAAAATAATTCTCTCTTGCCTATACAATTGTAGATGTTGCCTCTAAATGAAATGTTCTCTTTGGCTACAGATTATGCCCCCAGTATTAATACAGGTTGAGCTTTCCTACGTGCCTTAGGAATTCAGAGAATAAACAGTACAAACAAGTGACAAATCTGCTGACACTAGCAGCACCTTAGCTATGACTGCTGCCCCTCTGTCAACAAGCTTTCAACATGATACCCCTGCCTTGTTTTCTGTGACTGGCCTTTTCCAAGGTGAAAGGGCTCTTCACAGCATTTCCAATAGAGATGAATGATTCTGAATGGAGGTTCCTAGCTTGTGAGAACAGGAATGATCCTCTTCAAAACACAAAGTTTATCTAAAAATAAGCTTGGAAGCAACCACAGACTTTTGGTGTGTGGCTATGACATTATTTATAAAATGAGGAAAGCATCTTTCTTCACAGGATGGGGTAAGAAATCTTGTATAAAACCCTACTAGTGAATATCAGGGAGGAAGTTGTGAGCAATCCTTGCTATCATTATTCAAGGATAACTTTTTTTTAAAGGTTGCAAGGTCTGCGTCTTTTTTTTTAATTATTGCTTTAAAGAGTACTATAAAGAATAAAAACAATTTGGCAAGATCAAAGAATCCCAGATGCTACTATTGTAAAAAGCACAGACAACTGATCAAAGAGTACCCCAATGAATTAAAATACCAATTAGAGGCAAAATGGGAACAAGAAAGGAACACTTTCCTATTTTATTGTTAGCTTTTAGTTTAGTTTAGATAGAGAAATTACAGAAACTGATACAAGAACATCACAAAAGCTGCTACATTCTGTCCATTAAAACTAATTGAACTCAGTAAAATTTTGTTGAGTTTAACCCCAACAGCAGAGGTGTGAATTCTGTAATGAAGCATTTGCTAACTTTTTCCACTTGACATAAAATTCTGTAATATAAGCAATAATGTCACCTAATGTGAAGCGGTTTTAATTACTGAATGTGACTATCCTGAATTTAATTCTAATCTGAAAAAAAATTATGTACACAGGAAAAATTATGTAGGAGTGTAAAGTTTAATTGAAAAATATAAAATATAACTTAAATAATTGTAGTGTAAGGCTGTTATTTTCTTATCTAAAAATGAACGGTTCAATTCTTTAAAGAATTAAAGTTTGCAATGTCATGATAGTAAGAGATCTGAACAAAGGTTTGCTTAGAAGTTTCTGTTAGTAATATCTTGTCATAGAAAATTCAATTTATGACAATTGAAAAATATGTTGAAAAATTCAGTTTTACTGATCAAAAGAAACTGTATTAGGAAACTAAGAGCAAGTTTATACCTCATTAGTTGAATTTCAGTTGAAATGTTTAGTTTTATTCCATGAAGAGAAAAGAAATATATATTTTGCATTGCTTTAAAAAATACATTCATCATCTTTCTTAGACTTTACCTCTGATGACTTTCAATATGGGTCTTTTTGACTGGCACCCCTGTGGAAATACATCCCTCATAATATGCTCAATATTGTAACACCCCACCAACACCCACCCCGCCCCCTGAGATAAAGTAGCAAGTCTGTTTACTTGGAAATAAATTCTTTCAAGGAGCCTACCCACAGGAGAACAGAAAATCCTTAATTAAAAGATCTATTAGGCAAGATAAAGGCTGATTTGATCGAAGTAGAGCATTTATTTGAAACGTCTTTCAGTGCTCATTCATAGCCTAAATTTTTTAATTCCTTAATATATTTTTACAATGCATCCTCTTTATTAGTATGAATTTTGCCTGGAATTATTTTTGCTAGTTTATACATGACAAAATTGATCTAGATAATAATCCACATAACAAAAATTTAGTTTTGGTCCCATAGTTTTACAGGCTAGACGGGATGGCCTAACTGGAAATAAAGTAACAACACAGTTATTCATGATGTATGATGACACATCTCTCATTATAGAAAGTACTAGACAACAGCTTCCTTTCTGAGATTTGGTTTTCAGCTGTTTGTAATTGAGATGAGTTGACCCGAGCAGCAGCTAAGGCCCTACCCAGTCACTCATTCACTGCACCCTCTCAGTGGGGTGAGGGAGAGAATCAGAAAGATAAAAGCAAGAAAAACTCAGGGGTGAAGGTAAAGATGGGTTTTTTTCCCAGTCAAGGGGGAAAAAAACCAACAAACCAAAAAACAAAACAACAAAAAATCCCCAGGTGATGCAAAGGCAGTCACTCACCAACTCCCACAAGCGGACTGATGCCCAACCAGTCTCAGAGCAACAGCTACCTTGGAAAAACTCCCCCCACCAGAGAAGGCCTTAATGCTGTGCAAGCACTGTTCAGCAATAGCTAAAACACTGGTGCTAAATAACAGATAGCTAAAAAACAGATCTAAAATATAGTACCATATGGGCTGCTATGAACAAAATTAAGTCCATCTCAACCAGATCCAGTACAATCTCCATCCCTTCTTATTCCATACCATTTGCATCATTCTCATGTCCTACAATATTCATTGAATTCTCATCAGCCACCGCAGCTCCCTTCCCTGTCCTTTGACATATACATGGATAACTTTCCCTCTGTCTACTGGCCATCCCCATTCAAATGTCCATTCAGTTCATTTAGTCCATGATTTGGGCTCCATCTGTTGCAATGATCGTTCAGAACAGGAGGTATGGTGTGTTCTGGTGGATTGTTGGGTTTCAAAACCAGCTCAGAATGGACCACTGCTACACTTACCTGGTTCCTTATGATGTTCATCCTCCGTTATTTCAGATAGGTCCTGCTGTGGTATTTTTGACATACAACTATGGCATCATACAACTATGACATCATGCAACTCAAGTCATGGGTTATTTCCATCCAAGCATAAATCTCCTTGAGATACACCTCAAATTTCCCCGAACTTCTGCATTACCCACCAAGTGCACCCAGGTTCCTGAGTAAAAACAATCCCATCAGTTTTCTTTATGTTTTCTGAGGAAGGAGTAACCCACAGTCTTTCCCAGACAGTTTCAATCATCTGGAACCAGGGAGTCTGGGTTGTTGTGATACTGCTGTTGGTGCACCATCATGGTAGCAATCAGCACCTATTGATCTTTGGCACACAGCAACCCCACAGTAGAAGGATCCACTGAGACACCAGGCAAGACAGAACACTGTTTAAACTACACCCACAGCACCTATATCAAAAGCCCACCCGTACCCTTTTGGGTCTTTGATTACCTTCTCCTGAGATATTGTTTATGCCAAGGATACACGGAGCTTCTGGGCCAGTCACAATAGGATACTTTTGCTTCTCATTCCCTATTAAGCTCAACTCAGCCTCCAACACAGTCAACTCAAAAGGACCCCAAGAGATCACTCTGTCACTCCAAAAATCCAGATGTGTTCTGCCCTGATAGCATGAGGACATACTGTGCTGGTGTCCACCAGAGCATGTAATCACATGGGTCTGATGTGCCATTGAATCCATACAGTCCAATTAACCTGGTTGTCCCTTTCCTCTACTTGGCCAAAAGCAGGACCCTTCTAGTCCTGTCAGAGCATTCTTTACCTGACTCCCACAATTGCAAAGTAGAAGTCTCTTCACCAGCAGCCTTGAGAGTGCTGAACAGAGGCTCATTAGGCATAGGCCAGGACCTAGCACAGTGCAAGAAGTTGTGTCTCTTTGGCATAGGCAAGGCATTCTTTTGTCAAATGCTGTATGACTTTAACAGGATTGTGCACCTGTTCAGGTGTGAAGTACCAGACTGTTGGAGATGAAAATTGTTCTAGGTACCTGCCCAAATTCTCTCAAGCACCTTGCCATTCATGACTCAACTGACTGTGTGGTATTCCCAACCAACTGGTTAACCTTACAAAAAGTCAAAATCAGATTCACGACACACACCAATATGAGCATTCTGGGATGTTCAGGAAACTGAATAGCTGTTGTAACACGGCACAAAACGTTTACACCAGAGAAGGAGGAGGTGCCATTCCTCATTTCCCCACAAAGTGGCTCCCGGAGGAAAAGAGAAGAAAGGTGTAATTGTTTATTGTCTCCACAAGATGGTTCTCAGGGTACTGGGAGAGTAGCAATGTAGGGTCCAAATAACAGATTAGGCTCAAGGCCAGTGCTTTTATCATCACTCTCCCAGGCAAAACAAAACAAAGTGATAAACAGCATAGTAAGCTGCAGAAGCCATTAAAAAACCCTGAAGTCTGATGTACAGCAAGAAAAGGAGCGCATCACAGAGTAGGTGAGGGAACAAACAAATCAGTATCAAAAACAAACAAGTCAACATTGCAACCAGCAACAGCAAGTAACAACTTGCCAAATAACAGCTAAATAGGTATAACAACTTTAAATTCAGTCTAGCACACTCTGATCAAATCTATTGTTATAATGAACCCCTCATGCCCTACTGTGGGTGCCAAAAATGACTGTGGTGGGTTAACCAGGGCCAGCAGCTAAGCCTTCCACCCAGCCATTTGTTCACTCCATCACAGCAGGATAGGAGAGAGAATCAGAAGGGCAAAAAGAAGAAAAACTCATGGATCAATATAAAGATAAGTCAATGGAAGAAGGAAAAAAACAAACAAACAAAAAAAAAAAATACCCCAAACCTAAAAACCCCCAAGTGATGCAAAGGCAAATGCTCGTCACCTCCCACCCATAGACCAATGTCAGTCTCCAAGGAACAGCTACCTTGGAAAAACTACACTTCATTCTGCCCAGTTTTATTGCTGAGCACAAAGTTTTATGGTATGGAATATCCCTTTGGCCCGTTGGCTCAGCTGTCCCAGCTGTGTCCCTTCCCAACTTTTTGTGCACCCCCAGCCTACTCACCTATGGAGCAGCATAAGAAATAGAAAAAGCCTTGTCACTGTGCAAGCACTGTTCAGCAACAGCTAAAACATCCTTGTGTTATCAACACTGTTTTGATCACAAAAGAGGCTGCTGTGAGGAAAATTAACTCCATACCAACATGAACCAGTACAGTAATATCACCTGAAATGCTCTGTTAATCAGCCTCTGTGTAGAGGTTGGGTTTTGTCTTTTTCCTTCAGAATTCAGAAAAATCTTTATAAATATATGTTTTTGATGAAGGTAAGTCTTTCAGTAAAAACAAAATAAAGTAGGTGCTGTTTTTCCCCAAAGTAACCACTGTCTTGTAGATAATTTATTTGCATTGAAGACAGAAGATCAAATTTGGTTTACCAGAGATTGTGACATACCAGGGAGAAACTCTGAAGAACTGATAACGAATTATACAATTAAATTACAATAGCAGCTACCAAAGGACAGCAAATGAGTGTAGGTTCATATATTCCACCTCGACAAAACGGTTAAAGAGGATTTGGACAAAGCAGAGAAATAATCAAGGACAGCAAACACAGAAGAGCGAATTAATGGCCATTATGAGAATAATGTTACTGTGGGCAGGAAGGAAAAGTCTGTGAAAAACAGACTTGCAAAGCATCCAGAACAACAAGTTCAGGAAAGCAAACTGGCAGTGTGTTCAATATATTCTTGATGGAAAAGGGCATGAAGAGCAAGGAGGGGCAGGGTAATTTTATAATTTTTTTTTTTTTGAACAAGAAAACAGAGGCAGAGGAAGAAAAAACAAATTATTAGGGGAAATTTTAAAGCAGAATAAAAACAGGGCAGTAATTTGAACCAGAGAAGGGAGAAGATAGGAACAGGCAGGATCACAAGGTCCATTATGAGGATTAAAAGGACTATTTGATTTGGAATGTCTCAAAATAAAGGTACATCTGAAATCAAAAAGGTGACAGCAAAACTGAAGAAGAATGTTCCAGGTGTTAAATTGGATTTTCTTTTTTAAGTGTTGCTGTACTCAGTTTTGTCAGTGCTGGATATTGGGAAGCTTAATAATGGATGAATAGTTGATGTTGCTCAATGTGTTTTTCACAATGTTCTTGATTGTACCAGCAACTGTAATACACATTTTTCTTTATTTTTAAGTGCACAGAGAGGCATTGTAGAGTTTTGAGAGTAATTAACTGCCTCATTATGAGTATGTATTTCAGTACCTTTTAAGGAATGATCAAAAGCAACTGAGATCGCATCCTTCCACTTTTATTTTGATGACAGACGTCTCATACACATCAATCCAGGCAGGAACATATATACAAGTCCATTGAGAAAGAATAAATCACTTCTGAAAACTTATTATCCAGTCATAAGTTTATCCCAATTTTCTTGATTATGGCCCAGTGTTTGAACCCTATTCCTCTATCTGAGTAATCACTTCAATAAATAATTCTATTTGCCTGGATGGAATCCCATTTCACTATGCTCCTGACTCACTGGTGAGCCCAACTGCTTAGCACTGATAGCAGAGGATTTAGCATTTGAGCTTAGATGTCAAATAGGCATTCAACTGCTTGACTTCTGTCTTCTCACACATTGTGAAATAACTCCCAGAAGAAAAAATTTCACATGGTAAAGACATCAGGTAAGAAAAGAAGTTAAGAACATAAGATCAATTAAAGAATTCAAGTACTCTTAAAAATAGTATTTGTTTTAAAAATAAATTGAGCAATAATGAAATTGACCTTCAACAAATCAATAAAATTGTATTCAAGCAGCTTAGCTAGAAAGATATCAACAGACAAGTAAGCTAATTCTAACATGTAAGAAAAAATCATAACACATATCCTCTAGGGACTCTTGTTGGGCAGATGTTACCTCTCCCAGCCCTCTGTCCTCTTTTCCATGCATGGAAGCTTCCCATCATCTCCTGAGCGTGTATGTGTATGGTATCTTTGTCATCTCACTTGCCCTGGTTCCTAGGAAAAGCCCCAGTGCATAATAGCAGCTAGGACCCAAAGTGGCCTGTGAAACTGCTATCAGGGAGATGAGAAAACAGAGTTGGTTAAAACCACAAATCATCTGAGTTACTGAGTAATTACAGCTCCTTCATGTTTTAGCAACTGACACAGAGATCACTGACAATATGGTAAGCAGGCTAGAAAGGTTGAGTGAAGATTATACGTGATTCTCCTTTGGAAATTTTCCTTTCTTATTTTGCAGGTATAATGTTTATTTTTCAGTTAGGCATACACTTCATAACAGTTACCAGGTTGGCAATCCTCATGGCAGACTCCTCCTCAAATTCCATTACTTTTTCCCTTTCAACTTAGAGAGTCCCCAGGAGAATTTACTTTCTTCAGCATCTCAAAGTTGGACAGATGTGTTCCTAGAGATGCTGTTTAGAATATATTATGGTCATTAGCAATTGAAGCTTCTTAATGTTCATTTTATTGTACTTACTTTTTGCTTTCTAAGGAAAAAAGTATAGAAGATTTAATGAGATTGAAAAAAATACTAATAGAAATAATAAAAAGTAATCCTCTTTTGTTTTTATGTAATATTATGTCTATTAATTCTTACAAAATTTTATAGATTATATGGCTTTTCCATATGAAAACATGTATTGGACATTTATTTTACTAGCAAATAATCCCTTTTATTAGTGAATAACCTTAAATTTGAAAAAAAATACTCATCATGCACGTGGGGACAAACCAGCCTCAGAAAAGGGTAAAGCAGAACTATGAGTACATTAATAACAGTTCCATTTGCCATTCTTGCCATTTGGTATTCTGAAATAAATATAGTGGCCTCTCTAAGAGTCAAATTTAGACCTGATGAGCCACTGAAGAGGTAACTCTTATGTCCCATTTTTGCTTCCCTTCAATGATGCTTCAAATGAGAAATGTAGCATTTTGGGCAGGTTTTTTGCTCCAAATGAGATGTTGGCTGTCCAGTGGGAAGATGAAGATTCCATTACATGTATTTTAAAAGCCATAAAAGATAACCTTCATTTCCTAACTTACATTTATTTGCTCTCACACAATGTCTCCTCTTTTCAAGGCTGAGCATGAGCAATTGCCAAATACATAATTGAAGAAGAGCAATGCAATGAATAAGTGTCAGGTCTAGAACTAGTGAATTCACAGACAGTGTGCTGTCTACGGGGGGGACAGGGGAGGAGAGGGAGGGAGAAGGGGGGAGAAGGGAGTTGAATCCTGAAGTATTGAGAGCTGTCAAACGGAACTGAGGCTTTAAAATTGCATACTGGTAATTTTCTTACTGTCTTCAACAGTTGCTATGAACTCTACAAGGTGGCATGAAAGTGCCATATTTCAAATGAAAGTTTGCAACTATTAAACTGAACTTTAAAAAGTGTTGCTATAAGATCAAACATTGATTGACTGGTAGCTGCAGCCTTCTCATTTTATCCACGTGCAAAACGGAGCATAGCAGAAGCAACATAACCTTTAGCAAACTACCTTCACCACAGATCTCTGCAGTCCCTTAGGAGCTTTCTCTAATAGTGAGGTGAAAGGCACTAGGGATTTTTCTTTAAGAATAAATTGGTTAAGCTGAGATCTGCTTTAGATTCAGGTTTTAGATGCCACAAACAAATATATATCAGATCCCTAAGGAGTCCTGGTCTTCTCAATTCAGACAACCAACCTTGAGATATGAATAGCTGTACTAGGTTTGATCATCAAAAAAATGCAAAGAATTGAAAAAAGTTACTTGTCTTCAAAGTATGTTTTCTAGACGCAAATATTGTCTTTGAGTTGTACACAACTGGCCATATTTTCCATGTTTAATTACGTAATAACAGCAGTAATAGTAAGTATCCATTCAGATTTGGCCTTTAGGTGCTATTTTGATCATCTCATGAAAAGTCCTCAAATGCTCAGCAATAATGACTACTGGTAATTATAGTTAGTGGATTTTTCTGAGTGTGTGACTTGAAGCTGGAACTTCTATATTCTATTTGATTCCCTGAGCTCTCATCTTCATCCTCTGAAGAGAACTTCTGAAAAAGAGAAGCTATTAAATATTGAATATTACTAAACTATAATAAAGCAGAACTCCAGTTTGGTGCCTTGTGTCCTTCCAAATTATTCTATGCAATTAATTCTAAATGAAGACAAGTTCTGTGAAACATGTATTCCAATAAATTTGGGGAAGTTCAGAACCATATCTTAATAACAAATGGAAGCAAAAGAAACAGAATACCCGTTTCATTAATTTTTTAATTATGAAGTGCTGTATCTCAGGAACAAGCCCACAGTTGCATCTGAAGCTCTGTTCTATAACTCCCCAAGCATCAGCAAATTTTACAACACAACAAATAAAAATGGAAGGATTCTTGAATTGTCATAATTTAAACAGTAGGAGGCCTTTTACAGATCTCTTTACATGACTTGCTGTTTCTTTTCACTCTCTCTCTCTCCTTTTTCCATGTTCATCAAGGTCATTTTCAGTTTTTTTCCCTTTGATTTTAATTTGATCTCAGTTTATACATTCATTTTTATGTAAATTTCAGGAGAGGTGATTGTATCTTCATTTCTCCAACCATCTGGCAGACTGGGAAATACAGCAGCACTCAACCCCCAACAATATAAATAAGAAAAGAGATAAAAGATTTCAGAGGAGATTAAAAAAAAAGAAAAGATGTGATTATTAATGATAGAACCTTGCAAATATTTTTATGAACATTTGATGTGAGTTTCTGTCATTAATGATTTCTGAAATACTTATTCGGTAAGAGATGTCTTTCATGTCACTAGTATCCTTTTTGTGTTGTAAAATTAACAAGCAGAAATATCTCACTTTCTGTTCCTTTAGATGAAGTTAGGTGCATCATTGTTCATGACTGAAAACAAAAACACAAGAAGAAAAAGGAGTGATAAGCAGCAGAAAATTACTGGAAAAAAACCTTCAGGTTTTATGGAATTTTACATTCAGTGTATTCAATTGAAAAAAATTGTAGTAGCCAAGAAATTACATTAGTTTTCAGCTAATAAAATAAATGAGGCCAAAAACAAAGTCATAGTCAGAAATATGTTACTTTTTGCAAGTTGATCTATGAGTTTGTTTTAAACAAGTCTGTAACAACTTTTGCATCACTTTTTCTGATAATAGACTTCCCTAACTACGTCTTCTCATGAAGGTGCTATTACATTTTTTCTTGTTATTTGAAAATTACAATTCTATAGTAATAACCCTATATTTACATGAATATACAAAACATTTTGCTTTTCTAAATGAGGCAATGTTAAATAATTTAGAACTGGAAGAACCGTGGTATCGCATATGCACTTGCAAGTCACAACTGGCTTTGTTTTCCACTGGAGTAGAGCAACGTCATATCCAGGCACTGGTACTATTATTTTGAGCTTTTATATTAATGGCATACAATCTAATGCTAATAAATGCAACACTAATGTAATTCTTTGTTGGCTAGGCTCAGTCAAAATGCTTTGGCAAAAAATACAGGTGCATGCACACAAATGACGCTTGGAAATACCTTTTCCGAAGCCATTAGTGAAGCTATTGTTCTGTAATCAATTAGAGCTTCTCAATTTCTATAGAACTTCAAAGTGTCTAGAAGGAAAATTCACTTTCTTACCAGGATCTGACCCTGCTACATTCAGGTGTTAGTCAAAATCTGAAGCTCTTCGACTATAGAATAAGAAGAAGAATCTGTTTTAACTCAAGTTTAAGCTTTCTTCAGTAACAGTGGCATACTGGATTGTTTCACAGATTTTTCCACTTCTTGGGGAAAATGCATTTGTTTCATATTCGCTTTTTTCCTATAAAAATTGTTTAAATTCTTCTATTAAAACAAAGCTTTCAGAAAAAATCCTCAAAATAAAATTTAAAATCTACCCAATTTTCTCATTAGAAATATATGAAGTGTCTAACAGGGTAAGTGGAGAATATAGGGCTAAAGAAAAAAGATATGGTAATTGAGACCATCTGTCTCACTAAGTATAAAGCACATTTGCCTGTGGTTTACTGTCTCTCTTTCTGACCTTGTTGTGGTTTCAAAATCCGACCATTCAAGTAGAGGAAAGATTCTCTGATGCATGACAAGAAAAATTTAGATGAACTCATTCCAAGATGAGTAGAACATGTTCTTAAATTCTTTCAGAGTATGTGGAGAAGTAGAAGAGCAGAGACAAGTGCAACAGCTGCTCCCTTTTTGGCTGCCTCTGATGTTTGACTATCGCAACGCCTCACACAGCAGCAGCTGACCCGGCAGTAATTCTGGTGACAACCTAGCCTATGGGCTAGAATTATTTTCTTGAAGCATTCATTACTGTCATTGCTGCTTTCATGTCCATAAAGAGAACTGTAGGTCTGACACAGGCAATCACAGCTCACTGTTCTGGTGCCATCAGAGTGCCATTAGATTTGAAATGGCACCATAAGGAACTAAATTCAAGAGCAGAGTCTTGAATGTTTTTCTTGTCCTCCTGGCATTTAATTTGCCATGGATTGGTGATACAGTCAATAGCTATTGTATAAATCACAACGTTCAAATATTATGTACACATTATAATCACTGTGTTTCACTAAATATATGACCACCTTCACGATGTCATCATTTACAGTGCTGTTGCTTTCTAAGTGTAAAGCAAAAAATTTCAAACTGCAGTTATTCAGTAACTCTTGCAGTAGGTCTGGTTTACTGCTGGCGTTTTCAGTGTTGATTTGGTTTGATTCAGTTTCATTGCTTCTATCTCTTCCTAGTCTCAGGAAAAGAAGGAAACACAAATGGTTCTTCAAGCAGAATGTGTATAAATGCATACAATATATATACTGTGTATATATTAAATAAAGTGTATGTACTAAATAACACAATAGTGTATATTTACTATGTACATGCAATATAGATACACTATATATGCAGCATATATTATATGTATAGATACATACTATACACATACTATAGTATGTATAATATAGATGCATACTATATATAGTATAATATATATAGTATGCACCTATGCATATACTATATAGTATATATGTGTTATACAGCATCCATATAGTACTAACTGATTACATGATTGTGTAGATGATTCTTTATTGTTTTTATGTGAGAAAATGTGATTTATGTGCAATATAGACATAACTGACTACTTGAATATATCGACAAGGATAATATAAAAAAAAAAAAAGCAATAAAACCATTCTGCAACTCTGAGTTGCTAACGGGTATACAGCCACTTCAAAAAATTATTTACTTTAGTGAAAATGAACATGTTGGGTTCTCAGCACAATTATGAAAGTCAATTTTAAGACTTCTCTGGTAAGAAACAGCATTTTTATTCAGAAACATTTTGTGGTATGACAGTTCAGTGAACAGCTCAGTGTTCTGCCAGCCATTTGGGAAGTTTCTTTTGCAATGGAATACAGAAGGTCTTGGAAAAAAAAAAAAAAAAGGTAAAACAAATGGAAACTGGGACTTTCAGAGCTAGCAAATATATACCTGGAATTCTTGCTTGAACTATTTAGTTGTACTGGGTTAATTAAGTCAAACATCAAACTCTGAGAATCTTCTTGTGTTCTTCTGTTGTAAAAAATCAAAGAATGCTGATGGAAAAAATAGGGACTAAAAGCTTGTTTAGTCTTAATACTGAAGGCACATTGAAAATAACATTGTGCTGGAAACTCGGAAAAAATTACTTGCGATACCTATACTGATCCAAAGCTGTTACTAAGGAATCAGGGCCTACTGGCTTGTATACAAAGACAATGAAGCAAAAAGGTTGGTTTAGACTAACTCTTCAACAACTGCTGAACGTCAGTTTTTCTTTTTAAGAAACACTTCTATCTCTCGTTTCAGTTTTCTAATGAAAATGAAAAGGGAATGTAATAATCAGGGCTGCTCTAATGAATCTCTACAAGAAACTCAGCATAAAAATGTGCAATGGTTACTACATTAAAATTGATACTTTTTTTAATAAAATCAGCTTCATAATGTTACTAAGATACTCCCTTTCTCTGAACACATTTAAATATGCAACAGCATGGGGAAGGAGCAGCAGAAAGTTAAAAAATTCTGAGATGTTACAAAAGCAGGTTATTTGATTGACAGAGCACTTTAACAAAATTTTGTGTGATATGCTTTCTATGACAAGAGCAAGTATTGGCTACAAACCTAATCCTGATGTACACAATTTTGCAGCTTTTACCAAAAATTTTGTCAGAAGTTACACTTATTCAAAGCAGGACCTGCATACTATACGTGGATGATGTTTCTATCTTGGCAGGAAAGCCCAAAATTTATGATTTATGCTCTCTGCCACAGGTTAGGCAGACAGGAGGGTGATATACTAGATACGACTGCTATTGTAAATTTACTTGGCATTTCATTTTTCAGTCACACTGATGGTTATTTTCATACATCTTCAATCCATCATTTGCTGCTAAATCCAATTAGTTTGATTGGCAGATTTAGTTTCCCAGTGGGTCTTTGTCAATATTGTGTAGCAGTAAATACCTTGAGAGTCTTTTTTTCAAAACTTGCTTTTTCCTCACCCAGCTGACTATTGATTAGCTGCTTTCGTACAGCTCTCATCCATCTGTAGAAGCGATCAGGCCAGCTGAAGTACATGGTGATCAAAATCACCCATGTGCTATCAAACCTGCACACTCTTTCCAAGAGGCGGGAAATCATGCCACGACTGGGGTGTCCCAGTGCTCAGCAGCTCTGAGACTGGGGTGCTGTGAGCTGGGGCCCAGGGCAGGGAAGAAGAACACTGGGCACAGGGAAGCTGCAGGGAAGGGAGGAAGAGCATCAGGAAGTCTGTGACCTGGACTGAGAGCATTGCCCGAGGAGGCCCATGGCTCACCCTGGGCCTGCAAGTGGGGCATCATGCCAGATTCAGAGCTGCCTCATCTCCATGGCTGTGCCAAGTGGTCCTGGGTCCTTCCTGGGAAGGGAAGGGAAGGGAAGGGAAGGGAAGGGAAGGGAAGGGAAGGGAAGGGAAGGGAAG
>JAOXNO010000001.1:122422263-122433758 GCA_028565335.1 Limnodromus scolopaceus
AAGAAAAGAAAAGAAAAGAAAAGAAAAGAAAAGAAAAGAAAAGAAAAGAAAAGAAAAGAAAAAGAAAAGAAAAGAAAAAAGTTTTCTTAAAAAAAATCCCTGTATGATTATGGTGGGACATAACAAGAAATGTTGAAGAATCTGTCCTCTGACATAAGGTGAAAAGTACAGCAAGTGTTAAATTTCTTAAAGGCAATATTTGAAATTATTTTTACTCATAAACTAATTAACAAATTTACATACAAATTATCAGAAAATTCATTCTGCATTCTGCAACACACATGTGGTCTTTTTAATACATAACAATGAGGCTAAATCCTTGATTCAATCTTAATTAGAAAGCTATAGCTAATTCTTCTATAGTATTTTGTTTTCTGTACCTAGTGGGCAGAAAGTGGTATACTAATTAACACTGCAGTACTGTGAAAGATGATCAATTTATAGAAAAGGTCAATGAAGTGAGTTGAAGAAAGGAGTTGAAGAAAGTAGTAACATCTTACATTTATGAAAAAACAGGAAAACTAAGATCTGGCATAAGATGGAGGATTCCACCAGGAAAAATATTTGCATTTACATGGTACATAGATTTGTGTCTGGGGTGGGTCATTTGGCATGTTTCTCTCCTGAACTGGTAAAATATTATGTTCATAGATCATCTGTGTGGATTCTGACTAACATATTCAACAGGGACACAAGTTTATGTTTGTAGTAAGGCTTGCTGGCAAAACAGATTAATATATTACTTTTTCTTTAAAGGCTGAACTCCAGATTTTCATTAAAGCACAAGAGAAATCTGTTAGAGAGCCTCAAACACGGGTCTGTGGTGATTTGTCTCCCTGAACTTGTGAGAAGCCAGGAAGAGGAGTAATATGAAATATGATTAAAGGTAAAGTACAATAACAGATCTACTTTATTAGCCGTTGTTCCTGCTATAACTAACCCTCTCTTTTTTTCAGTGCCAGTTTCTTGGGATTGATTACTGTAAGAGCAATAATAAAGATTTGTGAATTTTTGCAAGGAATCAGGCATATGTCATATTTGAATAAAGAATATAGGAAGATACTGATTTTTATTTTTTTTTTCAAAAAAGCCCTTTTTTATCTTACCTCATTTGCGACTGTGCAGGTAACAAATTGACCATCGTGATTCAAATTTATGAAGTCCTGCAAAAATAAAATTGGAATAGTGCTACTTTTAGAGTACTCTTTGGTATAGGGTCCAGTCCTCACACTCTTCGATGGAGTGGAAGATTTTATTTTATTTTTACAGGTATTGTTTATGCATAATCCAAACATTATCTAACACCACCATTACCCCACACCCATCCACTCCCCCCACTACCCGAACTGGGCATGTAAACATAATTACCAAACTTAGGACAGTGTTATCCAGGTGTAGCAGCATTTATAAACATTTCCAAGTCATGGAGAAAATGCTTCTCTTTAGTTACAAGAAAAAGTTATATATATTATTTGGGGGAAAATTCATTTGTCACAGTGCTAATGACACACAGAGTAGGAAACTGAACGTTGTGCTAAAAAGAACCTAGTCTGTAAGACTGTCACTAATGAAATTTTTTCAGAAGCAGTTATTGGTCTGATCATCCTTAATCTTTTGATTGATAAAGACAAAAAAGTATTGTTTATTAATAAAACTTTCTAGTGATACAAAATGAGAAAGCAATGGCAATACAGAGGAGGGTTAGAAATTTAAATGAGATAATCTGGAATACTCTGCACACTAGAGTAAGAGAAAAGGAATATTGTTCTAGCTAAAATCAAGGTCATATACTGGATTATTAATGACAAGAAATTCTTCTATAACTAGAGGACACATTTGATGAATTAGCCTAGCAATACCTATTGAGAGCTGTCATACTGCCATTAGAAGAACAAACATAATCTTAGGTACTTATCACAGACACATGGCAAATCTGATGGTATCACCTAATGTACTTTATTTGGCATACTAAACTCAAAAAAAAGGTCTCATGTGTTAAATCAGTGAAACAGATCCAAAGAAGAGCTGTTAGCATCTGTCTAGACTGGGCAACCTCACAGTACTTCCTAAATCTGGAGGAAGCAGGAGGACAGGAGGTCAGCTTGCATATACTTCAAACAAGCCTGGAGTCAAGGTTAAGATTTGGGCTGCAGCAATTGGGCTATCCAGCTTCTGCTTGGCTTGGAGCTCGGGCACAACAGGCTCATGTCTGATTCTGAGCCGAACTTGCTCATGCGCTGCTAGTCCCCAAATTTACAAGATAAGCTTCGCTCATGATAGGAATATACAAGGTTTTCAGATAGACAAATGACAAGTACTCTTGTTAGCAGATGACTGTTCTTTTGTGCATGTAAATATAGATATTCACACAGAGAGCAGCCATATGTGTAATTTATTTCTGTGCTTCTGTGATGGATCACATTTTTAACACATGGAGTTTCTTTAGATCAGAAAAAAGCAACTGTGTTTGCGAAGCTTATGTAGACATAATTATTTTTGCATGCTCCTTTTTAGTTCAAACCTATCCCCATACCCCAAATATTATTTACTGGTCTTGCTTTGTTTAAATGCATAATGTTGTACAGATGAAACAGAATTTTCAAAACTAAACAGAAGGAATTATTTTTTTTCTTTAATACCAATATTCTAAATTAATTCTGTGTGCATCTGTATTTGGGTATTTGTGTACATGACCTGTACTTATGTTAATAACAATTGTATATATGGGTGAGGGAGTATATCTCCAAAATGTATATTTCAGGTAAAAAGAACAATAACTGCTTCTACCACTGTCTTTCTAGAGCAAAAAAAAAAAAAAACCACAAAATAAACAAAATAACATTATGAATTGAGTGGACTGAATTATCCTAAGTTTTGCTTAGAAAATTAAATCTAAAAACTATAATTTTTCTTGTTGAAGGTTGACATACAGCCTGCAAATTGCAATGAAGCCTGGATGGTATTCCAGGGATGCATCGGGCCCTGTCAAGGCCAAGAAGTAGTTCTGTACCTGGATGAGAGGAAGAGAAAGGATTTTCCTTTAATCCACTGAAACCATTCATGGTTCCTTAAGCAAATGGTTTATATTCCCAAAGGACTCCCTGAAGCAAGGGAAACCTCACATTATTTACTGGTGCCTTCCAGAGAGCTCTCCAGTCATGTTTTTGAAACAAAAGGCCCAACAGTTGGAAGAAGGATACAGTAGACTCTGCAGAATGCAGGTAAAATCAATCTGTATTTAAAAGTATTTGTTATGTTGTCTGTTTGGGTCTTTGGGACCAAGGAAAATAGTGACAAAAAAGCAATCATTTTCAGATGGACTATCCAAACATGCCATTTGTAATCCCTGAGATTTAATTTTAGTTTGGGAACTGGTATTAATTTTTCCTCATTAAGTATTCATACTGGAAAGGTAGGTTCTTTTAGGTAGAATGATGGTTTGATAATGCAAAAAAATGAATATATGTGAATAATTGTTATAGGAAATTCTGTAGTAACCTCTTAAAAGTTAAAGATTAAGAACTCACTCTGACTTTTGTGACTTTGAGCCTCATTTATGACTGGCAGACATTATTATTACTACTTTTCTTAGAAGAGTAATTTCCACTTCAATTTTTGCTTGCTAGATTTGTGGTTAGAGAGCAATTATTATTATTATTATTCCCTAAAATGAACATAATTCAGACAGTGCTGTTGAGCTGCAGAACTTTAATCTAAGTATTAATTATGCTTTCAATCCCTCCCATCCCCCAGTCATTTAATGATGTATGTCTCCTAGAAAGAATATGTGCCTAACAAAATCAAATGTGAATTTTCTAAAGATCAATGAGATCTATCGCAAAGGAGCAATTTGAAAGAAAATAATGGTACACTTGGAAGATATCCATTGACAAATTTGAAATTTCAGAAGAGCTCATTGGGCTTCAGCAAATTTTCAGACATATCAAACAAGTAGTGGACTCCAAGTATGTCTTTTAGAGATTTTTTGGAGGTGTTCTTTACTCATAATATTCTTGCTAGTTGTGATGTTGCTCAGTGTGGTCACAACATCAGCCTACCACATTCAGATGACTTATCCCCACAATCAGAAACTATAATTGAGTATTCTCTGTCTTCCATCAGGAAAGGAAACTTCCTTTTCCTTCATCTGGTGGGTCACAAGAGCCAGCAGAATAAACTGGCTTTGTCTCCTCCCAAGGTTTCTGAGCGGCCTGATTTAGTTTCTACCGAAAAAAAAGAGTGCAACGTTAAATGGAAAACCAAGGAATAGGAAAG
Organism: Limnodromus scolopaceus; assembly: GCA_028565335.1. NCBI lineage: Eukaryota > Metazoa > Chordata > Aves > Charadriiformes > Scolopacidae > Limnodromus > Limnodromus scolopaceus. Next base: position 122,426,539 of record JAOXNO010000001.1, read on the forward strand.
CTTGGGAATACTAGGGAACTAAACTATGGAAACATTAAAATTTTAGGGTGTTCAAGGGAATTCTCTCTTGCCTCTTCATCTTTCAGTTGTTTTCTTAATATCTTGTTCCCACATTCGTCTTGTGTGTACATTTGAAAACCAAATGTTCAGAAGAAAAGGATTTTTAAAGTAAACATTAAGGTTGTGATTGATATCAGCATGCATGAACTATCTGAAATAATTATATATGAAAGAAGAAAAAAATTAAACCACTCAAAATCTGTATTTTGAGGCTGAATACAAAACTGCACAGCAACTGTAAGAAAAGTGTTTTCCAAACACATGACAGCGCACAGTTATTTTTCCCTGTGTCCCAGAAGACTGCTGACAAGAAACTACAGACATCCGTTTCCAACTATCAAAGAACTTCTACAAAAACTAAAGGACATTGGGACTTTTCAAAGAGAAGTAAATGAGGAAGAGTCTTTAGAGGGAAGTGAGTTCTAAAGAAATGCAGGCAGACATTATGGCAGAAGTCAACACATTTCTTAAAGTTTGCTAGGAAAAAATATGTAATTCTCTATGAAGAATCAGGTCTAAATGTAAGCAAAGTTTTCTCAACTCTCCTTGCTAACGTAGGTACCTAGAGTTCGATGCCAATTATCTGTGATTTTTTTTTTTTGGATGGGATGGGTAATTCTTTTAAAAACAAACTCATATTAGCTGACTGTAAAAGAGACCACTGTGCAATTTGCTTGTATAACCTGAATGCTGTAAAATACTGTGTTTTGTTTTGTTTGGGGGGAGGACGAATGAGGAAGATGTGCACTATAGCAGTGTTTTTTGCATCCATAAGAAGTGAACTGGAAGGGCCCAGAAATATCCAGAACTAAGAGGGTTGTCATTGGAAAAATCTCAGAAGCTGTCTGTAGATACAGAGGAAACTCCCTTTGTGAGCAAGCCATCTGGCAGGTCATGCTGAGTTATGCCAAAAAGCTGAAGCAATCAGAGCACAGTGGGGGGAGAACTTATAAGCATGGGAGTTAAAGCTGGCTTTATGTTCATAGCATTTGACTAGTACAATCTACTGAGAGAGCTGGGTGCCTACACCACTATCACTCTGGAGACGGACTATGTAGGCCACTGTCAGGGAATGGAAAGACACTGTGGTCTCTGTTTTCTTCGTAAGCCACTCTAAAAATAATATACTGGCTCTAATCTAAGGTTATCCACTGTCTTTTCAAAGAATAAAAAGAATAATCAATCTCTTAGCAACCAAGCAGACTAGCTGGCTGTTAACCTGAGGTGGGGCACAGTATCTGAACAGAGAACCCCTACTGCTTACTGACAGAGGTCCTTTGGTGGTAAGCTCTAGAGGTTCCAGGTGATGGGGTACAAAATGGAATAGGATTAGGCTGCACAGCTCCAGGTCTGTCAGATACAGCAAGGCGGTACGCAGAATTTCTTTTGTGTATGTGTGTGCATGTATGTGCACTTTCTGACTATTTTTACCTTTGATATGTGAAAAGTGAGAGTCATCCAGACTTGAGGCAAACATGCATTTGTATTTTCTAATGTATTTCCCAAGGAAAGAAACTCACACACTCTATTAGCTTTGTCTTAGTAGTTGAATGCATCAGCCAGTTCCTACTGAATCTGGTGACATAAGTCTCCAGTACCTTAAGTTCTAGAAGTTCTGTGAGAATATGTGACCAGGCAGAGGAGAGAGTATATATTAGTGCCACTGACACATGGAAAATCAGCAGTATGGGCTACTAAGCAGACTTCAGAGACAGAGTGTACCTTGGGAAACCAGGCACATAAAAACGTGCTGCTCACAGAACCGCCTTTGTACCTTCTCACTGAATGAATTACTCCAAAGAAAGAAGCAAAAAAAAAGGGGTTGCAAGTCAGAAAAAGGAGAAGGAATTCTGAATCTTGTTTATTCACACATAAAAGGAGGGAAGAAATAGTTAATATTTTCATAGTCTACCCTGCTCAAGCCTGCACGATTAAAACAAAAACTGGAGGGTAAGTAAAATGTGCTGCTCACAGCTCAGTCTAATATAGAGTTATGCTAGATTAGAGCATGAAAGAAAAATATTCATGCCCTAATGATAATGTTGGAAGATGCCAGGAATATCTGCAGTAATTAAAACTCTGAAATGTATTTGAAAATCAAACACCAGTCTTTTGAAATCTTACAATTTGGAAGGGCAGTTCCACCACAGTGACCATATCAGCACACATGCTGGAAATTACCGTCTTCTGCTCTACCCGGGACTATATTTAGCCTTGAGTGTGTTAGTCTTTGATCTGGAATATCTTATTTTGCTGCCAGTTTTTACAGTGTGTTGTGAAGTCTGGCTGGCTTTCTGGCCTTCAGAAGAAAGGAGAGAAGGGACACAAAAACAGATATCAACCTCACCAAGAAAAAAAAAGTGAAATTGCATGATCAGTTCTTAAGTTTATGAGTAATTGTGATATCCAGGCATCATGGTGGATAAAATCAAAATCGCAATAGCAAACATTTGTTGAGAAACAAGAAAAGTCAGTCTTTATAAGAAGCTGCCACTGGATCATTTGCATATTGTAAATACATAGTGTATATGAACCTGGTGAGGCATTTAAACAGGATAAAAAACATTCTAGGACTTTAGTAAATTAAATAGAAATTAAAACCCCATTTTAACAGATGTGAGACATGTAAGCGGGCTTTTAGGTAACTAAAGTTAAGATACTGTCTTTCAGACAATTTATGAATTATAGTTCTGTTTGGTCTAGAGATAGAAACTTTAAAAGAGAGATCACAGGTCAAGTAGAGAAATAAAACAGGAGCTATAAAACATCAGTCATAAGAAGGATTGGCCATCTCTCTTTAATTTTTTGGGTCTGCCTTTACGTACTATATATCTCAGTCTTTACTGGTGCTCCAATTGAAGAGCTGAAAGGTACTATTTACTGTTAATGTGTTTCTGTGATGCATGGGCCAATGCTACTGACCAAAGGATTTATCTATTAACAAGAAGATCAAAAGACTGACACACTGAAAACAAACAATAGCTTTTACTTGAAAAATGGATTTTGTTTTAGTCCCTGAAACAGCCTAGGGCTGATCCTGTCTGGATTTATACTCTAAAAATCTGGAGACTCTAATTCCTCAGATACTGTCACCTGATTATAGATTCATTGTCTCTAAATAGATAGTGAGGTCTTGGGCATAAAGTTGCACTGTTTCAATAAGTTTAGCTATTCCAAGTTTAGATAATTAAGGGATCTCTGCCCACATGCTCACTAGTTTCTATTTAGTAAAACATACTCAACACTCAAGCTGGTTCACAAACTTCATTGCATAATAGGGAAGAGATACTGCTGTAGAAATAATTTGTGTATGTTTACAAGTGCCATGTTTTTGTGAGAGACGTTTCAGCTGTGTTGTCTGAGCACTGTTTTGGTTGGGATTTTTTGCACTCAGAAGTTTCTGGAATGACAAAGAGGGGGAGGTGCTCATATAATATAGTCTAACTTGATCTTCTCTACTGTTCTGCTCTAGGGATGATGGACTTCTGAAAAGTCAGTTCTAAAAGAATTGAGTCTTTCGTGTTTTTTGCAACCTGATTATTTCTTTAAGTGTTCTAATGTTGGATCGTTATTTATTAATATCGTTATTATCATCATAATCACCATCCCTGATAATATTCATTCAGTTTTGCAGTATCCTTAAGGAGTCCCTATTCAGGATCTGAAACTCAATTTGTGAGTCCTGTACAAACACAAAATGAAAACAGAGGTCCTCTCCTAAAGATTTCTCAGTGAGAGAAGAAAATGAGGCAAAATGTATAGAGAGGTTCAATTAGAGTGATTTCACATAACAGTAAGTTTATTAAGACTAATTCAGGGCTGCAAAACATTAATTTTGCTTTCTTTCCCTCTTTTGTGTTATTGGATTGACTTTTGCTGGCAGTCTTTTCTTCTAGTTTATAGTCCACTTCCCTAGGCTATGTCCCCTCAGCAGTTCCTAGTAAAACAAAATTCCAACGTGCAGAATATTTCTGCATAAATGTTTCAAGACGTCTGCATAACTGTCTGATTTTCTAAGACAGACCTTACCTAAGTCTTACCTACTGAAAAGTGCATATATTGGATGAGTTTTGCCCACAAGCTTCTCCAGTGTGGATTGTAATTCAATTAGTATGAACACAAGAAAAACTGTGACACCAAGAAAAGGTTATTTTTCCTGGGTTAACTTTTCAGTGAAAAAAGCCCCAGCACTGACATGTGAGCAACACTCTAAGTGAAGACCCTTAATCACTTTTTTTTATTATTTAATTCATATGCCTGTTGATTTCTGTGGAGTTAACAGGAAAGGAATATGCTTTATTAACATTAAGTAAGGTAATGTGGCTTTGTGATTGTAATTCAACTCACTACGAAAAATAATAAGAAAACTACTCAGCAATTTCATTAGTAATTTCCATATCCACCTGTCCCCAACACACAGTGAATTTAGCAACCAATCAGTTTGCAGCACTTTATATAGATGCTCTTCAGCCTGTCTTCCTTCTTACCTCTTTCTTTTTTGCTCATTTTCCTTGCTGACGTTTCTGCTCTTAGTTTCACTGCTATTGACAGCATTTTCAATATGTGCTACTTGAGGATCCTACTATTCAGGTTCATTTCCACAATCATTACCAACCTAATCTCTCTCTTTTTTTTTTCCCCTAAAGTGCTCCTTCCATTCAGTTCCTAGACTCTGTTCTGTAGTCTCTGGATTGAAAAATTGAGAAAGAGTCTAGCTAATGTTTAAATAGTAATTCAGCAGTGCTTAACCCGCTGAAGTATACACATGTTACCACTGCATCTATAATATCTTCCCCATGATTACCCAAGAGAACTTCGAGTCTCCTCACTGAAGTTCAGATCCAAGCAGAGACGTTACGAAGTTGAAAGCAAGCAAGAGCCTCTCAGAAAATAACGAAGACTATGTTAGGACAATGTTGCCTTTGGTACTTACCTGCCTATCAGACAGACTTAACTTTAAGTCATCACAGCTGCTCATTAGGATACATACAACTTCAGGGCAGTGATTCCCTTCCCTCAGCCCATAATTTCCTGTAGTGTTGTCTTGTGTCAGCTGTGCCTGGCATGAACAGATTATGGGCAATCAAGTTTGCCCAGCACAGAGATGGGAATTCAGTACTTCCCTGCTCTACAGTAGCCAGTTCTGCCATTAGATTCCATCTGGTCTCTGCTTTCCAGTACAAAGAATTTCTGGAAACAGCATAATGTTAGATCAGTGGAAAATTTGCTGCTTTTAATACTTGCTGGGTTACTGTAGGTGATTTAGAGGACTCTCTGTGTGTTATTATGAAGCAGCTCTGTAGCTGGTCTCCATACCAAGAAAAAGAAAAAGCGTATGATGTCTCTTCCAGACATTCACCATTAGATCATAGGATTGAAAATAGTGTGAAATTTGTATCAGCAATGAAGAGATTGTTAAGAGAAGCAGATACCCAGAAAAGTATGCATATATATGCACTATCTTATATCCAGTAAAAGCAACAAACATAAGAATAGGTAAAGTAATATTCAGAATTGTTAAAAAAAATAATGCTTCTCTTTCCAGTTTTATCTTTACAAAATTTGAAGAGAGGAAGAAAGAAAACCAAGAAACACACAAGATATTATAAAGAATCTAGACTGTAATACATTTGGTCAGGCAGCCAACCAACCAGTGTCACAGCTGTTGGCGGAAAACAGAGGTTTCTTTTTTCACAGTATTAAAAGAATTTAAGTCACCTGCAAAACCTCCAGTCACCTACTACACTCAGTCATCTGGAGTACACAAGCTAGTTTACCTGCTGTCACTGCTGTCATAATTAGTTTCAGTTCATTGCCATGATGTAAATATGAATGAGATTTATGGCATTCATAGAAGTTACTAATAAAAATGAGTGGGATCCAGTGTGCTTACCTTAACTGAAAAAATGTATATGTTAGGCATCAGACTGTTAGGGAACATGGGAAATAATCTTTCTAAAGTAAGAAGGTCTACTGTTAGTAGAGCCAAATACAAAGCTCTGAGTAGATCAGAGAGATTCAGCACACTTAATTTGCTTCGAAATCTGCTTCTCTCTCCTGAGTTGGGTTGAACTTCTTTTGGATCTTCTCTTCCCCTTTTTCTATTCAATAATTTACCTCCTTCTTCCTTCCACAGTATTACCATATCCCCCCAGTATTGTGAAAGAGCATAGGATGAACAGACCAGGGCGCCTTCAAAGCTTTCTATGAGCCGAAGTCGAAAGTCATCGCAGATTTTGCTCTGACCTTCAGGGATAGAGCTGGTGATTGCCAAAGGCACTCATAAAATCTGAAACCTAATTTTAAACTAAGGTGGGAGTGTTCTGCCATAACAAAACACAGGATGGAAGTGAATGCATGGTCCCAACTGTTTCTTCCTCTCATCATTCTTGTGGGGAGGTGTGAGAAACTACTGGTGACCTTACAGAAGGGACAAAGGGAGAGTGAGGAATGAATGAATGAAGAAGGACAGGACAGATGATGCAACTCTAGCTGCTTCCTTTTTTTTTTTATTTTCACCCTTGAAAGGAAAGCCAAAAGACATTATTTCACCACCGCAGCTGTGGACAGTAGCCTCCTACTACAGGAGACAATGAGGAAAGGATCAGTATAAGCTACTGTGTCCTTTCTTCTACCAGTTCCCACTCCTCCACAGGTTTTCCTTCCTCCACCAGTTTCCTTCCCCAACTCCACCCTGTAGGTGCTGCATTTGGCATCAGAGGCAGAATAAGTTCAATTCCCTGGTGCAAGAGGCAATGGTCAGTACTACGTGCTCGCCTTATCAGCCTATATTGCTAACATTAGGAAGCTCCTAAATGTCAAAGAAACCCACAGGGAATGCTGGCAAGGTCTAGCTTGCTTATCTTTCTTCCAGCTAAAAGCAACCAAAGGAGCTGGAGAAACTCGGTGCTCATGGCTTAGATGGGAATACTCTCCGCTGGGTTAAAAACTGGCTAGAGGGCCGGGCCCAGAGAGTGGTGGTAAATGGAGTGAAGTCCAGTTGGTGACCGGTCACGAGTGGTGTCCCACAGGGCTCAGTACTGGGGCCAGTTCTCTTCAACATCTTTATCAATGATCTGGACGAGGGGATCGAGTGCACCCTCAGCAAATTTGCAGACGACACCAAATTAGGTGGGAGTGTTGATCTGCTGGAGGGTAGA
>JAOXNO010000001.1:122449302-122464756 GCA_028565335.1 Limnodromus scolopaceus
TTCCTTCCTTCCTTCCTTCCTTCCTTCCTTCCTTCCTTCCTTCCTTCCTTCCCTCCCTCCCTCCCTCCCTCCCTCCCCTCAACAACTTCTTGTTACTGTACTTTTTTTGTTCATGAAGTCAAAGAAGGTATTTTAGCCAAATCCTAGTTTTACTATAAAAACATTACTTTTATCTATTTCTTTTTCAGTGTTTATTCTCTGTCACTGGAATAGTTACACACCACTGTAGTTACACTTTAAAACAACCTTTTTAGTTTTACGGGACTAAAGAGCAATTTCCCTTTTGCTAAAATGTAGACCTATCTTCTTCAAATAAAGCAGTTCCGAGATAGACCCTCATGTTTTCATCTGCAGCAGTCTTGCTGCTTCAAAGCAAATGTCTTTTCTGAGCAGAAACTGCCAATCAGGACCAATTGCCTTTTAGTTTTACAACAGTAACAAGTGATTTTTGGAATTTATGACTCATTTTACCCCAACCCAGTCAGGATTTTTCCAAGCTGTGCAATCTGTAGGATAAACCCAGCTGTGTCAAATCATACTCATCTGTTTGAAAATACATTAAAAAATACTCTAGACACACCATACCAGAAACTTTAAGCCAATAAATAAATAAATAAATAAATAAATCTGAGCTCTCTTGACAAAAGTTTTCTTGTATTGAAAGGAAAAATATTAGGGATTACATCTATGGCTGATGCCCATTCTGTAAATAGAATGAGAAGCAGCATAGAAGAGCTTCAGTATACATTTACTTTTTTTTCTACTTTACTTTATATATTAGATACAACTGGCTTGTTTAACACTTTTATTAACACATTATACAGAACATAAACTATAGTAGAGCATCTTCTGTGACACCAAAGCAAAACTCCTACAGAGCAATGCTTGAATTGAAATACAGGAAGAATTTATACACCAAGGTCCATGACAGCAATATGCAGGAACTGCTTGGGTAGCAGAGGGCCAAGAGCTCTTCAGTTTTCAGCTGTAAAATTTATTAAGTGCCTGAAATTCTGCTCTGCGCACTTCTAGAGAGGTTAGCTGTGTAAAATGCCCTGGAAACTCTCCCTTGCCTGAGCCTGTAGGGACTATGAAACTCGGCATCCCTGAAATCCTTGAAAATTGCTTGCATCCTGCTGTCTATGCCACAATCTATGCAGGATGTTCACAATTACCCAGACATTGTTCAAAGAGGCACTATGTAACTGTGGTGGTTTAGCAGCTGACAAAAGAAACACAATATTTCTACTTCTTTACTATTGAAGTAAAATAATAATCCTTAATATTTACTGCCAAATCATTATCTTGCATTTATGTAACTTCTTCAGGTGCTAATAGGCAGTCTTTGTTAAATGATACTGGAACTAAAATACTTCTTTCTTTCATGTAAACACTTAATAATAAATATTTCTTTCCAATTTATGTCCTTCCATTTATTTTTGTTATTAATACTGTGCACTTTTTACCCTCCCAAATGAATGAAATCTTTATATAATGAGAATGGTATGAAGACGAGCCAGTGCTGCAGGCTGTTAATATTACATTCCAAATTAATAGGACTATTATCAATTAGGTTAGCTGACCTGATGATGGTGCGAGTTGCTCTTGCCTAGGTGGTCCCTTCGAGCGCTAGTTTTCTGAATGGCAGTGGGCAATCTCATACCTCTCCTGCTAAAAACCTGATTAATAATAACACCTACTATAATAACTATTAAGACAATTAATAGATTGTTGTAGCTCCCAGCCTTGTCCTTGTGTGATCAATCATGCATGAATGGCAAAAAAGTTACTTGGAGACAAAAATAAATGAACATATTGGAGCAGGTAATTAAAAAGGATGCTTTGGCATTCTGCTAATCCTGTTTAGCAGCTCCTATTTTCCTTGCTTTCCAGCTACAGAATTACTAGAGCCTATTTATAGAAGGCAAGAAAGCATTAATTTATGGTGGGGTGTGTGTCCATCAGTTAGTGTACAAACATGAAGAGTGCCGGGGCACAAGGCATAGCCATCAGGAATTTATAACAAAAGATGCTCTATAACTGCCCTCATCTGTGTGTTCATTTGCAATGTAAGTTGAGAAGTTTTTTCAGGAGTCATGAAACACATTTAAATCTCATTATATGCCTGGACTAATTTTGGGACATAACTATTTGTGAAACAATAGAGTTGCTCATATCTTGGACTTTTTTTCAGCTATCCTTTTTAATCTGGGACAACCTCAAGTAAATCCTAACTTTTTTTTTTAATTACTGTAAAAGCACCCTTTAAAATAGGATTAGATGTGGGGGCACTACAGCCTAGTGAGCAGGACATTAAGACAGGGAGTCAGGAGACAAATCTCCAGTGAGCATGTGTGCACCAGCTCAGGCTCAAGACATGCTAAACACTTATGGGACTTTGATATCAAACTGCCTTGCGCTAAACCACCAGCAGAGGAGACAAGGTATTATGCACCTGGTCCTGCTGTTGGTCCTTTATTAAAGCTAGCCCTTCATCTCTCAAAGCTTTTTTTTTTTTTTTTTTCTTTCTGTAAAATAGTTACTGTACTTATTTCTTTTGAGAAGTATCTTGAGAGCTTCTGGTGAAAGAAGTTGTGTAAAAGCTCAGTGAATTAAAATCACTTCTTTGCATTTTTGTTCTCTGAAGAGAACATGATAGAAACTATCGGAAACATTTTGGAGGAGCTCATAGGATAAATGTAGGAAAAGCTAACATCATAGTAATGAGTTGTTCGAGTTCTAAAATGTCTTGAAGATTTAAAAATAGCACACTACTAACAGTGGTTTCTCACCCTTCTCTTAAAGTGGCCTGCATACCAAAGAAAAGGGCAGAAAATACTACATTAAATTTTAGAAAAGATTCTCATAGTGATCTGAGAACTACTGATCAGACAAATTAGTTGAATATATAATGTAGATGACAGGCAGTAAGTACATGGATAAATATGGTATCACTGAGAAAAATCAATATGAACTTTGTAGAGAGGAGTTTGGTCTTACTCATCCTTTAACGAATCAATAATCAGTTGCTATTGTATAGTTGTGTTTCAAAAAGCTTTCCACAGCCCATCAAAGAAATCCAATCACTCTTTCTTTCTAAGATTCTCTCATGCACAAATAAATACTCAAAAATAGGAAAGAAAGGGTAGGAATAAATAGTCAGTTATGTCAATACAGGAAAATCACTCTTGGAGTCTCATAAAGATTCACACTAGGCCATAAAGATTCAATACACTAGATGTATTGTTACATACATACATCAATTCACTGGAGAAAGACTGCGGACTGAAATGGCAAAGTTTGTTGATGGTACTGAGGGCACACAGGGCTGCAAAAGTTCTTAATACAACTTTCAATAAACTCTCAATACTGAGTTCCTGGGTGTGTTAAGACTCAGTAGTATAGATGACTAAGTGTGGATGAAGTCAAAAAGGATGATATGTATGTAAAAGATAATTTTGCATTTGCAGTGAGGTGTTCTAAACTATCCATTATTTCTGAGGAAAGAGATTTCAGAAGGCTAGTAACTGGACTTGTGAAAATGTTAGGTCAGGGATTAACAATGGCCAAAAGAGAAAATGGGATGTTTAGGAATTATTGGGAAAAAAGTAGAGAACAAAGCTGAAAAGCAAAATGGACCTTCATGCACATGGATCTTGAGTATTGTTGGCAATCCTGTCTCCCTGCCTCTGCAAGGACATGACAGAAAAATTACAAAGAGCATCAATGATGAAAAAAATTACAGAACAACTCCCAGAGAAAGGATTAGACAGACAAGGACTCTTCAGCCCAGAGAAGAGACACTGTAGGGAGCATTTGACAGAACTATAAAATCATGAGTGAAACTGAGAAGGTAGGGAGGGAACTGATTGTTGTTTCTCATAATTCAAGAATTAAGGGAACTCAGATGAAAAATTGCAGACCAATCAAACAAATGAGGATATGCAGACGAAACTAAGGAGTTCATTGTCACATGAAGCTGTAGAGATGTACACTGATAGCTTCAAAATGAGATTAGGCAGACTGTGTGATGATAAAGTCATCATAAAAAATCAAATAAAAATTAAATAAATAAAATCATCATTAAAAACAGAATCTAAACTCTTGCTTTGGATGTTCTCAAGCCAGGGGTTGTTGGACCAGTATAAGGAGAAAGGTTGCTGTGTGTCTGCCCTGTTTCTTAGAGTCCCAGATAGAAATTGATTATTGATCATTGCTGGAGACATGCTGCTAGAGGAGGATGCTGGAGACTGCTGCAAAGTTGTATGAAGTTCCGAATCACTAATACCATTCTTATGTTCTTAGTATTACTATTATTTTTTCACTTGTCAGAAGCTGAATCCAAGCTCTCTGTCCTTTTTTTCAGGTTAGCAACGACACACTGTAGCTGTCTGATGCGGAAAAGGTAAGTTTTGAGCCTCAAAGGAAGTACAAGAATGTGCTGTTTGATGCCAGTAATGATACTAAATGCTCTTCATTTAAAGCCACAAGATAAATCTCACCAGAAAAGACCTATAATTGCTCCCTTGTAAGTTTGCTTTTAAGATCCTTTTAGTATTAAACTGCTTTTAAGTATTAAACATGCCATAGTTTATTCCAGTGCAAATGGTATTCTTCTAAACTGGAAATGAAGTCCTTAAAGTTATACATGCTGAGTACAAGAATTTATACTGTCCCTTTCTCTTTCCTGTTTTCTGTTTCTGATGGTTAATTCTAAAACAGCTGGACATTAAATTCATTGCATGAATAGACACTACAGAGAAAAAATCATAATAATTTAAAGTAAATTATGTAAATGAAATTTCTATTTATTAGTAATGAGTTTTGCACTTCTGTAATCACTGTTTCCCTGTCATGGCTTAACCCTGGCCAGCAACTAGGACCATGCAGTCCTCACCTGCCCCCCACCCAGAAAGAAGGTTGGGTAGAAGAAGGGAGAGGGAGAAAAAAACCAACCCTGTGGGTTGAGATAAAGACAGTTTAATAGAAACAATACCAGAAAAGGAAAAATAACCATAATGTTAACAATAATAATAATATGACATAGGTCAGCCACTACTCGGTGAATTGGCATCGTCCCAAGCAGTGATCAAAGATTCCTGCCCCTGGGCTAATTCCCATGCTGAGCATGACCTCTATGGTATGGAATATTTCATTGGCCATTCCATCATTCTGTCTATGATACTATGGGAAGCTGAAAAAAAGTCCTTTAATAGTGTAAACATCACTTAGCAACAACTAAAAGCAATAGGTATTATTGACATTCCTTTTGCAGCAATCACTAGAAAGAAAATTAACTCTTTCCCAGATGAAACCAGGACACTCCCTCAAATTTTAAGATATATTGACTAGGTCATTATGAACTTCTGCAAGTTATTTAGCATTCTAGATAAGATTAAATTAACTTTATTGTTGTGCAACAACACAAGTTGTGCAACATAATAATTGTGGGATTACATGACTGCATTTTCCTCTCTTACATTTTTTACTTTCAATTAGAAAAATAAAGTGCTAAAACACCCATTCAGGAAAACAGTAAAGCACATATTTAACTATAATACAATTTATTTATTGAGATGTGTGTTTGCTGTTACTATGGCCTTGCGTGCATTGCTGATGCAAAGCCTTAATGAATGAAGCAGAAATTCTAATGAGGTCAAGCAAAAATAGCAAAGGACCTAATAAGCTGCATTTTGCTGCAGCTCTGTCTTCCTTTCCAACCCTATTGATTACAGCTGGCCAGCTGACTCCATCTCTTCAGCATTCTCTGCAGAAGAGAGCAAAATTCAGACTATAAGGGTTGCATTTAAAAAGTAATTTGCCTGCATTATACATACAGATCCTGATACCCCTGTTATAGCCATTAATGTTATATGGCTGTGATATAAACAGAATATGTCAGAAAAGAACCCTAACTTTTCTGCCTGGTAACTTTTCCAGCTGATTCACTGAGATCGTCCAGAAGGAGCAATGTGCTATGGTGCAGCACCGGCTCTAAAGGATCTGGGTTGCAAAATGCACACAAACTGGATCCCTTGGCACTGTTTCAGAGCTGAAAAGGTATAGATAGTTTTAAGCCATATCTACATATGGAGAAATATTGACTTTCTCTGTACAGAATGTCTATCTTCTAGATTAATTCATGTTAACCTGGCAAACTTATTATTGAAGTGCTGTCATTTTTTTAATAAATATTGTTTGCATTGCTCTTATTTTGATAATGAAAAAAGATACCTTGCAGCAACAATTCTCGTTCTGCCATGGAGGACAGGAAACAGTAAGTCTGTTCTTAATTATTTCAACTATTGAGCAAAATGCTTCAGAATCAAGCAAAATGTGGGACTGATATGTAAAAAAACAAGCCAATGCACTTCATTCCTCAAGAATTAATATTATTTTCTCTTTGCTCTTTCATCATAATTTGTTTAAAATTATTTTCTATTATGAAGCTGAAATAAAACATTTATGCATGTTAGGAATATATTCCTAGACTTCAAATGGCAGAGCACAAACAGCAGTCAGACATGAACATGAAGTGCAAGTCAATTCACCCCTGAGTCAGTTTTTCTCGTGTCCAGGCAGATGTGGACACTGAAGGTTCATACAAGAGCTGATGGCTCCATCCTGCTCTAGCTTCATGTCACAGCCGGTGCAATGCTTTTAACACAAGTCATCCCAACCAGGCAGGACCTGCATCCAACTCGGTGTTCGGAGTTATATGAATAAAGATTGTCCAGATGAATAGCTGTGTACAACACATTTCTAATTAAAGTAACATGTCAATTATGTCAGGTTTTGTTTCCACTATTCTAGATGGCTTTGATCCTTCCTTTTACTAGGGAAAAGGGAAGGGCATAACAAGGTGTATTCGTGGTGTTGTAACCTTTACTTTCAATCCTAGAAAGATTTAGGAACCTGTTAAATTTTTTTATGTTGGGACAGATCCTATTGCTGCAAATTTACATTGCTACATTGAAGTGATTGACCAACTCCACCTGTGAAATACCTGACTTTCATACTATTTCTTTTAATTTCATCTGAACATGTTTAATCATTTGAGAGTCACATCTCTAAATTTTGCACAGACATGTTTCATCTCATGATCTTCACTTTTGTCTTCTTATAGTCTGTTGTAGAGTTCTGATTCTTGCTCTTTTCCTGGGGAAACGATGTTTGCTAGTTTGTTTTAATTATTGTCAAAGATGATGACATTAATTGACATGTTAGACGGATGCATTTAAAAATTGTTTCCAAAAATACATCAACCTGAATGTAAGAAATGTGAAGGGTTTTTTTCTTTTGTTTATTTTTTCTCTGTCAGAAACCAAGATTGAAGGCTTAAGCTCTCATTATGAACAAAAATGATGTTCCAGACATTGATTCTCTAAATGGCCCCCTAGATCTCTTGTGCAGATACAGTCTATTTGTGAATAAGCTTGACATATTAACATGGAGACTATAGACTCCTTTGTCCATCTCTCTGGTGGGTCCATTGGCGGCACTGGGGAGGTGTATGGTGTGCTGAGGCACCGGGTGCCAGGTGCAGAGGGGAAGGTGTCTGGTGCCAGGTGCTTTGCCCTGACACAGCAAAGTGAGTGGTTTGTGGGATGGCATCTGTCACTGCCATTTGTTAGGTTGCAGACAGTCTTATGGCCGTTGGGGTAGGGAGAACATGGGTCATAAAATAAGCTAAGCGTGAGCCTGTGAAAGCATGGAGCACAGAATGAGAGAATTATATGGTTTTATTTGTATTCCTAGGAAAGAGGCATTCATTTTAACTTCAAAGCTGTATTACTTTCAGGCCGACATGTATGATTTTCATTATATTTTTAAAAATAAGTGAATAATTCCTAGGGCTTGTTAAAAAAAAAAAAAGCAAGCAACCAACCAAACAAAAAAGCACGTCAAGAGACCAATGTTATGACAGAAAGTAGTTTTGTGTAAATGGAAATGCTTTGTCAGAGGAGATTTTAGGATCTTATGAGTTTCAGAACAATTATTTTTGACTTTCTCATTTGAAACTTTCTCTTTTCATCCCAATAATGTCAAAATATTTCATTCTGGTGTTACTAAAATGTTTCTTTTGGTATATTATATTGTAATGTTTTGTCATTATGAAATATATCTGAACAGTAGCTAAGAAAAACATTCTGGCAATGTCACCACAGTGCTTTCATACCAACACATTTTAAAATTTCCATTGCATGAAACAGTTAGAAAGTTGCAGGTTTTGGCACAGTTCAGGATAAACCCAGTAAAATTTTAGAATTTCTCATCAGATCGAATAAGTGTTTTAAATTATAATTCAAATAAATCAAGAAAATAATATTTGAGTGGATTTGTGGTGGGGTTTTTCTTTATTTATTTATCTTTTTTTTTCTTTTTTATTTTGTGATTAAGCTGAAGTGGATGCTTTTTTCACATCCTTATTTTAGGCTCTTCCATTAATGTTATGGCAACTAATAAACATAAATTAAATGTATGTGTATGATGGTTATTAGTAGTAAGTATAAATACTCTTTTTTTCCAGCATGGAACTGTTTGAAAACACTGTTCTCGAATGGGTAAAGCGAATCAAATGAGGAAATTATTTAATACCGGTGCTGATTTCAAAGACATTCAGTGTCAGAGGTAGTAGTGAGCAGAGACATAGTAGGGAGATAGTAATCTCATGAATATGGAGATTGATGTAAACCCTGCTCAGTGCGGTTTATACTTTTGTTCAACCAGTCTTCCCAGTAGCACTCTACTCTTTTGATTAGTCCAGAAAATAATGTTGGACTCTGCATTTGCTCATGTCTGTTCCATGCATAAACACATTTGCAGAGTGAGAACCGAGCTGCCAATTTCCTCACCAGAAATACAGAAAACTGTTCTAATATAACAGTTGGTAGAAAAAGGGATATCAGATGAAGAATAAAATATTATAGAGCTGAAGGAACAGTAGTAACGAGTTGAAATGAGAACTCTTGCAGTAGTTCTAAAAGTTGCATTGATTTAATTTGGATTGGATTTAATCTATCCCCATTGGCCCAGATGTACTTACATGGTCTAACTGTTACCATTGGAAAAGGTGATGTCTTTCTATTAATGATTTCATTTTCATCAACCCCATTCCTACAATGAGTATTTGGTTTTGCAGCTGGAATGATGAAATACATGAGTTGCAGCTGACAGGCTGAACTACGTAACACACAAAAGATGAACACACAACTACAAGCCCACGTTACCATCCTGCCACGCATCAGGAGGGAAGTAAAACTGCTGGATGCTGCCCAGGTGATACTTGCTTGCCACCACTCCTTAGTTACACATGCAGTGTCTGTGCCTCCATTTTACTCATTTTATTAACATCCAAAAGCAAAAAAAAAAAAATAATCTGTAGATTAAAGAATACGATTGCATTACAAAATAGATGTCAGATGTCCTAACTCCCTGGCAGGCTCTGAAAGGAACTAATCTGGGACAATGGTGGTTTAGTATTAATCTTTTCCATATAAAAATGCAAGAGGATATTCAGAGACATTTTAATTTCCAGCTCCATGACAACTTCCTAAGTTCAAAAAAAAATAAAAATGGCAAGAATGAAGACTATATATGTATTGTAAGATTCTCTTACTCCTGAACATGCATGTTGTCCGCTTACCTTATTGTAGCAGGATGATAAATAGGTAGAAATAGGCTATTTTATTTTTCTTTCTGCTTGCAAACTGATGTATGCATGAGGGAAGATCGGTTACACATTTCCCAAGTGCAACAGAGATACTTATTTGTGGTACTACCTCCAAAAAGATGATCATGTTGGACAAGCTGCTCCCTGTGCAGGCCATATCAACACTGCTTTGTTAGATCTTTTACAGTGTAGGCAGCAACCTCCAGATACGATGTGTCCTGACTCCATCATCAGAGGAATGCACTTACAGCCCACAGCAGTCTTTCTGTCACAGCCCATTGAAATGTATGGGAGAAAATAGGAGGTTTCCTGGTAAGGAAGAACCCTCTCTCCAGGCAGGACAAGACCTTACTGACAGAATAACAGCAGGAGACTGCACGGTCCCTGTGAAACACAGCCCTTGAGCTGTGTGGACCTGGCTGTCACTCTCCGTGGAGCTGAACGGTGTACTCTGCTTGACCACAGGTGTGCCAATTACAAGCTTGGACGTCTTAGATGGTTTGCCTTTGCAACATCAGGACTGTACATGTTTGGTGGGGGGATGACGGTAGGGCAAGGTCGGTCAGGACAGTGAGCTTCTCAAATGTAATGGCTTGGAGAGGGCAGGAGAAGGTTGGGTGTAGGACAGTACAGGTTATTTCTGATTCTCTGTCCTTTGGTTTAGCCTGTGAGATGACCATGCTACATCTTTTTCTTGGTAACTGTACAAAACCATGCATGCAGCAGCTTAATCCAAAAACCTTTTAACATGGTTGTCAGGGTCCTGAGGGCACCTCCAGCCCTGCCTGCCCCAGCCCAGCCCAGCCCCTCGGGGCTCCCCAGACCCGCCCAGGGCCCAAGACCCTACATCAGTCCCCTGGGACCATCAGTCCCTGCCCCAGCAATGCCGCAGCAGAGCTGGTCTCCAGTTCCCCTCAAGCCCTGTCCTGCCCGGCCATGGGCCCTGCTGAGCTGGGCCCACCTGTCGGCCCGGCTTCGGCCATCCATGACCCAGGGAGGTGCCCAATGCCTGGGGCTGGGGCTGCCCCGGTGTCCCTGGCTGGGGCAATGGGACAGGCCCAGGCTGCCAGGCCCTGCCCAGCCATCCCCATGGGGATCCCCTGCAGTCCTGGCCCCAGGCCCCAAGGAGCCATCCTGCTCTTGCTGTGCCCTGAGATGTTGAACAGTCAACTGAGTGTATAACATTAGGTTTATCCTGAAGTGTTAAAGGACCACAGCTGTGCTGAGCAATTCATATGTAAAGTGATTTCTGACTGTGCGCATTAAGTTTGCCAGCAGAATACATCAGTACTTTACAGAGATACAACTATACCTGGATTTCTTTCAAATATCAGAAATTGGATTCAATGCACCAGGTACATACCTTCTTTGCAAATATTTGAAAATGTAAAATGCTGTCTATAGTGTTAGGAGCAGAAAAATATAAAATGGAGTAAATATATGTCGGCCAGGCTTGTTAATATATTTTAATCATTAACAGATCTGACTAAAAGCTTCCTCTTAACTCTGCAGGTAATTGAAGAATTTCACAAGAAAAGAATGACCTCTTACTGTGTTTTTCCTTCATTTCTGTTGAGAGGAAAGATTCAAATGCTTCCTTCTATCTTCCCCAAGCCTTTTTAGCCATTAGCCCTTCAATCTAAATGCAATTATTTAAAACATTTTGGTGGAAATCCCTCTACAGTCACAATGATTTATCAGAGCAGTTTCTCCACAGTTGACAGGTCAATCTATAGATACACTTGAGGATGACAATAATTAAAAAGCCCTTGACAAAATGTCACTCAAAAATAGGTTTTTGTTGCATATATTTTGAATGTGAATTTGGTGCTTGCGGAAAGTCCCTGACAGTCAGTCCGGGAAGATAAAGTCTGACTTTCTCCACAGACAAGCACTTGATTGCAAAAAACCCAAGTGGAGTCTTGCTCCAAGACCAGTCTTAAAAGAGGCAGGTATTTAGTCTCCGTAGATACTTAGTGGCTCTTGGATTTGATGGGAGAACCAATGTGAGAGCCAATTAGCTTCCATTTATACTATGGCTTAGTACCATGCAGTCACAACTTACTTGAATTGGATGGCGGCTACACATTAATTTCACACAGACAAGTGAACAATCATGTACTGGTAATGATTATCAGCTGCTGCTGAGCTACGCTAGATTTGTACCAGAGATCTGAAAAGTCTTTGAAAAGCCTTGCTAATTAACCTCACGTTAAAAAGGCCTCTCTATAAATTCATGCAAACCTGAACTGGCATATACAATTTTAACAATAACAGAAAATTAGATGGGCACAGTTCCTCTACCCCATCTCCTTTTCAGAGGTTTAACCATTTAAGAATGGTTATGCTCTGTTCTCAAGCTGCAGCCCATCCAGCTTAACCAAAAAGTTTTATTCAGCTCTGATCTTTTTGCTTCTTTAACAACAATTTCATAAATCCCAAAGGCCTAAGTTCATTAACGTTGCTCCTTAGAATGATATTTTCCTTCTTAAGCAGTAGTGCTTATATAAGTAAACAAAATGCAATTTTATCAATAAGGAGTGAGACAGAAGTGCTTGATCACTGGGGGTTTTTTTTGCACCTCTTTGCCAATTTATCCAGAAACCGGTACTATACTTAACATAATGCTGTCGTGTTAACGAATGCTTGTGAATTTTCTGCTTAAAGTGTATGATACTCAGATCAAGACTTTGTATTTTCAATTGGGTTCAAATGTTCATTATATAAATTCACTATTCAGGTTATTACAAGACAACTATCTGCATATTTTTTCTATCTCTACTCACATTCCTAAAGTTAAACAAGTGCATTTGCACATATGCAAGACTAAGAAAACAGACAGTAAAACTCTAATTTAACTTGTGAAGGATATTCAGATCAGAAACTGCATTTGTCAGCTATATACATTTTCATTTTTCCTTTTCCTTTCTTCCTCTTGCATTTTTGCACAATGCCCCAAGACTTCCTGCTCTGGTATTTTTTTTTTGACTGAAGAAAAAAAGTTCTTCTAGGCATAAAGAACAAACCACAACCTGTGCATTTAATCATGCAAATGCCACACATTCTTCAACTCTATTGCTAAACTGTAGTACCAGCAGATGTGCCCAAACAATAATGAAGGATGGGTTTAACACAGGATCAAATCCAGCTTGCATTAAAACCGAGAAGAATTTTGTCATAAAATTTAGGGGGAATCCAGAATATTTATTACAGGAGGCGCAACATTGCTATACCATCAGAAAAAAAAAAAAAACCACAACAAACAACTTTTGGTGTTTTAACCAACTACCACAATGCTATTGAGAAAACTGGAATATGGGAGAAGAAAACATTCCTTGAGTTTGGTGACTTCTTATTTTGGGTAATGATGAAAGATCTCTGGAAATAAAACACTTTATGCACAAATGGAATATCCTCAGATTTGATGGGTAGTTTTGTCCAAGTGTAGGTATATTTGTACTCAATTAATTGTAATGGATTATAATACCAATAGAAATAACAGAGAGATTCGGGGAAGAATATTTTAAAAATGTTAAATAGACTAAGTCATTGAAGTTGGCATTGCAGGCACAGCAGTGTTTGGTCCAGATTATTGTGACAATCTGGTTTTGTCCACAAAAATTCCAACAGAATTTTCGAGAGAAAATTTCAAATACTCTGGCTTTGGGAAAAGGTCTTAATGGTCCTTTATTGTTATAAATTAGAAATGAGAACTAGACAATTAAATATCTTTGAGGATAGGGACCTAAATATTTAAGCATTTACTGCATATGATAGTATAAGCCAAAAGATGCCTAATGATAGCTATGAAAATGTAATTAGGCACTACTTCACAGAGAGTGCTTAAGTCTATGCATGAGGCAATGCTGATTGCCTTTGTAAATATGGTTATGAGTGCTGTAACTGAGAGATTATTTTGTAACTTTTTAGTAGAAGGGCTTTAGTACAGAATACATCATTGTGAAATAAATAATTCCTTTTGGCATTTATTTTTATTTAGTTTCAGTTACTTAAAGCCCTTTTTATTAAAGATTCAACATACATTTTTCTCCAGAATTAAGTACACTAAAAATCAAATCTAAAGTAAGCATTTCACAGCACTGCTTTATATGTATAGCTTCATAATAAATCTTCAATTTTACAAACATCATAGCAGCGAAAAAGGCATAACACTATCCATCACAAGTACGAGTTTCATGAGGAAGCCTGTGACAGGGTGTTGTTCAGTTTGCACCAGCATTTGTGTTCCCAGGAGGTAAGCAGGTCACCAATTTAGTAAGTACTTATCAGTAAATAAGCTTTCAGGTTTTTTACTGGAGTTAGAGTGCTGACTTTCAGCTTTGCTTGAACAGATTATAAAACTAATTCTGAGATGAAAAACAAGCTTTTTAATCAGCTGTGACAAAAAAATACATGCAGTCTTGAATAGCAGTTATGAAAGGTGGAAACAAATTACCTCTTCATTTTCAATACCAGTAGAGTCTCATTTTCCATTTATACCATGTGATTCTTTTGGATGAGGGAGTTGCCGTATATTAGATAGATCAGATGAAGTTTGCAACACAGCCACAAATCCTTTTTGCTTCAAAGCAATCATTTTAAAGCATAAATTATCACAAGGAAATCTTTTATGTTTTTTTTTCTGACTGTTTGTTTATTCATTTTAATTTATAAAATAATTAAAAGATAATGTGAGTATCAGAATCCTACATAGACAAAGAACTGGTTTTAATATGAAATGGGTCATGTGCTGGGGGCAGAATAAATACTAACATCTTTTTTTTTTAGGGGAGAGAATGTTTTTCTAGACCAAGTTTGACTTTTACCAACAGCTCTCTTACCTAGCTTAATCAAGCTGCAGAAAAAGTTCTGAAGTATCCCAAATGGCCTAGTAAAGCTAGAATGTAATGTGAACCACTGGAAAAGTCATATATAATTTTGCAGGATTTTTTTTAAAAAAATAATCCAAATTGTTAAATTTTCTCCTACATTTTTTGGACCCTTCATCGCAAGGAATACAATTACTAACCTGAAAGTCAGGAGTTCTTCCCATAAGATTTGCTCATATTTTAGCATTTATTATGTTGCATACATTAATGAAAAGGGTGGATAAAGTCTAATTTTGAACAAGCAAATGCTTGTTCCAACTCCTAGTTGACAATAAGTCACTTAATATGACTAGTAACAAGTCTGCCTTCAAACATGCAGCTAAAAAGAAATCAATATATTTCAGTGGAATCAAAGCATAGATATGCCTCTAAGGATAGATAATCTGTCACCCAGAACTGCTAACCTCAGACTCTGAGCATATTTTAGGGTCTATTATTAATCCAATAGTTTTTGAAATGGGATTTTAATAATCTTCAAATATAGTACTAAAATGTATTGTTCATCCTAAAACGTAACATCTAATTGAATTCCCCCCTAGTATTTGAATTAACAAGCCACAGCTTTTGACAAACAACTAATCAAACAGTTTTAATAGCATACATTACAAACATGGGTTAAGATGTTTTCTATCTGTGATTATAAGTGAAACTTGCTTTCAAGAACAAAAATGGTCTAGCAAAAGTTGTCAGTTAGCATTCAGCATCATCCATCCTGAATGTATTATCTTCATCCTTAAGTAACAAATAGAATACATGCTACATATATGTTAGGCATCAATACAGGTTAGGCATGGACCTGCTGGAGACAAGCTCCAAAGAAAAGGATCTGGGGGTCCTAGTGGACAGCAAAATGACAATGAGCAAGCAGTGTGCTCTTGTGGCCAGGAAGGCC
>JAOXNO010000001.1:122476579-122588504 GCA_028565335.1 Limnodromus scolopaceus
GGCAATCCTGCTTCAGCAGGGGAGTTGGACTAGATGATCTCTATGGTCCCTTCTAACTCTAAAAATTCAGTGAAATTCAGTAAAGAAATACATGCTATATATACCTATATAGATATGTATACACTAAGTAAAGCAAGTTCATATTTTCTGTAGCTTGCAAAAGCTCTTTGTACCTCTTGTTCAGTGTATGTGGCCCTTATCAAATGTAATAAGTGTACTCTTACCACATTTTTTTAGGATGTTTGTCCTCCCTAACTATTATGATTTCCACCTTATTGTACAAAGAGGAAAAAGAGAAAAAGCAATGTAAATCAGGCTTTCCCCAGACTTACTGTTCAACTGAAGTTTAAGACAATGATGAAAGGGAGGAGGGGCTGTAAAAAATGTGAATTAGTGAAAACTTCTGGATGAGCTGTGGTCCCAAATAAGCTTGCTGCAAAGAATGTCTGGTATTGTTTTATTCAAAAGGCAAGGCACGTTTTAGGAAATAATATCTGACTTTTATCTTGAGGCAGTATATTAACAAGCAATCATTGAAGCAAAAGTGTTATTTAACAATGATTTCATGACTTTGTGATGTTAACTTTTTGCTAGATGGAGTATGCCCTTTTCATTTTCTCTAATGCCAAGGCTAACTTGTTATTTTGATATTTGGAATTTATCAAACTGCTTACAAAGGGATTAATATGACATTTCAATTTTGTCATAAGGTAGGAGTATGGTAGCATAATAAAGGTGGTCTAAAAAGTTTATATTCAATAGTATTTTTGTTCTTGATGGCCCACATATGCTGCAAACAGTCTTCATGAACTGTCTTCAGCCTTGCAGACTGCCTTTAAAGTGTGAAGCATAAATTACACCTACGATGTAAACCTATTTCTTTAGTCCCAAGTGTGCCTTACAATTCTAGGGGCATCCTCTCTTTAGACTATCTAGCATCACAGTAAGCACATATGTTCCTGAAAAAAACTAGTGACTGGGAAAATAAAATCTTCTATACAGCACTTCTGGTTTTATGTTGGTTTTTCCACCCACAATAACTAGGCTAATTTAATTAGGCTTTGTGTGATCTTTCCCCTTCTATCTCAAGTGCAATGTTTTGCTGAACACTAGAGGGATATAACTAAGGATTGGCAATGTGCTCTTGCAAAAATATTAAATTATTTAGCTGAATGCTAGCCACCTCCTCAGAAGGATTTCTGGTTGTTGTGGAAATCAAGTTGCATGGATTTAAAGAATGATAACTTCATAACCTTGCAACTCTGGGAATTCTCACTGATTACTGCTGGTCTCCAGCTTCACTGAAACGTCAGTGTGCTGCAAAAAAACCCCTGTGAATCTGCAGGGGACTTGCTGCTTGATTGGGATTCTTTCTCCATGAGCTCCAGCACCCAACAGATGGGTGAAGAACACTTCTACTGTGCGAAGAAACTTTCTGGTCTGCTTCCCAATCCATCTTGGACTTGCTAAATTTGTTAATGCAGTCACATTGCCTCCCCTTCCCTCCTCTTTGTGATGCTGATGGCCAGCAAAAGCAATAATGGCAGCAGTGTTGGAAGATGTCCCATCCCCTGGGATGACTGCTGGGTTCTTTGTTTCTTCATAACTGTAAAGATTATCAGTAGTGCAGAAAAGAGCTATAGACTGAGGCCCAGTTATACTGCACTGGAATATTCTACGTGCTCAGCATCTGCATACTGGCTTGATCAGAACTGTGCAATGTGGGTGTAATCTAAGGCTGCTTTTATTGGGGTGGGCTCCTGCACTTCCAGACTCTGAAAGCAATCGGGAGAGAACTTGGTTCATTAGAGATAATTAAAGGAAACACTGAGTACTATTTGGATATAATGCCCTACAGTAGAAGTTGCTAAACTTCCCCTACCCGCTTTGGGGGGAAAAAAAGAGAACTATTTGTTTGACTATAACCAGATGGGTAAATGTCATGGCCCTTAGGCACTCCTCACCCTTCTTGCTGAGCTATCCCGTTTGATGTTGTCTGGAATTGTGGTCTTAGGGTTTTCTACCCAGTGTCCTGCTAAACAGAGAAATGGGTCCACAAAAAGAGTGTGAGGTTAAGATTTGCATGGCAGCGTAGAAAATTAACTCATCATGATGATTGCCGTTTGGCTGATGGTTAAACAGAAGCATAGATAATCCTAATGCATTCTTCTTGCAAGACTGAGAAGTCAATTAAACCCCATGTAGCTGAGACGGGTCCCTTTTCATCAAGACTTCTTTCAAGGCTCATGTGACTTCATCCAGATAATAAATTAGCAACTGGGAATGGAAAACCAAAGCCAGTTCCATTCTTTAAACTCTTAATGCAAACTCCCTCAGGGTACTTTGGGGGAAAATTCAGCTACAGTAGACATTTTTCCCTTCCTTAAAAATTGGCTCTAAAAAAAAAAAATCCCTTGACTGACTCATTTAGACTTATGTAAAATATTCTGCTGGAAAGTTCTTAGTGATGTGATATGTCAGGATTTCAATCATCTGTCGTGGGAAAGAAGAGAAGGTACAGTGCATAGACACATGACTACTGCAGTCAAACAACTACTTCATATTCAAAACATAAGCACTCATCAGGAAGAGTTTAAATCTTCTGCAAATCTACAATAGTTTCAAAAGCTCCAGAGCTTAAGTTTTATGAAAGCACTATTTTAGTGGCTAGGCTTTTAAAAACAATTATTTCTACTTAGTTGATATTTTAATATCTTTAATCTCTTGTAGCTGAAATTGAAAAAAATACTTCTGAGTTTTAGACTCTCCAGTTCCGAAATTTTTTTCAAATTATTCATTGCATAAGATGTAATAATGAAAGGGGATGTTTCTGAAAAAGGAATGTGTATAAACACTGTGAAATCCCAACTTCGTTATGAAAGATGAGCTTAATGCTC
The DNA here is from genome assembly GCA_028565335.1 of Limnodromus scolopaceus. NCBI lineage: Eukaryota > Metazoa > Chordata > Aves > Charadriiformes > Scolopacidae > Limnodromus > Limnodromus scolopaceus. The sequence goes on from JAOXNO010000001.1 coordinate 122,479,477, forward strand.
CTTGCTCTAAAATGTTATACCTTCTAGCATCCTAAACAGATAAGGCTATATGTCAAAGTACAGAGATAAGACATTTAAAACTCATGCTTTGTTTTTCATGGGTGCCTCATCTACTCCTGGCAGAATGATTCTTCGTTCTATCTGAAACTGAAAGAACTCTTGAAATAACGAATGTTCTTAAAGTAAGAAAAGCAAAGCTCACCAAGAATTGGAGCACTGGAAGCTAAGCTTCAGAATACTTGCCAGCACATGTCATAATAAGGACTGATGGGGAACCTTCTACTCAATATAGGTCTATGGAAAATCCCTGAAAACCTTCAGGTTCAAAGTGTTGAAAAAACAGCCTCTTTTTGCTTCCCAGACTGTGAGAGAAAGGCTAATTGAGTTTTCTGGCCATAACAGTGTTGATATGTTGCAGTTCTGACTTTGCACAGTTGATTAACTACTGTTAATCTACTTGTAATGGAGCAAGGTGAATCTGCATTGTATTTCAAATAAGGATGGCTGTTCTCTGATCAAATCCAACCTTACCTCATGTTCACACTCTAAGCCTGATCATCTGAGCAGGAGGCTTTCATGTGACTTCATAGGGTGCTTCAGCAGGTGCACCTGCCTCCAGGGTGCATGTGCCACTGCTGTGTATCCCAGAGCTTGATTACAGCTCCATCATATGGAATTGAGGGTCCTGTCAGAACTGGATGCAACTAGCTGAAGTTAACAATGCTTTTGAGTAAATTTAAAACATAAGCACAGGCTGTTCTTGCGCAGTGTGGCTACCAGCAGCCTGAACTGTAGGCTGAGCATTTGACACCTTAGCCCCAGTCATTGACAGTGTACCCAGAATGGCATGATGGTAACTATTAGCACTTCTGGAAACAGAATAGCATGTGAACAGTGTTTTATTGTAAAAGATAAAATATTGGATGTAGTAGTACCTGATTGAAAGTAGTGGGTGGTTGGGTATTCCAGTAAGTGCTATGTTAGTAAGGAAGAGAAAAGCTTGCTTGTTTGTTGTAAATACTCTGGCTGCAGTTCCTTGACAGAGAACTGTTAATAAAGGAGAGATGAAGTCTTGAAATAGACAGGTGTATTCCCTGTATATAACACCAAGTGGCAGGCAGTGCTGTTGTTGGAGTACTGTATTAGTTTTAAAAAAAGTTCTCAAGCTACAACTCCTAATAACTACTAGATCGAGGTTATACTATGTGCTTGAGTCTAGACAGGTACAAAACTTGTAAAGAGAAAGTTGTATTATGTTAAAATCCAAACCAATTGAGAGTGGATGGGATGGAATATGTAATATGATACATACCTATGCTGACTGGGGAAGAAAAAAATATTTAATTTCACTTCAAATTTCTTATTAAATATTTTCATCTAATTCAATTAGAATGCTGCTGGCAGCAGTTTACAGAACGCTTGTCAAAGTAAAGAACAACTTGGTTTGGTTTTGTTTTCAGAGCTTCAAGTGCCAAATAATTTAAATCCAATCAGGTCCTAAAACTGGCACTGGAATTAGACCTGCATTATTTTTTTTGTTTTTGTATAAGAGTTTACCTGTGTAGGAATGGACTTCAGAGGCATTTCATGCAGACATGTGTGTGACTGGAATGAAGATACCCCTTTACAGCGTTGTGAACCAGAAATTGCATTGCCTTACCTCCAGTGTGCATGCAGCTTATTTAATGAGGTGATGACCGAAGTACCTAAGCCTGAATATACTGAAAGGCAACAAAAGCTGAGTTGTCTAGGTATAATGATGCATGGGATTTGATCTGTTCTGTCCCCTCCTACCCTGATGGGAAGTTTATCCACTTACTGCTGTTCATAAGGAATTAAGAAAACTAAATTCAGATGTTTCTTCAGTGCATATGTTTGTTCAAAGATAGTCTATTCAAGCATGAACCAAGATACTTCAGAGGCAATTATCAAAATCAGTAGAAAATGCAGGTGTGTGAAATGTAACTCCTTTTTACATAAGAAACATGCTTGATGTTTAGTAATGAACAAGCTCAAGTTTATTTAATGAGTTTTATATTTGTTATTTGAATGCTGAGTTTCTGTCTTGGTTCTGGAAAGCTTACCAGCAATGCTATAGGATCACTTACTTATGAAATATAGCGCTGGTACTCAAATAATGCTTATGAGTTAATTTTGAGCTGTTTCAGAGCATATAGTATGTCCTACACATGATCTTTCCTGTGATCCCTAGAGTAGGTTTCCGAACTCCAGTGTTCTGAAATGAACATGTTTTTACTGGCTCTACTGATCAGCATATCTGGTTAAGATTTTTTCCAGAAAGAATAAGATCCAATGATTTGTGATTTAGCATAATCATAATGTGGGACTGACAAAGATAAGAAATGTGGTTTTTGGAAGAAAAAAAAGTACTCTGGATTGCATTTCTATATGTTTGGTTCTTTGCTGGTGTGTTTTTATATTATTAGTATTTTACCGAGGTGAATTAACTTTCACCTTATTCTTGGACAGTGGTAAAGCTTCATTGAAACAGAAATACCTAGATATCATCTCAAGCTCCAACAGGGTAGGTTCAGACTGAACATTAGGAAAGAATTTTTCACAGAAAGAGTAGTCAGGCATTGGAATAGGCTGCCCAGGGAGGGGGTTGAGTCACCATCCCTGGCTGTGTTTGAGTTGTTTAGATGTGGTGTTGGGAGATATGGTGTAGGGGAGAACTTTGTAGAGTAGGGTAGATGGTTGGACTCGATGATCCCAAGGGTCTCTTCCAACCTAGATGACTCTATGATTCTGTAGTTTTGTTATATTCAGGTATATGTTTCAAAGCTATAATTACAGTAGGCTCTTGGTTAAGAGAGCTTAATTAACTTTCTTATTTTGGGAGAAAGTTGGTGTCATAATATTTAATGACCATAGGTTTATTTCATAGGAATAATCTTAATTAGAATTGATATCTTTGTGTCTTGAAGACTAAAGAGGCTATATACCAGTTTAAACATAACTAACTGACGTCTGGGATACTTAAAAAAAAAAAAGGCAACAAAATCCTCCCAAAACCACCAACAACATAAAACACTACAGAACAAGAGTTTATCTTCCTTTAGTCAGGGTCATATTTACCTGTGTTCTTAAGTCCATTAATAAATTTCAAATTCTAAAGGATAAATTTCCTGATAGAGCAACTGGACCATGCTTTGCTTAACAGAGCTAATTTTGAGATACAGCTTTATAATGTCCTTGAATTATTTCAGTGGATATTTTTATCAAAAATATGCTACAACTGGAATGAAATCATCTTTCAAAGGAAAATTTGCAATTGTAGCACAGATAGCAGAATCCCCGTTCAGCTGGCCTTTCTCCTCCCTTATCCAATCTTAACAAACCAAAGTGAGAGCGGAGTTGAAGGACAGAGTGCTTGCACAAGATGGAAGTTGCACTTTGTCACTACTGTTTTTGTTCATCAGAATGTGTAGAACACATATTTTTTCCTTCTTGATGGAGTTGGTTTCAATTTTGCCATGGAATTGTGATTTTTAACATAGATGAGTTTATATTTATCTCTCGGAGTAGCAGACTGGATTATAAGTTCTTCCTGAATTTGACCATACTTTAGTTATAAAAAAAAAATATATACGTGCATAAAAACATAGAAGGATGAAAGCCATAGCTCTAAGAGCATACCATAGAGATGTGTATGCTTCTGTTTTCTTCTCACTCTGCATTCTGCATGCAGTTACAGAAACCAAGACTAGAGGGAAATATACCTCACTGTGTGCTATGCTGAAATAGAGACTGAGGCATGTCAGAAAAGATCCAAAACTTTTTAGCAGTATTTTCCCTCTGGATGCTACTTCTTTTTAGCAGCACTTCCCTCTTGCATCCCTCTGGATATAAGCTTCTGTACTGTACTACTGTGCTACAGACAGAAATTGTGATGGTAACAGTAGTCAGATGAGTGTGGGGAGCTATGGTTTGCTTCCCAGACTGACTCCTGTCTGCTAATGGGGATTGGGCAAATCCTGTGGTCTCTTCTCCCTCTATGAAATAGAAAAACTAGCACTTGGGATAGCGTTTTGGGAATGTGCATGTGTTGGTGGCTTTTTTCCCCCACCAGTACACCTCAACATCAGAGGTGCGTTAACAGTTCTATTGCATTTTGTAGAACAACATAATAAATAACTAGCTGGCTAGTAAACTGTAGGAGGAGACAAGATATCCTGGAACATGGAAAAGGTAGCACAGAAAATGCACTCCTTTCTTTCAGCAAGGCAAACTGTTATCCTGGTGAGATTTTGTATTTGGTTTTTTTTTTTATGTCTTTCTGAAGCCCTGTCTGTGAAATCATTTAGCTATACTGAATCGCTGCTTCCTGTGAAGAACAACAAGAATCGTACCCTCGTTAAACTGTAGTAGAGCTGAAATAAGAATCAATCACCCAGTGTCTGTTACTCTGCCTTCTGTCCGCAGACAAAGCTCTGCATTCAGGGGCTTCAATATTTAGGATTGGCAATGCTGGTACCACATTCTTGATTTAAGTCTTGTACAATGATTGTAATAGTTTCAGGGGTACAGTGACATCTTCACTTAAGAAAGCGGCCTTTAAAAACACTCTAGCAAATATTAGTAATGGTAACCCATTTTGGGGGAGGAAAAGGGGATTGGGCAGAGAAGAGCAATCTCAGTTGAACAAACATGAGTGGTTCTGCAGAAGCCTGTGTCCTGTTCTACCCAGAAGTGTCCTGGACCTCTTCATTGGGCAACATACTAATGATTAAGTGTTACATGAAGGAGTAAAGATTGTGGAATCTGTAGTTAACAGAACAACAAAGTTCCAAGAATGGAAGTGGATTTTATGCAAGTGGCAAAGCTGCTAAAAGGTGTTGAAAAATTGCAAAGCACATGTGTAAGATGTGGCTTTTTAGTATCATGGATTGCTCTGTAATGCACAAAGAATACACCAACTTCTAGGGTCCTGAATCTGACCCTTCAGAAAAAGAAGGGGAGAGAGTGTGCAGGTGGTACTGCAGCAATGGGTGTTAGCCTAAACTGTCTCAATGCTTAACAGAGGAATATGGAGCTGTAATTCAATTGTATAAGAACTTGAAGAACATAAACCACCTTGGTTTAAATAAGTCTTTGTAAGTGAATACTCTATTTGCAGAGCCATATCTCCTGCTGTCAATTTTCACATCAGATTATACTAATCCTACTTAAATAGTTATATAACCAATTAGTGGTAGGTGTTATCAACTCACTGTAGCCTTGAAAGAGTTTAGTATTCAAGTAACACATTATTTGTGGAGAAGTTTGCGTGATAAAAGATGTGGATTAGAATTTTGGTCACTCTCCTGTGTGTGTGTCTATAATTATGAAGTCTTTATTGCTAAATGCATTCTCTAACTATGTTTTTTTTAACTATAGTTGCATATAATGCAGAAATCTTAAATACAAACAATTCTAAGCACCAGTCCTATAGTTCCTATGGCAGAAGGTGACCAGCTACTTGAAAGATGCTTTATTATCCTAGAACTAGCTATACCAATTAAATAATCAAAATCCTGTCTAGTAGTGAGAGAAGTTTAAAAAAAGCCAAAAATCATGTAAATAACTGCACAGCATGGAAAATTGCATCCCCATTGCTTCACAAGATAGTTCTTACCAGAAGAAACCAATATATTTCTGGCAGCAATTTTCTGGCGATATAAAAAAGGGAAATGTAACTCTTGCAGAGTGAAAATGCTCTATGGAAAATGGTAAACTGTTGAGCTGCTTCATTTTAGAAATAAACAAATGTAGGTCACTCGTGGTTGAACTCCTGAGGAGTAACTGGCCTTTCTGAGGTCATAAAGGCCTGATGTTTCATGAATGCTGCTTCAGTAAGTGACATCCTTTGTACCTTAATTGACACTTGAAAGTACTTTGGTTAGAGGATAAGGCTTTTTGAGGCTTATATTTACTGTTATAGTCTCTTGTTGAGATCTGCGAAGTATGTATTAGAATGTCAGCATGCTGCAAGTGGAACTTTTTGAGCCCATTCCTTTAAAACAAAATATCTGGGACTCTTGCACTGTCAGGTATGTTATATGTGTTTAAAGCCTTAGAGTATGTTTTTGGGTAATGTATTGCATCTTTTGACCCTTCCTATATTTCAGCTTTTCAATATACAAACTAAGCATGAGATTGTAGCACTGACCATTAAAACTGTCCAGCAGTTGTTCAATCATAGAATCATCTAGGTTTGAAGGTACCTTCAAGATCATCTAGTCCAACCATCAACCTAACTCTGACAAAAACCCATCACTAAACCATGTCTGCCAGCACTATGTCAACCCGTCTTTTGAACACCTACAGGGATGGTGCCTCAAACACTTCCCTGGGCAGCCCATTCCAATGCTTAATAACCCTTTCAGTGTAAAAATTTTTCCTAATATCTAATCTGAACCTCCCCTGGTGCAACTTGAGGCCATTTCCTCTAGTCCTATCACCTGTGACTCGGGAGAAGAGACGGACCCCTGCCTCTCTACAACCTCCTTTCAGGTGGTTGTAGAAAGCAAGGTCTCCCCTCAGCCTCCTTTTCTCTAGGCTGAACAACCCCAGCTCCCTTAGCCTCTTCTCATAAGACTTGTGCTTCAGACCCCTCACCAGCTTCGTTGCCCTTCTCTGGACCTCCTCCAGCACCTCAATGTCTTTTTTGTGGTAAGGGGCCCAAAAGTGGACACAGTTTTTAGCAAAGCCTTTTTAAATACAAACAAAAAACCACCCAAAACCCAACCCTTTAATTCAGAGCTGCTGGAAGTGATGATCTTAAGCTTTTTGTGTACTTGCCTGTTCTCTGATGGAAGCTACTAAAAGCGAACCCAAGTACTTGAGGTTAAATTCTGCCCCAACATCCGTAAGGATTGACTGGAATGTAGTAGGGCTCTGTGTTGGTGAGAAAGTTTTGTGTTGTAGAGTTGAATTTTTGTTTTTGTCTTCTTTAAATCAGAACTTGTTTCAGATTCTTGTCATTTTGTACCATAACTTATAACCCAGTTATCTGTACACTAAGCCCACATAGCCTGGCTTCTGGCAGTGATGAGATGGAGCCCTCTTCTACCCACAGGCCTATGTGAGTGCAGTTCAGATTTTGATTGATGGACAGATATAGCCTATATAGTCTGGAGGTGGTGTAGGAATAAAGATTATTAGTGTAGGGAAGGAGCATTTCCCAGTCTTGGGTCTGTGTTGCAGTTTTGTGTCTTTCAGCTCCATTATCTGCTTATCTGCATTCCCTTACAAAGTATGTACTCTAGCATGGTGGTATAAGCAGTTCAATTTTAATACCTCTTGCTGGAAGAGGTTAAGAAGAAAAGATACAGAAAAATCTATTCATCTCTAGAAAGATTTCTTTTAAATGCTTTTGCATAACAAGTTGTTTAAATATTTAATGTGATGTAAACATACAGATTCTTTACAAGGAATGGCTTCATGAAATAGCTATTCAAAGCAGATGTATATATCTTATAATATGACAGTAGGACTGGAAGATGCTTATTTAAGGAAGAGAAAAATGTATTCCATAAAACGATTGGATAATAGATATGTAAGTTTCTAGCTTGCAAGCTTTTCCTGAAGCACTAATGGGATTGTAGACCTCAGAAGCTTTGCAGCAGCATATTTCAAATATTCAAACTCAATGGGGCACATATCCTAAGTTAGTGTACATACACAGGAGTATATTTGCATTGTGACTCTCTCAATCTTGCATACATATGTGCACAACTGAATCTCTCATAAGGAATGTAATTTACAACCTAGTGAAATTCTCTAGGCTATAAATTTTGGTAAGAGGATGCTTTTTCAAGGTTCATGTCCTGTATGTCTTTCTGTAAACCTGCTTTCTCAAATGCTCATTTCCCTGAAACTCTCTGACTCACAGGAGACTAATGGGGGATCCCTTTTGATTTACCATCTGTGCTGTAAATTCTCCCCACAAATCCCTGTTCATGAAACGCTTGCTTCCTCTCTCATTTAACACTACCTATAATGCACTTTTATATGTGGTAGCTTGTTGCCATGCTGCTGCTTGGCCTGAGTGATGGTAGTTGTTCTCAGGCTGGCTGGTGGTGATGGCCTTTTCACTTGCATTTGATTGCTAGATTACGTATTTCTGGTTTGAAGCACATCCATTAGACTCCTCTAACTGCAGTTAGAGTTATGTGTCTGCTCCTGATTTTTGTGCAGCCAGTACGGGATCTCAGAGGTAGGATCAAGATGAGGAGAGTTTAAAATATTGTTAAAGGGAATTATTAAACTGTGAAAGCCCCAAAGCAGCTGCTTCTGTCCTAACCCTCTGTAGAACTTCACCTTGAATTAGTTTGGCAATGGTCCTTTCTGGTCTACAAAACTGATGAAACTGATGTTTCTCTCAAGACTGTGATCTCAACTGGAGTATATCTGTCCCAGCAGAGACTGGTGTTGGGCTCAAAAAAGTCATGCGATGTGTTGTAGTTGGCTTTTCTTTCAGAAAGTACTTCATATTACTCTAGCCCTTTGAATAAGTTATAATCAGAAGTGAAATCTATGTGGAGCAGTAAGTCCTGATACTGTGTACAAACGACTGAAACTTGTCATGGCTCATCTATGGGACTTGTCTTGTCAAAGGTTTTCCATAGTCCATCCCTCCCAATTACCTATTACTGCACCTCTGGAGTCTAATCTCAGCCACAGAGGAAATGACTGGAAGAAGAGTGAAATAAAGTTTTCTACTGGAATTAGTGTTTTTATATTCACTATCTATATAACTGGCCTACTTGTTTACATGAAGGAAAATCTCCAAGGAAATCATAGCAAGCCTCGGCAGTCATTCAGCCCAGCAGCCCTGTGACAGCTGAGGGTTTTGTAAGCTCCTTGCTTACTTTCCTCCCAACTCTACCCATCCCCAAATTACATTGCCTCTAATAAAACAACCTTTTTGGTTTGTGACTTTTTTCCTATTAAGCTTGATTTCACATCTATTTGACCTGTTTTCCTGCTGCCTCCCCTGCTCTGGAATGAGTGGGAGTGTAGTGTTGTCGCCTTCAAAGTACAAATGGAATTGATGTCGAAAAAGTGTAGTAATAGGAAGGAGCTTTTAAAATAGTTTTTTTTTCTGTGCTTCAGAAATTTGTTTCAGTATTTGAAACATCTCAGAATAATGACTTTCTGCTACTGAACCCAGAAGAACTGATAATTTAATTTTGAATATGCTCATAGCATCTCTTAATGTTTGGGGGTTTATTGGAGCAATTCATAGATGATACCTAACTTAAGATTTATTTTAATGAATTTAGGCTGAGAATCCACAGTATAGTGAATATTCTAATGGATGCTGCCAAATAAGTGTTCAGTTGTGACGGATTCAGTGGCATGAGCAGGGCTTCAGGTGTGATCAGCCTCATTCTTGCTTTATATTTTATTGTCTTATAAAAGTTATGCAGTTGTAATAAAATTGTAAACAAATCCAGGCATTTATGAGCTTGAAAATGATCTACTGAATCAAAGCACAGTAGCTGAGACCTGTTGTGTGTGTGAATCATTGTCACTGTTCTCTTGAGGTAGTTTTTGCTTAATTTAGGTTTTGTGAGAAATGTTCTACTCTTCATAATTAATTACTTATCAATAGAAGCTACTTAAAGAAAAGACTGCCCTCAAGTCCATGTTACTGACAATGAGGATCATTATCAAGATGACACATCAGTGGTGAATATGATGTTGTTGGCAGCACACATTGTCCTTGCAGAATGACAGAAAATCTGGTTTCTCCTGCATGCTTTGCATGAGGTCAGAAGTACCATTGTTTCTTTTAAAAACTGAATGTTTTTCCTCTTGTAAAATAATAATCCTGCTTACTTTGGGCTGTGGTGAGTGTTTACTGATGAGTACTGTGAACACAATCACTAGGCTGTAGTGAGGTCAGTGAAGCACAAAAGAAACCATAAAAGCAAAAAAGATAAATCCTGCATTTTATAAATATTTAAATACGTATTTTCAGCAAAATATCCAGGATGCAATATACAGCATATCTCTGTTACTGGTTTTAGCTATATCGAGAGAGAACTTTAATTGTTTGCCATGTGGTTACTAGTATTGAGAAAGTGAGCCTTGACTTCAAAGAGCTTAAAGGAAAGCATGTAAACCTCTAGTCAATAATTATCTATCATTAACCACCACCCCTCAAGTGGGGGTTTTGTATCACAGCATTGTATCTCTATTGAAACACTAGTAATTCTCCAGCTTTGTTTATTCATATCATCTTGCTGAGGCTTGGGGAATAAACTTTGATCTTTACTCAGTGGTCAGTTAATGAAGCCCACCTGAGAGCTGCCAGCTAGGACAATGACTATCTAGCCTTGTGTTAAGCTCCTTAGTCTGTCTCTTTTTCAGTCCAGTGAAGCAAGAGAGTAATTCTGTTTAGTTAAGAGCAAACCCCCAGCTCTCCTGTCTCTCATCGGTGGTCATGCCCTCCTGGCTCTCTTCAGAGAGCATCCATGTTCATCTTGGGTGTTGTATGCCCACCTCTTGAGCATCTTAGCCTCAGGGGCAAGAAAGGCATCGCTCTTGTCCTCTGCAGCTCAGGATCCTGTGCAGACCCGCTGGCAAGGAAGTGGGCTGCTTGGCCCATCCCTGGTGGCTCTGCCTGGCTTTCTGCAGGGGCAGGGCTAGCTATTCTTGCAGGTGCTGAATACGATCCACTTGCATCACTAAGTTCTAATGTTTCATGCACTTTTGTTGGATGACGTTAATATTTATGAAGCACTTTCTATTCAGAAGTTAGGGGAACACAGAACACCTTTGGGAGCTACTGTGCTATTACTACCTACCTTATAGATGAGAAAGTAAATTGATTTGCCAAAGGCCACACAAAGTCTCTAAGGGAACTAGAAATATAATGTGGATCTATCAAAGGGTCCTTTTACCTACACCATAATACCTTTGCTTTAGAGATAATAGCAAGAATATTGGAAACATAATACTGGTAAGAACTGGAACTATTAAAAAGTAATGCAAATACAAACCATTTTTCTGGTGCAATTACCACATAGAGCTTTCTTGCGGTTGCTTCTATGCAGTGACTTCCTTTCTATTAGTAAATTAATGCCTCAGCCATGCCATCTGACTGCCTGCCAGCTGAGTTTTGCTTAATGTTGAATGAGCCTGAGGCAGAGATAGTAGGTCCTGTGCCAGCAGTGAAGCCAGCTTGGTTCTCTGACTATGTTTTTTCATTTTGTTTCAGTGGTTTTGTCCAAAATAGTCTGCCTGTAGCACTGGACCTAGAAATGAGATGTTTGTGAGTATCATCCCACCTACACAGAGTGGGAACTGATTTGCAGTATTTGTGTTGCTAGGCTTTGACAGGTTCACATAGAAGAAGAAAACAAGTTTGTCTGATCAGCAGAGACACAGAAAGCATCCCTTGCATGTATTTCTTAGTCAGGGATGAGGACCCAAACTGTAGCAAAGAAATGAAAGGGTAATTGGTTTGAAAGTAAAAGTTTCCATCCTTAAAACTACACTTTTGGCTTGTTGGATCAGTGTGTGATTATTTGCAGCTCTGAGGTGGATGTCATAAGCAGGAACATATTTTGCAGAGGAGATGCACTTAGTGTGAACTGTTTTCTGAAAAAGCATCAAAGATCTGCTACTTTCAAAACTGGGCTCTTTCTCATACTGTTACAGCAGACACGGGACATCAGCAGTCTAAAAATGAGCCGCTCTGGTGAGAAATACTAGATCTATAATGGTATGTTAGTGATGTGTCTTCCCATTAAGTACTCTGTAATCATATTATGTTAGGACAGTATAGCTTTACTGTGGTGTTTCACAGTGCCTAATGTGCACCACATAATTGCATTAGTAAGCATGAGAGCAGAAGACTTCTTACAGTGCAGTGCTTCCACAGGTTTGCATCAATACAGCCTTGCCTTTGTTAAAACAGTATTACCCAGGATTTACATCCAGAATTGAGCCTCAGGAAGAGCTGTAGATCAAGAATCATTTATTAGCTGTGTTGCTTCTTATGTGGCTTGCTTTTCAGCTTTCCTAGTGTTCTTCCAGTTGCTGTTAATGGTCTTTAGAGAAACTACAGCTGAAAAGCCTTACCAAGAATTTCAGTAGGCACCAAAAAGTGCAGTATCACGGTACTTCTCTGATTATCTTGCAGAGACTTCTGCCATGTTGTAAATTTTCCTTCAAGACTCTTGATATGGCCCAAGTTTCCAAATCAAGATGCAGGAATAAACACAACTTGAGGCTAGTGAGTGCTTACTTGATAAAAATGACGCAGTTACCCCTGTGCGTGTCTTCAACTGGGATGTTTGTGAGGTATCTCAGCTCTTGGGCATTGCAGATTGTTCTAATGAGTGTTTCAGGGTGGTTGATCTTCCCTTGTTGGGCCTGAGTAGCAAGTTACGAATTGCTTTGGGCATGTGGACACACAAGAGGTAGCTTTGACCTTCTCTCCAAAGCTCTGCTTGCCAGAATTCTCACCCAAAGTGTATTGAAATCTCTCAGCTGATTTTTTTCTCAGTGTGATCAAAAAAGAATTGCAGGTAACATAGACCCTCAGTCAGAAAGGCAGTATGTACCGTTAACTAAAGGCAGTAGGTTGCCAATTTGCTAAATAACAGGCAGTTTGAAACCCCTTTATTTGCGTATAGGAAATCCAAGTCACGAGACCTGTGATTTGTATTAATATAGCAAAACAGAGATTGATAGATTGATGTTGGCATGCCTCTCAGCTGCCAGCTGCCTCATAATGACTAGCCCAGCTGTGATACAAGTAGGAATAATTTCTAGGCTTTATCTTTAATTTTAGAGTGCTTATTTATTTATGTTTGGTAGTATTTTATTTAATAGTTTGTTGAATTGTTTTTAGTATTCCTGAAGAGTTGCAAATATCTCTTTGGACCAAAGGGAAGCTGGATAATACATCTGAGATCTTAAAGAATTAACCACTGGTCAATGACAGCAGGTGCCAGCTCAAGGATGCAAGAACAAAAGACTCCACACACTCTTCCCTTTCTCTTTTAACCCTGTAAAAATCCTGTAGTGGGTCAGGGCTAGAGACAGTCATAACTGGTGATGAGCTGAGGTAAAAGAAGTAGGTGGCATACTGATTTCCTTCCGTTCCATTGCCATCTCTGTACATTGTGCATATTAGGATACAGTGCTGTCACCAGCCTGCTGGTGCTATCCTGTGATTATTGTAGCCAGAAACACTAGCAAGCCTGACTAGTACCCTTTCCACTTGAGTAAGGGTTGAGCTGAGGGTTGCTTATGGCTGAGGCATCTGTTCCAGCATTTAACCACCTTTTTTTTTTTCTTTTCAAGCTTTGTGCTCTTATATAGCTAACTGGTTATTAGATGGGGAATCAGTGCAGCGTGGAGATAATACAGCAATAACTTTCATCGCTTCTAATTCTGTGATCCCTCTGTCCCTACTGCTGCTCACTGCCCTTTGGGAGGTCTCAAAACTTCAGAGCTGTCTAGGTGAAAGCAATTCTTGCTGCTCAGGTAAGTGACCAAGAAAGGGAGATGGGTAGAGCTCGGCGAAGAGTTGGTATTGCATCTGTTGTTACCAGGGAAGGGAGAGGTGCTACCCTTAGGTGCTATTTCATAGTCCCCAGTTCTTCAGCGCTAATATCAGGAGCGATCCTGAATTTTGTGTATTACCATGTCCTGGAAAGTTCAGCAGAGCTGAGTGTGTTTTGGTTGATGGGGGCAAACAATTAGTTACCAATGGTTGTAAATGCCATGCCTGGTGGTGTGGTTTTTTTCTACTTCTTGATCTTAGGCTTTTCCCAGTTAAAGAAACTAGTCAGAATTCAAGGAAGAAATTTTGGTCATCCATAGGGATAAAGAATTAACTTTCGCAGTGCAGTAGTTAATAATTTCTGTGTTGTCTGGATCTATTGTGGGGAAAATAAGGATGTGCTTCTCGTTTCCCATCTCTTTTAGAAACATTCTATCCCACCCCATGTGTTTAATCTAAATTGGCTCAATATTAACCAGGTAAGTGTTAAGAATTCATGTGTGTGCCTTTTTTAGTTTTTGATGGTGTGGTGGTTTTTTTTAAAGCTAGTAGTTATGTGAACTTGACTATGAAAAATGAAAACCCTTAAGATTCATTGTGTCTCAGATTATCTTTGGCTGTACTCATGCCGTAGTGCTGTTCTTATTCTTTATTCCCATCAGAAGCAGAACTCAGTGAAGTCCGCTTCTAATTTGTGCTCTTTCAGAGAATGGACCTCTTCTTTCTGGCAACTTTAACTCTGATTGTTCAGTCTTTGTATTGGCTTGATTGTCTTCTATAGTAGCATCATGGTTTCTGTAATAGCCTTTTTTTTTTAATGGTAGGATGACCAGAACAGTACAGAGCTACCTTTCAGAAGACTAGAATGAATCTGTGAGGTGTGTGAATGAAGCACCATAGGACCTGATGTCTTTTTCTTTTTTTCCAGCTTTTTATGTTAGTACTGTGTCAAGAGGTGGTGTGTAGCTGGGTCTGGAGAGATTCTAAGACAATGAATCCTCTTTGAGGAAGAGGAATATGGGAAAAAGATGAGTAGAAAAAAATCTACTGTGTCCTTTTTTGTTTTCTATTTGTCAACAGCTGATTAAAAATGTGTTAACGCACTGTTTCCCATCCAAGTTGAAAATACATCTTTATGTTAAGAAGTCAGATTCAGGATGCTGTAGTGTGTTTTAAGCTGGAGCAGGCAGGATTTAAAAGGAACAATTTTCCAGTTAGGCAGTTGAAGCTGGAAATCCTTGTGCAGGTACATGCCTGTGAATGAAAAGTTGTCTGGAGACAATGTTGTAGTTTGGGCTGGGCTGGCCACTAAAACAAATGATAGATGCTCTCTTTTACTTCTCTCCTCTTCAGAGAAGAGAGAGTATCTCCCTTCAGGGAGAAAAGGATGAGAGAGAAAGACTGAGTCTAAAAAACTAAACTGTTTAGAAGAAATGTAAAATTTCTTCTAAATTTAAATTTAAATTAAAAAAAATATAAAAAAAGAATAATTAAATATAAACAATATATACAAACTCGGTATCAAGCTTCCAGGATGAAGATTGTGTCACTGGCAGGCGCTGGGAAAGTCCCAGAGTGGACTCAGCAAGAGACAGGAACTGCATTCTGGATCTTGATTCAGGAATGTGGATTGGGATCAAAGGCCGACAAACAGACAGGGTTC
Source organism: Limnodromus scolopaceus (assembly GCA_028565335.1). Classification (NCBI taxonomy): domain Eukaryota; kingdom Metazoa; phylum Chordata; class Aves; order Charadriiformes; family Scolopacidae; genus Limnodromus; species Limnodromus scolopaceus. The sequence goes on from JAOXNO010000001.1 coordinate 122,494,671, forward strand.
TCCGTGGTCATTTGCCATTGAAGAGAGAGGGCTGAACCTTTGATCACTTAGCTTTTATACTGAGCAGATGGGATGGAATACCCTGTTGGTCAGTTTGGGGTCACCTGTCCTGTCCCCTCCTCCCTGCAGGTGTGACCCCTCTATGGTTTTCCACTTCTGGCCTTCCAACAGGGCAAACAACAAAGTTAGCAATAAGTATAAGCAAGAGCCTCTCTGCATGTCATTTCTGGGCATAAATTAGAAACAATCAAGTCTTATTACTCTGGGAGTGGACAGCATATGAAAAATGTTGTTAATTTCAGAGAGTTAGAAGAGGCTTAACTGAGAAGTAAAACTACTGAACTACTGAAGATTGATTCTGTTTTACCTCAAGCCAGGATGGACAGGTTAGTCTGCTTACTTCAATGGTTACTTTTCTGCCTTTCTGAACTGACATTTAAAATACTTCATCTCCCCTAAAAATAGGAACAAAATCTAGCTTTCTAGCTTTTTTTCATCAACTTCTCATAGGTAGGTACTTTTTCTTAGTGAAGTCAAGAGAGGGTCATATTGGTAAATAATTCAGTTTACTTTATAGTCTGAGCTTCTTAGGCAGTGTGACAACAAAGTTACACATTAAAACACCCAAGAAATAAAACACTGAAGGTAAAAACTGCACAGATAAACACCATTAAATCATTGTATGTGCTTTGGGTTTTTTTTTCTCAAATAAAAATGTGTTCAATTCTCTTAAAACACACAGACTTTAGCAAGTCTGCTTCCTCAAAGAGGTGACACAAGTTTCAAGAAGCAGAGTCCAAGGTACAGCCAGGACCATGCTCTGCCCTAGAAAACAAATTCATTAGAGAGTGCTGCACACTCAACCTAGAGGATCTCAGGTTCTTCACTTTTATAATAAAAGAGCACTAAGTGCCTGGCCTCCAGTTGACTCAACAGTGTGAGTAAAGAAAATTGCTGGAAAGCCAAAAAATGAATTATCAGTGATTCTTTCACATTTGTCCAAAATTACTTTTTTTTTTCTTTCTTAATGAAAGCAGCATATGTTTCCTCTAGTGTGTAGAAATCTGGATGGTAGATGGCATCTCCTTGTCTTGCGCTTGATTTGGGGAGGGTACTGCTGCTGCTTAGGAGAAAAGTAAACCTCTTCAGCATCTAGTCTGTCTGAATCTTATGCTAGCCTAAAAAAGAAAAGTAATACTAGACCCACGCTGCTTATTACCTATAGGCACCTGTCCAAAAATACTAGCAACTTCCATGTTGTGAGCTTCTGCCACAGAGGCATACAGCAGTAAGCTTTTAAGAAGCATTGGAGTGGTGACAGCTGAAAGGAAATGTGTCAACTATTTGGGATAGGGTGGGATGTGCACTTGTCTAATTATTTTGGACAGCAGTGAAAGCTACGCATCTGAGCCTGCCTGTTAACAGGCAGGATAGAGCATTAGCCAGGTAGACAAAGCATCTAGTCAAATCATGCAAAAATGGGAAATCTCACGAACATGAATTTTAAGTGCATGTGTGTTGCTTGTGTCTGCAACCTTCCTTCAGTGGATGCTCCAACAGGTAAACTTCAAAGCTGCCCAAGCAGAAAAGGTGAGTGTTTCAGAAGTATTTGAGATCTAATTTTGAACATAAGTTTACATTACTAATTAGTATTCTTTTGAGCTAAAGAAACCCTGTCAAGGATCAGAAACCTTTGTATGGCACACTTAGGACTGCCTTTGACTGCGGATCCAAATCCTTGCAAGGACCTTGTTATAAGCAGCTCTTAACTTGGAGACAAATAAACTCCAGGTTCTTAAGTAGCAGAATCGGACTTTTCAGAAAGTTTACAAAGACAGGAAGTGGAAACCTTTTAAAAAACTACTTAGTGTCTGCAGGAGATCAGGATTTACCCAGTTTGCTCTTCAGCATTAGGTCTGGGTGCTTAGTTTTCACAAATAAGAAGTCTTTTGCCATCAAATAAGTACTCTCCCTTCACCATTAGAGGATGCCATGTATCTGATTCTTCAAAATATGTTGTTAATGCTCTGATGTTTTCTGTGAACTGCCCTGGTGAGCATCAGAAAATAGAGCATTTAAGGAGAGATATGTAGAATTTCTAGACTTTGTACAAATTTTAGGCTTTAAAAAACAATCAAAACAACTTAGTAGAGGAGAGCCAGTACATCCGTTCCTTCTGTAATCTGGTAGAGGATAATTAAAAATGGTAATAAACTACATTTAAGGAGCTAATGTGATTTGCTTTGACTCTTTTGATGATATTGAAAGGATAACTTGGTTTTGTTTAGGAAGTTATGAAGATTTTACTCCAAATAAAAAAATGAATTAATACAATAACAAACAAATCTGAAAACTGTATGTGCTGTTGCTCTAGGCCAATATATCACATCATACAGGTTGGTTTCACTCAAGGTGAAAGCAGGGGAGGGCTAAACTGATGGCAAATAGCAAAGTAGTGATATCGCTGAAGAGCTGACAGATATGTCTGAAGGTCATTACCATGGCATTATCATTATCTGGGCAGGATTAAATTAAGTCCATAACTAATTATATTGTCCTTTCCAGAAATAGTCCAGAAATACTTCTGGCAAATGTCAAAAATGCGGTTCAACAGTTTGATGCTTGGAGCTTGTCACTCAATAAGGGTTGTGTGTGTTTGTTCAATCACAATATAATAAAGTGAAGGGAAGCCACTGAAAATGAGCAGTATTGGAGTATTTCATAGCTTTCAATCTACACATGCCAATTAAACTTGAATGGAATCCTTTTTGAGATGGAAAATAAGTGGGTTTACCTCTTCTTCTAAAGCTACCTTTGCTATCCTTCAAACCTTACTTTCATATATCCTTTCTTTCCAACTTGTTGTACTTAAAGTACTTTGAAAAGATCTCTATTTTCAGAACATGTTGGACAAGTGTACTGTTGTAATCTACGTTTTCAACTGTCATTTTCCAGTCTTTTTACTGTGTATTTTTTTTTGTATACCCAGTATTTTTAAGCTATGCCTATCTATTAACCCTTTCCTGTTTATCTACATTGGCCTTTTCTCAGTGTTACTACTTATTTCTAGAATACTTGCCCGAAGGGTAGTTGAATTTCTTTGAACAATTTCAATTTCCTCTCTGTAGCTTTTCCTGCATTTCTTTATCCCTGTATGTTTTTCTTTCAGCTTTACTCTCTGCCTACAGTGTGCTGTGCATCTTTATTTATCCCTGGCTTAGCCTCAGTTTATTTATGGGTACGGACACAACTGCATTATAGGTTTTGCTTAAAAGTCACCTCATCTATTCATGTCAGCAATGAGATTTTGGGGATTGGGACCCAATTTACTTTCTGAGGAAGTGCCTTGCAGTATACCCAGAAATGCTCAGTTATTCCTGTAGTCAGCAAGCTGGGTGGCAGTCAAGACAGGTTTGTTTTTTTTTTTCTTATTTCTAGTCAAGCTGCTTCTTCCCTTCTCTCACTTTGCCCACTTCTGTGAAAATCCCTGCTATCAACTTCAGGTCCCTTTTGTTTCAGTCTCCAGCTGAAACTCCCATACATATGGTTTGTATTTGGACATGTCTTTATTTTTTTACTTCAGTAGGAGTTCTTGCATATAGTGTGAATAAGCAGCATTTGTGGGCAGGATTGTGTACAGAAAAGGTGAAGAAATGGCTCTACTACTTTTTAAGCTGGGCTTAGAGACCTGTGAAGATCTCCTGGGAGAGACTGGTGGGGAATGGGGAGGGAAGTGAGGAAGTAGGAGGGTAAACAGCAAATAGCTGGTGAACGGCTTAATTTTATCTTCTCAAAAGACTGCTCCTTGATCTCCTGTGGGTACCCATCTGGGATGTTCATGCTGAGATAACCAGGATGGTTGTTGCCCATCACTGCGAGAGCATCTGTCCGCTAGCCCATGTATTTTCCACCTTCTGTTTCCCTATGCCCATTCCTACAGAATCCCCTTGCTGCTCCATCTGCCCAGCTCTCCCTATTGCTCCTATACTTCTCTGTAGACACCTAAGGTTGTTGGAAAGTGAAGACAATAACTTTTTAAGGAGGAGATTTTGACTCCTTCAGAGCATTGTTAGGTGAGCTTAAAGAAAGTCGCTTACTTTTAATGATTTTTATCTTCCCGATTGCTATGGTATACACTATGAAAAGTAGTACAGGAACATTACAAGGCTTTGTTTAAACTTTTTTAGTTCTCTAAAAGATGAGGGAAGGGGAAGAAAAGAGGAGAAGCAAATACTCTTTGCTCTAAAATGGCAATAACAACAAATCCCCAGTATTCTGCATCTCAAACTCTGTGCTTTGCTTCATGGCTACATGGCCCCTATGTGATGGGCTGTCTCTCAACATCAGCAGATTTACTTGTGGGGCTCTGATGCCCATAGCACAGATTTCATGTACTGCTTTAATGGATTTCTTCAGGCAAAAGCCCCAGTTAATCGTCCAGTACTGTGAAATTGCAAACTTTCCATAATTTCATGCTCTTAATCAAACAGGTATGTCCTCTCTGACCTTGAGAGGTATGGGGTTGGGGGGAGAGCTGTAGCAAGGGGAGGAAGAAAATGAAATGCAAAAGCCTTCCATCACTGTGTCCCTTGTGCCTCCCTCCCACAACAAAACCAGCAGCTGCAGGTAACATCCAACTGTTCAGTGGCTGATAAATGAGAAACCAAAGCCTGCATGCCCTGTAGTGCATCTGGAAATGTATTCAGTGTCTTGGGGATTCCTTACAGCTCCTCTGGACCTAAGTGGTGTATTGGAGGCTTTCTCTTTCTGGGCTATAGGACCTATGTATTTATAGGATCTAAGTGTTTAGACCCACCTGAGGCTGTAAGAAAAGGGCTTCTCTGCAAAGTACTGCTTGGAGTAAGAGGAGATGTAGTATTATTTTGTAGCCTTCTCTAATGCTGTTTGTTTTGTCCTCAAGTATATTTGTTTTTCACTGAAGTGGTGTCTTTACCTTTTGGATAGTTTGCTGGCTTGGTGCACTACTTGCATATCCATTTGCTTTTTCTCAGCCCTTGCTGCTGTCCTTCTTTGACCATTATGTTAATACTGATCATATATCTTTAGTTCAGATGTAACCTATGGGTTGTGTGTCTGTGTCCACTTGCGTTTGTCTGCAAAGAACCCCTCCCCTCAAAAAGCCAAAGAAACCCCTCTTGGTTCTTGATCACATATTAGACCTCTTTTGTCTTTTGGTTTGTCCCGTTCAACTTCACAATACTTAGCAAGGAATGTTTTTTAAAGTTCTAATTGTTTGATATTCTTGTCTGACGGAAAATAATTTGGCTAAACAAGACTTTCTATTTTTCTAATAAATGCTGGCACCAGGAATGTGCTACGTTAAGTTCCTTAAAAAAATTCTTTATTGTATAGAAGAAAAAACCCTCTACTTCGAACTCAATTTATGTGTGTGTTCTAGGGCAGCAAGATGCATATTTATATGCTTGAGTGTCTGTGCAGCCCTCAAATAGAATTGCTTGTATGCTTAATGCAAGTCTTCTCTACCTAGTGCACTGGACCCACCATTTAGTTTATAGTCTTGGTCAATTTAAAAACAGACACAAAAAAATACAACAGTGAAACCCAGCCTTGATCAGTCTCAAGTCTATGACAGGCAAGACGAAAAAGGCACTGATCCTTTGCCAGAAAATCTCTAAGATTCAAGTCCATCCCCCTCTTTTGGCTTTATCAGTCTCAGTCACTGTCTCTCCTGACTTTGGCTTCAACACTGCCTTAAGTCCACAGGAATAATTCTAACAATGCTGCAGAAAATGTGGGGAGACTAGAAGGAACTATTTAGTACATAAACATGGGTGTTTTCAGAGCATTTTAAGAAGTTCTTTTCATAATCCCAATTAAAAAAAACAACTATCCTTTCAAATTTTTTACTGTAACTTAATGTTTTTGCATGGTGGAGGATATTGTAGAAAAATTGCACTTAGGTTATCAAGTAGTGGTATTTTTTCCATTATTACATGAGTTTAATCTATTTACTTTCCTAATGATAATTTACAATCCTCATTGATTTACTAGAGCAGTAAAACAAAACCTAATCAAAAGATATGGGGGGAAAATTTTTTAATTGCCTCTTCCAGAATACTTTCTAAACTATAGTATTTTCTTTCTTAATAGCTTTATCTTTTTTCAAAGTCTGTTGTATGGCATCTCTGAATCTTAGGAAGAGCTGTAGTCATTCTAGATGACAAGTTAGATTACAGTTTATTTGAAATCACATAGCAGTTTTGATCTTTCTGCTATTAGAACTTGTGGTAAATTTATTTCTTTCAATATGAAACATTGAAACTTGGTTGTGATCCAGTGGTCTTTATGTCTTGATAGGTGATTAGTATTTGTAATTATGGGATTATTAATTATCCCATAATAATTTTTTTGTCTTGGGAAAAGTGTCTAGTAGATCAGGCATGCTTTCCCATGTAAAGATAGATTTAAAAACCAAACAAACAAGAAAAACACCAAAACCAACCAACCAAAAAACCCCCAGAAAACCTTCAAACTGGAAATAGATGGAAAAGAAACTTCGACTGTGACAAGCTAAAGATTTTTGTTAGGCTTATTCAGTGATCAAAGTGCTAAGAGGTGACCATAATGAGAAGTGAATGCATGAGAGTATCACAAGTTTAAACTGGTAGTATGGTTGGTGAATAGGCTGAAGAGTGTCTGTCAAAGGCAAGCGAAGAGTAACACTGGGTGGTGAATAGAGCTGATCTACAGAGATTTTTTTTCATCTTTAACCTCATTTGAGTTGAAGGATGAAGGATTTTTTTATTTCTGTTGGTTGGACTAGATGATCTTAAAAGGTCCCTTCCAACCTAGGTGATTCTGTGATTCTGTGATGGATCTAGGCTTTATAGAGCTGTTACACATAATACTGCTCTGGAGACTTTTCTAGAAAATGGAGTCTCCAATGTATTTCCAAGCTGGAGATGTTACTTTCAACATAGTAACCCTTCCTAGGAGAATATTCTTGAGATGAATCATAGATGTTGACAGAAATAAACCAGCTCAAATTGTCAGCCAAGTAATGGAAAAACTTCCTGTCAGATTTCATGGCAGAAAAAGTAATACTCATTTTGTGGTCTCATGCAGTTAACCACCAGATACTTTATTTTTGTAAGTGGAATTATATTGTTTAATTTTTTAAAAAATGAATTAACTTTAATAATTCTCTCAACTGAGGAATATGCTTGTATCTGTCAAGAGTTAATTCTTTAAAATTATTAACAGCCACCCTCCCAGCTGTGATCCTTCAAAGCATCAAATGTCAAGTTCTACTGTTCTTCATACTGAAAACTATTTTGAAATTGATGGTATGTTCCTGTCTGTTCCTAAGCTTAATGCAGCTGTTACCATGTTGATGGACACTGGTAGTCTCTGCATTGTTTCTTTATGATTCTCTTTTATTACTACAGTTCTTTTCATTAATTCTGACGACAAAAACATATTTGTAAACCATCTTATTTATCTGCCTTAGAAACTAGCTTGTTCTGCATTTAAACAAATAATTGCTGCTACAAGCAACAACGCTGCTTGCAGTCTGGTGTGCCTCTAGCTTAGCTTTCAACTCTAACTTGCCAGTTTTCCTCTACTACGGTAATATGGCTTGTTATGAGGCTTTGTACTAATTAAGTGAGCAAGATGCAACTTTTAAGAGTTTACTTAGGGAGGGAGACGGTGGACCTGGGTATCCATGGATACTCTGTCGTTCAGGGATTCCACTCAGGATAACTTTCAAATTGAAAGTCAACACATTTCATCTGCACTATCATTACTGAAGTGTTTGCAGAGACATGCTCAGTGTTAATTTAGTGGATTTAATTTAAAATGGAGGAATTAAGGTTCAAAACCTATATTTAGTGAATAAACTGCTTTAGAAGAGGTGAAGGCTCTTTCAATCTCAATGAGGCAATTTCATCACAATTTAAAGAGGTCAGCTAAATTTCCACATATGTTACAGGGCACAGACATTAGTGTAGTCAAAAAAGACAAGTAAGTGCTAGAAATCTATTGGGAAGAGGACCATAAAACTCCGTCTGTAATTTGAGGCCCTAAATTTAGGGCACTCTAATTAAAACTGACTTCTTATCCAAAAATAGCAATCATCTTACAAATCTGTTTGATTATATACTACAAGTATGCCACTTTATTTCTGGTAGGCCAGATTATTTATTTTTTTTTTAAATCAAGCTGTTATGTTTGGCTGTTGGGAAAGGAGGGCAGACATTCTTATGCCTTCAAGCCTTCTCTTTGTATATAGAATCCCCTCCTTTGACAAAGTGTTGCATTTCTTGCTATAAAATTTTGGAAATTGAAATTAAACTTATTGTATGAACTTCAAATTCTGGAGCAGCTCAGACTAGGGAATATATGAATGGAGAAGGATAAAAAGGAAAAGCTGTTGTCAGTACTACACTATATAGATTTGAAAATGAGATACAGCTTCTGAAAGGATTAGAAAACCATCCCTGAATTCTTCAAGTGTAAGCCTCCAATGCGATGTTGTATACTCAGGTTCATATCAGGGCAAATTGATTTTTCCATAAAGTAGCTTGTTTTGTTTGTCTGGAGACCAGTTTTTACATCCATAGTCTAACCTAGGAAAAAAAAAAATCTGTTTTCACAGGTACTAGTAATAAAAGGTATTAGAAATGTAACTGGTTTGATAAACCAACATGCAGTGAAATCTGTCTGTATGCAGTCTGTCTCTGGCACTTGTAAAAAGGTGGGAGTTACAGGTTTAATATTAATGAGACCGGTGGCTTTTACAGTACTGACTTAATGAACTGAGAGCTTGTCTGCTCTGGGTTTGTTCCTCACCAATGACTTAAATGGCAGGATTGTAGCATTGTTCTGGTAATGTGCTCTTTAGTGTGCATTGTTTAGATTGATGTTTTTCATATTTGTACCTGTGGTTTGTTATCCTTCCTGTAACAAATGAGTATTTTTGGTTGCTTGGTTTGGTTTGTAGGCTTGTTTTCACTTTTTAAATGGCTATCTTTATTTTTACTAAACTGGAACTAGAAGCATGAGATAAAACTGAGTAGCAGGAGATGTTTTGGTTTAAAACACAAACAAGCCCTACAACCCACCTCACTATTATTACAGTCTTTTAATGCAAATGGTGAAACACCAACACTTGAATAACGTAAGACACTGGAAAAGAACTCAGGAGTAGCCTGTTGATTAGTTTCCTTAGCTGTGTGTCTAGTGATACTGCCTGCTTTTCTATTCCTTTAATTATGTCTTCTCAAATGATCTCTCTTGAATTGCTTCTTTCTAAATATAACTGGTACATTTGAAAGCTTTCACACTGAAAAGCCTGAGGGTTGGTGGAACCAGGGAGAGGGCAAGGACTTACACGTTGTGCAGTGGAAGGGACTTGCACTTGTGTGATGCCGTGTTTTGTTACCTACAATATATAGGGAATGTTTCTTGTGTATCTGAACAACAATGGGAACTTAATCCCATGATCCATGTGCTTAAATGTCAAAAGTATACACAGGCCTGGGGAAACGGTCCTTATCCAGAGCAGCTGTGGCCTTTGTATTAGGACTGCCGTTTTTGCCTGTTGATTTTGTGCTTTTTTTTTTTTTTTGCTTGTTTACTTGCCTCCAAGCCTGGATGAAATGTTTCTTTTCTTTGGGGACAGTGTGGCTGCCGCCCAGGAGGATGTCAAGTGTCCACAACGACCTGTATGGAAGGAGGGGTAGGTTAGAGCCCCTCATGGGAAGCAAGGAGCTTTCTGTTCCCTAATGAGAGTTTTATAACAGAAGCTGCAGTATGATGCATGTTTTAAAAAGAAAGCAACTGCAAGGTTTTTTTCTGTGTGGATCCTAATTCCTTCAGTATGTTAGACTTGCTCGGAGTCTAATGCAATTAGCAAACTGAGCCTGGAGAATGCTAGTGTATGTGAAACAGCACTTGTCCACGCTCTTCAGCTTGCATGAAAAGAATCTTGATTTCTTCTGTGATATTCTCAAAGCATATTCTTTTTCTGAAGATGTCTAATATATAGTGTTTAAGTGCATTAAAATATTTTCTGCAATAAGTTCTTAGTAACAGACTATACTCAGTGTTTTTAAATTGAATGTATAAAACTTGGAAACACTGTATAATTTTTTTAAGCCCTATGGTACCTTACCCTCTTTTGCTGTTTACAGTACACTTACTGTACCACTAATGCAAAAAAAATTATAAAACTATGCTATAATTTCTGGAACTGATTATTTCATCTCAAACTGTTTGGCCTTCAGCTTCCCTCTAATATGCCAGGGCCTTTCTTTGCTTTTTTTCTGAAATTAAGGAAACTATTTCAAAGTTGTTAGACATAGATTGCAAATATAATACTTTAATCATTCAATTTATTGCCAGCAGTTTCATGGAGATCAATCTAATGTTTAAATGGTTCAATTAATAACTTTGCCAGAAGTTCTTATAATAGCTTGACAATGGTCTGTAATTATTTTGTCTGTAAAATAAGCCAATAGCTTTGTACATTGCCATGACTACAATGTGATGTTATGTTTTGATTGTGTGTGATAGACCTACAAAACCTATGCCTCTGGATGGAGTTGCTCAGTTGTTCACTATGCCAAAAAGGTATGGTATTTAAAAATATGACAATGGCTTCTCCAAATACAAAATACAGTAAAGTGGTGTTAGCAATAAACCTGGTGACTGTTACTTATAAAGCTTCTAATTTTATGTTTTTTAAATTGAAAGTGGCTTAATGTTGTTGTTTAACCTCCTGTTAAACATGGTACCAACTACCATGTTACCATGGTAGTTGGTACCAGTATGTTTTGAGTTGTGTGTTTGGAAAATATTCAGATTTAGTTCTGCAGGGACCATGTGCTTTTGCTAGTCACCAATTACTCTAGTGTGTCCAGGTTTTGTGCATTTGTGAAAATAAAATGGAATCTCCAGCAGGAAAACACTTCATTGATATAATTTAGCACAAGGACCTAGGAAATCCTGTGTTCTGAAATGTGGTAATGTGATAAAACACTAGGAAATGTCTTGGAGATAAATGATGTGATGTTTCTGACTGTTAAGTATATTCTGCACAATAAAGGACAACAAATAACATAATCCACTTTGGTTAGCTTTATCCAATTTAAGGCAATTCATTAAGCAAAAACATCTAAATGCTGTTCCATGGGAAGCAAATGAAAGCTTAAAGTAACTGTAGATTTCTTTGTTCAAGTTCCACTGTGAGGTAAGACAGCGACTTACTAAAGGATGATGCCAAGTCTTTTGTACTGTGGCATGCTTAAGGCTTAAATCTCACTACTTTGAGACCCATTTTAAACACATTTTTAGCACAATGCACTTTGTCTAGTTAAAAATGAAGAAAAAATATAAAATTAGACTTTTGTGAAATGCTGTGGCAAAACTGGTAGTCTTACATGAAATGAAACTCTTTTAAGAGAGAAACTTAACTCTTTGAATTGCCCATGAACTAACATTTGTTTCTTTCTATTGAGCCTGACAGGGCAAATAGCAAAGTAGCTTTCAGAGCATTGTTTTTGTGAAGATCCCCTTTGGTCTAATGAATAAGTAATATGCCATCTTGTAAAGCTATAGCCCATTCATAATGCATCCATATTATGGTAACAGATTGTAAATTGAGAAATGTGTTGTTTCTTGTACTGTTATGCCCGGCTAGGGTTGTCCCATAAGAATAACTGATGATCCTGCATATCAGGCTTCAGTCATTTGGTAAAAGTAACTGTTTGGCAGAAGGATGCTGTGCCTTATCCTTGAGCCTAGTATAGTATGAGAGGAGAATTTCTTTTTATTATTAAGCAATATCAAATTTACCTTGGAGGGAGGATGGGGTGTGTGTGTATGGAGAAGAATCAATATGGACACAATGTGAGTAGAGCTGTGATGAAGAAATTAACAGGTAGTGAGCTTTTTTTCTAGTTCCACAGATTACTTATTCTAGAGTTTGAATTGCTAGTTTTTACTTGAAAATAAATTGAGAGTAAATAAAGTGCAAATAGATGAAAAACCCCTGTATTTATAAACAGTAGAAAGTGAAAGAAATGCAGTGTCCTATCTGCCATTTCTAACAGTCATCTTGGGTATCTTGAAGCTAGAATGGTCAAATACTTTGATAAAGGGCTAATGAGGCATGTTTAGCATCACTCTTTAAACCAGGGCTCAGATTTGAGTGGGACACAATGTTTATTTTATGTTTTTCAAAAGAAGCAACAGAAATACACTACCCTTTTACCTCATTAATGTAGTATATTTAAGGTTTTTTTTATCATTATTCTTTTATTACATTAACCAACACTGAATTGCTCACTGTAGAAGTATGGTGCTGCTTCTCTGCCCTAAAGCTTTATCCTGTCTTCACTGAAGTTTATTTTATAATAGAAAAACTATATGCATTGTTCCGTTCCTTTCAGTTTTCTTATTTAGCACATTCCATTTTGGGGAGGTGGGATGGCAGAAATCCTTAAAAATTATTGCTCAAAATAGTAATCTGTGTCTTTTTAATTGAAGCAACTCTAGCTGCTGTTCAAAAAGACAGAATGAAGTATAGCTACACCTTCCTGAAAATGCTCTTGAAAATAATGAAAAAGCTTTGCTTCATTCAAGGTCTTGCATAATAATTTTAATTTTTTAATGGCAATCTTTTTCTGAAAGCAATTGATAGCAGTGATGCTCTCCAAGGATGTTAGCATTGTATCTCATTTAGGTGGAAAATATAAAAAAAAAAAAAAGAAAACTTAGTTAACAAGAGAACAAAAAAGATTTTGTAAGCTAAGTAACTTCACTGATGTTGAAGGACAAATTCCCTTTACTTTTAGTTGCCTAGTACAGTAACACACTATTTGTCTGACAGTCTTGCAGCTGCCATGGAGTATAGCCATTGCCTGAAAATAGAAGGGAATTTATACTGCTTTTGTAACATTAAGAAGTACACAGCTTGACATAATCTTTCATAATCTTGACTTTTTTTTTTTTGAAGAGAAAGGGAGAATTGCATTAGAAGAATGGTAGCATCCTTTCTCTCCTAGTCATGTCAGTCAACTATTCTTGAGTATTGCTTTCCTTCTATGCCTAGAAGCATAAGGAAGCATAATACATGCAAAAGCAAATGGTTCTTCTGTTTCAAACTATAGATAATTGCTACATGTTAATTTTGCTACAGTTGCAAGTGTTGCTGTTCAGTAGCAATATGCAGCAGTAAAGGGCTTTAGCTTGACTTTGCATGCTCTTCTTCCTACTTGAACTACGCAGCCAACTCCTGTGCTTGAACTGAGGTGGATACAGCTGTTGATGAAGATGTGGTGAAATGAGAGAGTTGTTTCTGTCGGTTGGGGAAATGGTTGCTGAGAGTGTAATCTCTAACAGAGAAATATTTCAAATGATCTTGAAAATGTATTTGGCAGCAATTTCCTTTTTAATTCTCATCTAAGTCCTTCCTTTAAGAATTGTTAGTTGGAGTTTTTCACTTCCTTTCAGTTGTAGTGAGGAATTTAGGGTGTTTCTTGACTAAAAATAGAGGGACAGATGAGGAGGACAGCATGTTAAGTGGTCCACAGATCAAGGCAGGAATGTACCAGAATATTCCATCACTTACAACTATGTTTGCATTTAGGTAGGCTTTCCAGTTTTCATTCTTTGTTGTTTTGGTATTTAATTGCTCATCAGTATTACATAGAGAGAAGAAATATAAAATAGGAAAAGAGCTTTCTAGGTGTGCATTCTACCTTCTGTTTTATAATGCATTATTTACTGGGGTTCTTTGGATTTTAATAGCAATGATATGGATATACTTAAATACCAAACTAGCAACCTTTTAATTCTTCCAGGTGCCCTATCCACTTGAATATGTAGGCAATGCTTCCATAAGAACTTGGACAAGCACTTGCTAGTCATTCTTTTAGTAAGCTTGTCCTATTTATTTTGCAGAAGGGGATGGGGGGAACCTGAATGGCAGAATGGTCAGTCAGGTATGGGAAAAAACTTTTTGTGTTACCCAGCTCTCTGTGCCTAGAGTCCTGCCTGGATGGCAGGTAAGAGAATGGCTGACAGACCAGCTTAAACAGAAAGGTCAAGAGAATAGTTTTCAGAACCAGAGACCTAGGGTTTTATTGGTGGATTATCTTTCCTGGGGCAAAAGGGAAATCTGGAATTTTTGCAGCTCTGAGTTGAGTAATTTGCTGCTCTCTTGAGGTAAGATTATATTTCAGTGAGGAAAGTATATTTAATGGATTTATTGTGGTTGTGAGTCAAATACTGATCATATACTCTCACCTCTTTGCGCTAGAGATGCATTAATGTTCAGTCTGTTAAAGTAATAAAGTTTCAGCTGGAGGTTTAAATTGATCTGATTGTCTGCTTTTATTCACCAGTGTATCCTAATCAATTAAACATTGTTTTAAGGCACCTGTTGTCATGCTGGTCTTAAGCCAAACCAATCTTAAAGCTTTCAAAGGCTGAAGGTGCTGAAAAAGCCTGGCACACACATTCCTTCCTATCTCTAACACAAATAGTTTTAGAAACCTGGTTTTCCCTTTGCTCCATAAGAAAACTCTGCCTCCCTTGGGAGGCTGAATATATAATTCATCTGACCTGTCAAGGATATTCTAGCAAAGTCCTGGAAATTCCCCAAATCACTTTATTTATGCCAAAATACATGTCAAGAGTGAAGTCTATACATACATATATGTGTGCATATATATAAAAATGTATTGATTAGTGGTGACATGAATAAAGAGGAATTAGTCTTACTGTGTTATGTTTTCTTTTTTTTTTTCTGTAATTATAGAGAGCTGTGATAAAATATTAAGGTAAAGAAATGTATTAGAGTAAGCTGTCAAAACAAAATGAATAAAACCCACTTGCTTCAGAGTATCTCCAGTGAAACAAATTGCTTTAAAAAATACTTAATTAGACCATGGTACAGAAGGTAGCTATTATAGTTTGTGCAAAAAGAAGCCATAGTATTTTTTTAAAATATATGCTGCTTAATCCTCCAAGCTTTTAATTTCCAGTAGGACCCTGTTCTGTTAATATTTCCATCACCTTACTTCTGCAAAGACTTGAGCAAGACCTGAATGTTAAGCACAAATATTATTTGAGGGGAATTACTTCCCATGCCTAGAGCTAAGACTATTTTTTACAATATCAGCAGAGCATGATTTATTTAGTTTAAGTGCATTCTGATTTGTTTTTCAAAGGATGTGTCAAACTAGTAGGTTTATTCTGCTGCATTGTCTATGGGGTCAGCTATGATTGATAATCACAGATGTGTCCAAGATAGTACAGATCTATGTTAAGCTTGGGGAGAGCGAGTGCCTGTTTTACTTGCTTCTCCCACTTGTCAGGGAGTGCGTGTCCTCTGGCCTCTCTTGTAGGCTGATGTAGCTGAGAATACAAAAGACTAAGAGACAGCAAAGTAGTTTTTGCTGTGAAGCTGGTAGTCTTTGGCAGAGCTCAAGAGATTAAAATCTCTTTGCTCTTTCCCTCGAGAGCTTCAGTCAATGTATCCTGGCCTGAAATCAAAAACACAATCCAACTTGTCTGTGGTAGCTTGGTAATTGGTTACTGTACGTCTCGGAGGGATTAAAAACACCAAGTCTTCTGAATTCTGTAAGTTTTACTTTGGGCAATTGCTTAAATTGCTTTTTCCTCTTCCATTTATGCAAATTTACTAAAATAAAACCCTAAGCTTCTTGTACTTGAGTGTCATGGTTTAATGCCATCCAGCAACTAGGGACCACACAGGTCACTAGGGACACATACATTCCGAACACCATCCCTACATACTCAGGTGAAATCTCCTGGGTCCACCTCTTGTACAGTTCATTTTTATGCCTGCTTTTGTCAGGAGCTCCTTGTTAATTTCTATATATCTCTTGTCACCTTTTTTGCTTGTATTCCCATTGTTGAGATAGACCTTTCTTGAACTTGGAGGAGGTAACCCTTGGAAATCAACTAGCTCTTCTAGATCCCTGTTCTTTTCAGGGCTGTGTCTTGTGGTGGGAGTCTTTCAAGCAGATCTCTGGCCAGGCCATAGTCTGCTCTTTTGAAATCCAAGATTGCAGTCCCGGTTTTCACCTTATGCATTTCTCACAGCCTTTTGAACTCCACCACGTTATGATTGTTGTAGCCAAGGCTTCCCTCAGCTTTCACACCCTCAACCTATTGATCCTTACTTTTAACTATGATGTCCAGAAGAGCGTTTAGTCTCATTGGATTTTTAATCTGTTATGTCATAAAATTATCACCAATGCACTTCAGAAACTCTAGAAAATCAAATTTATTAAAAAAACCCAAAAACCCAAAAGAAAAAAAAAGAGGGTGGGGTGAGGGGAGGACAGTAAATAAATATGTTTTATGCTTCATTTATTTCTGGAGTTCAGTATTCTCTCTGAAAGGACAGTAGCTATAATTACCACTATAGATGTTGTAGCAAAGTCTCCAAAGTGACTCTCCCTAGATCTCACTAAGTAAATCAAGGTGAGATCGATGACCTTATAGATGGTTTCTGGAGGACTATGAACTCCAAAATGTTACATCAACTTAGAACAATTACCTGTATAATCAATTGGCTGTTTATCAATGGTAAGCTCTAAGAGAACTCCAGGAGGAATGTAACAATTAACTATTTTGCTTGGCAAGGACAGAAGAAGTTGCTTTTATGAAAAATTGTTTTCCATAGACCCCCTTATCGCTCCCACCAATTAATGATCAATTTATTTTATTTATCATCCTGTTAAATACAAATAGATTTTCTCATTATCCATATATTTTTTTCTAATAAGCTGTGAGGCTTTCTACTTTGTGGAAGTGATTTTCACAGATTAATTATAGCTTGTGTAAAAAGATTTCCTTCATCAATTCAAAATGTCTGCCTTTGTATCATTGATTGGCCTTTACTCCTGCATTAGGAGGCACAGTAATTAGATGTGCTTAATTTGCGTTTTCTCTACCATGTGTTATGTTGTGCACCTCTATTCTTTCTCTTATTGATCAGCTCTCCTCCAAGCTGCACCTCCCCCATCTTTTCATTGTTGTCAAATGCAGTAAAATCAATGCAAGCACAGTGGTTTCAGATGGTCGCATTGAAAGTTTGTTGCATAAGGATCTACCTTGTATCAAGAATAACAATTTATGAAGCATTTGGTTGAGTGTTTACTTCAGAGTGACTGGAGAGATACTTTACATGAGAGTTCCTGTAATTATCCGTGTAAAGAGAACAACGATGTTTCCAACGGCTCTGCAATGAGCAAATCTTAAAATGCCTACTAGTGCTTATTTAATTATGTTATTTGGCATCTCATATTACCCAGTAAGTTTTAAAGGTCTATTTTTTAACTAATCTAAAAATTACTTCAATTGACTGTTTCAATAATAGGATGCAATCGTGTATGTTATTGATAATTTGATTTATTCACTTACCCCGATTACTCTGTATCTAGGCAACTGTGCCTGCAACAAGGTATTTGATTTACAGAGGAGTGATAAAGTGACTTGTGGGTTCAGTTTGCTGAAGCATGAACTTCCTCCAAAAAAGCATAGATATATGTATATATTGCCTTGATTCTTCTTGATAACTGTGTCCAAGTTGTACATTTACAAATAAGTCTACCACTGGAAAGTGTGTCAGCGGTGTTTAAATGTTAAAATGTCACCTTTTCTTAATCATCTTGAAGCTGGCATTCAGTAAAGGGAGAGGGGGAGACCAAAAAGCAACAAAACTCTTCCAGTCTCTGTCTAAGCTTACCAAGGTATACTTCTTGTTTTTCACTGGAGAAAGCAAATTGAAGTATGAATATTTTCCTTACAGAAAGAAACAAACATGAGCAATTAATTTTATATATGCCAAAATGCTACTGTTTTCCTCTGAAGGTGTCTTGTGTATTTTGAACCTGATATTATTAATGGAAAATAAGCTTGCTTGAATAATTTCATTGTGTGAGAGAAATGAAGAAGAAATGAGAAATGGCTTTTCAAAACTGCTGAGAAAATAAACTCAAATAATTGTCCACGTTTAAGTTAAACAATGTGTTTTCCTGTTTCCATTGAAAAGAAGCCCTAAAATATTAGAAAGACCTTAGATTGTGGTCTTATCATAGAATGGTTTGATTGGAAGGGACCTTAAAGATCATCTAGTTCCAACTCCCCTGCCATGAGCAGGGACACCACCTACTAGACCAGGCTGATCAAAGCCCCATCCAACCTGGTGCATTCTCAGTTCTTACTTCTGTGTTTAAAAGGAGACAGGGACAATTACCGCTTCAGATGTATTTGGGATGTCATGAGCTATCTATGATGGTTTCTACCACCACAGAAGTAAAGACAGATCATGTAACTGGTAACATTATGTGGCAGGATTATGCTTTTCTCTGAAGTGGGAGTGTGTGTGGTTTTTTATTTTTCCGCTCCCCAGTTTCCAACTAGAAGCAGAAATCTCTGTGGAAGCGGATGTTGCTCCTCTTTTAATACATTTAAAATATGTATGAAAGATTTCCTTAAGTGTCAATTATGAAAAAGTGTTCTATTTTTAGTGGCATATATTTGGTTATATTATCAGAAGTTTAAGTAGTATGATAGGAAGTGGTACTATAAACTGCTTCAAAACATGTTTTTTTTTTTTTTACAGTAGTGGAGACCTTGCTTTTCCCAAAAGGCATTTTCAAGGGTGGTTTCCCTGATAATGCAGTCGTTAAGTTGTTTCTCAATATCACATTTACCTAGTTTTAGGTAAAGCTTTAAGATTGCAATAAGGTGTTTCTATGCTTTTTTTCACATTAAGCTGTCTTATAAAGCTTCAGGAAAAACTGAGCTAAAAAAAATCCTATTCTCCTTTTAAGATTAATCTGTGATAGCAAATGTGGTGTTTTGGTAAGTGGTTTTGGTGTGTGTTTGTTTTTTTTTGTCAGTGGCTGGGTTGTTTTGTGTGGTTTATTAGGTTTTTTTTGGGTGGTGAATCAGGAAGTTTGCATTTTTATTTGGAGTCTCTTAGCACATTTAACTCTTCATTTATACCTGAATTGCACTGCGTGGTAGGTCTAGTTCCTCTGTTCTAGTTCCTTTTCTAGAAATTTTGGGTGTCTGATTAAGCCAAAAGGAGGAGTCAGAGGATTTGGAAAAAGGATATTTCTGAAAGAGAAGAAAGCCAAGAGGATGAACTAAATATTGAGGGGAAAAAGTAGGGTGTGTGTGTCATAATAAAAGCATAGATTATGTAGTGCATCCATTCTCTTGGAGAAGGGTTTGGGAAATAAAGATTCCTATTTATGTAGCTAGGAATGTAGCAGTCTTGAAAAATAATGAAGAAACTGATGTGTCGATGGGAGATATTTACTTCCCTGCAGAACATGCTTATCTTCAAGAGGGACCCAAACTTTGCTCATACATCCCCCCTTTTTTTTTTTTTTTTTTAAACCTTGAAACATTAACTGCTCTGCTGTCCAGACTGGTCATTGAAATATTGAACTTAAAAATGCTGAAGGAATAAAAGAGCTCGATAGTACTAAAATCAACCTGTAGATTAATATTGATTTCATAGCTTAATCAAATAGTAAGGTCCATAATGCATTGCAGAGACTTTTCTTTGGAAATAAAAGAAGAAAAAGAAAAGCAGTGCAGTTGTGAGTCCCTATTATTTCTTCTGTCTCTTCCTAGGGTGACTGTATACTAGCAGTGAAGGCTTAATATGTAATTTCAGTAACATAATTAACTCCTTTAGATTTATCATAGTTTTGTCTGATACTACAGAGAGCATGAGGGCAGGAAAAAGAAATGCACTTCATAACCATCCTATTTTTTCTTTTTAATGGATCCAGATAGAAATGGTAGAAAATAATGACATAGATTAACTAGCAGTATCAGTTTCCATCTATAAAATTAACAGAAACTACAAAGAGAAAACACAACAAAATGCACAATTGAGGCTCTCATCCAGTAATAACTTCATGTGGAAAGCTCTTTTGGGAGGTTATAACTGGTAAGGGTTCATGGAAAAAAAACCCACCTCCCAGTGTTTCTAGATAATTTGTCATGTAAGTAGTATAACAACTTATCACTTATACTTCCATTTCTCCTCTATCACCAATTCCAATCTAAATGAGCTAGGAAGTGACTGCAGTAATTTCATTCTGAAGGCTAATTAGCAGCTTAAGCTACTGAATTTAGGGAGTTTAGTGGGAGACAGGTGTATCTCAGGTGCAGTTCAAGGAATGTGATCTCCATATAAAAACCCAGCACTCGCCAGTGCTCTCACTTAAAGCCGAGGTGAAATGAGCACAGGGACTGGTCTAACCTCTTTAGCAATCACTGTGCTGAGACGGTTTCTGGCACACTGAGCACTCATGTTTCTCAATGCAGGCTTCTTTATATTCATCTTTCATCTGTCTTGTAGACTGTAAATTCTGCGATCCAGAACCATCTTTCATCAGTGTTTTGTGAAAGCCTAGCACAGAGAGTCCTGAGCCAGAACTTCAATATGAATAATAAATGTAGTTCTGATAAAGTATGCTTCTGAAAAAAAAAAAAGAGAAAAAGAACAAAAAGAAAAACAAGAAAAAACCCCAGCTGATTCAATGCAACATAATATCAATGACTTCTATGGTGTTATACAGACAAGTTGAAAAGTTTGGATTTGTTCTGCATCAGTCCTGCTGAGAAGGACAAGCAAACACACATTTTTCAGTGTTTGTGTGGTATTGACTGGATATCCATGGGGCCATTTGAGCCATGAAGTCAACACTATTCATGCAGATGGCTGCCACCCACTGCAAATAAATGGAAGAAAGATATAATTATTATATGTTAGCAACTAGTTCTGTAATAAATTGTGCTTCTGACCTAACAACAGAGATCCAGTCTAGAGATAAAATATGTAATTGTACTTAATGTTTTCTGTGGGAAATGCTGGCATCTAGGGTGAAAACTTTAAAATAATTCATTGAATCGGCAAAAAACCCTGTGAAAACATGAGAAAATCCAAGGCTGACAGTCTTTTGGAAAATTATCAGTTCTTGTGAAAATTTTTGTGTTTTTAAATTAAGTGCCTTCCTTACCAAGAGCCCAACTGTAGAATGCAAACTGGTTCTGAGCTTTGTGCTTGGTTTCCTAGTCCTTTTAGGTAATCTCCAGTGCAGACATCCCACGTGTGTACAGCCAGCTCCAGCCCCCTTTATTTGTATGCCAAAGGTGTAATATTCAAGTGAATGCTCCTGTAAGAATGAAGAAGGGATTTTTCAGGAGGAGAAGGGTGGCAATGTCTATTCTAAATGGGAATCAGTAGCGTGTGGGCAGTTTGCTTGTAAAAACAATGAAATGAAGAAAGACTTAACTGAACTGTAGGCCAAGAAGTCAATATAGAACTTGGTTAATGTTTGCTTTAAAACCCATCATCGCTTTGAGACGCGAAAGGGAGAGAAGCTCACCTCTTTAATTACTGATGAAGTAACCATCACTCTGATTACAAGGAACTTGAATGTGAGCCTGGCAAATCAAAATTCTGTATCCTCATAGCAACGACGAAAGTCTTAGTTCAGTTTTCAGACACTGGAGGAAGAGTGAGTTAGTCTTGTGTATGATGTTTGTTTTATATTCACAATCTAGTAGATGAAGGAAGAGAGAAGAAGGGTAACATGGTGTGGAAAAGCTCATGTAGCTTCCTGTTCTCCAGGGATGGAGTTGCCTGAGGAGAGTTTCTTTTACATGGATGAGCAGTACAGTTAGAGAATTCTCAGTATATTTTCCTGGGTCTTTTAGGAGAACTTTTTTAATGAAGCAACATTGTGGAATACTGTGATAGGCTTTTAATTTTTATTCTGCTTTGTAAGGTTAGCACGTTTCTTTATCGTGCATGTCTGTAACCTGCTTAGTGCATAAACTCCTTCTTAGTCATTCAGGTTCCTTTTTCATTGCTGCTGTGCCATCTGCAATATGACAAGGGCAGGTGTGTGTTACTGTGGATTTTCTGTCTGCAGTACTGATGCAAAAAGTTGCAAGATATTTTTGGTGGGTTAGCTGCTATAGTTGATAAAATGACAAATATATTGGATAAGTTTTTTTGCTATTTTTTGGTTGTATTAATTTAGTATGTGTTAGAATTCTGTATGGTAGTGACTTAAGCGCCCCAAGCTGTCTGCAACAGCTTAGATCTAAACTGTTGCTTTTTGTCCAAACGCTAAACAAAATTGATGTCAGTGTATAGCAAAACAAGATTTTGTTCGGCTTCATCAATCTGAAGTAACTTTTTTGATATGCTAATGTCTTGTAAGTATTGGATAATTAGGATAGCTTTTGAGAAGACTGTCAGACTAAAGAATGAAATGGATTTAATCATAACAGTTTATTTCCATATGTATTTGGGTTTGAAGAAGATGTGACTCCAAATAAGAATCCATGCCAGCTGATTCAACAGGTGATATGTGAACAGGTAAGCTTTGCCAAAAGCGAAATACTGAACATTGCTTCAAATAACTGGAATCAAGCTCGAAAAAGGCTTCAAGGTGCCTGAGACAAGTTGATGCGCTATTGTCATCACTATGCCTAGACACGTTCTGTTACAGTGAAGGCTGTTTTAATCAGACCCACTTTTTAAATGTTCTCCTGAGTGTGACGGCTGTATGTGCAGGGGAAGAGTTTTAGGTTTTGCATGTGCATCGTTCATATGGCAGGAATTGAAATCCAGTAAAGGTTAGGTAGAATTATACCCAGGGAATCAATGTGATGTGTTGAGGATTTGAGCCACTGAGGTGACAATGGGGAAGTACTCAGGAGTGCAAGGCGGGGCAAAGGAGTGTGGAAGTAGAGACAGCCTGTTGGGGAAAGCATGTGTGGTGGGGAAGGAGTGAGAGGGGGGACCGGCTGGTTATCGGGATGTGCTAGGGAGGAGGATGGTGGCTGTGTGCTCACAGGCTGCTGGCTGGCACCTCTTGGGACCTGTAGGAGGAGGCTATGGGGAGGAGCTGGAAGCCAGCTGGCTGCGGAGTCTGTTTTGAGAGAAGGGTGAGAGGCAGTGGGTTCCTGGGGCAAGACGCTGATGGGGTAATTTCTTGGGGCTTACTGTGGATGAGGGAGGCGAGTGCCTAAATATAGAAGCCCACTCATCACGACCGCAGCTTTCAGAGCAGCATTGCTTCTGCTTACCTCAACTTGTGAGTAAAAGGGATAGGTTTGTGAAACGAATTTTCAGCAGGCTCTCAAATGCAACTGATTCATCTTGGAGAGAAAGGAGATGGTGAGGGATCTTCAGATTAGCGCCCACCTTCTGCTCTCGTGTTTTGAGGGCTGTGCGTGTTTGCCAAAATGTAGGGAAATGTTGAAAAGGGTAATTAGCTAAACAAGCAAGATCCTTAATTGCTTGAAGACTTTTATACTTTTGTTAGCATGCTTTTAAAAATGACTTGTGCCACCATGCTTCTCTTCTGTGATCAGGGAAAAATGTTGTTCTTCCCTTTTCAGGAGAAATGGGGGCAGATAGTTGAATAATATGATGAAGCAGTGTTGATGCTCCTATCAGCACTACCAGTGATGGGACACTGATGGCTGTCACGGTGCTCTGCTGCTCAGTCCCCCATCCCTGTGTGTGAAGGTCATGCGGACTGCTGCTTGGTGCTGGCTTGCAGTGGTGTATCCATCAGCTATGAATCTATTGGCAACCCAGCAGCCAGAGACGGTAGCTTGTCGTTTATAGCGTGCTTTCTCTGTGCAACTGTGGAGGTGAACACAAAATGCTGTTGGACCGTCCAAGTAGCGCTGCTGCTGACTTGGATGAGGTGTGCCTCTGCTATGGTGTACTTACATGTTTATAAAACCTTGTTTATAAATTCCTCCAGCAGCTCCTTTACAAGCCTCATCTCTTAGAAAACTAATCCCTTGATGTAATGCACATAACAATAACAAGATATGGATCAGTGACAGATGGATACTTTCATACTTGGCATATGGTGTGTTATAAGTCTGCTCCCATGCTATTGAAGCTGATGAGTCTTTCCATTGATTTCACTGAGCTTCGGATCAGGCCCTGGAAGAAAATGAGTATAATTCTAGAGACAGATTGATATTAAAAGGAAAAAAAAATAGTAATTGCTTTAAACCTTTTTTTTTTTTTTTTGGCTCTGTAGAAGCCTGTGATTTTTGGTTATGTATTTTAACTGACTTGGAAAGACAGGCACACTGGATCATACCAATTAGTAGGAGTCCAGAACATTGGGGAAAATGTCTGCTTCATGTGTAAATCTTTAGCTTTAATAAGTGAGTGATGTTTGAGAGCTGGAAGCTGACTGACTTTGCAGGCAGTGAGGCATAACAAAGCTGGAAATGTTGGAGTGACTGGAAAATATACGAATTATGGCAAACACCACCTTGCCTCTAAAAATACTTATAATACCCATTTGGCTATATTTTAAATTTTCTCAGAGAACACAATTTAACAGAATTGTCTTTGAGGAATTTAGAAATGTTCTTACCCAATTAATGCCTTACTTTATTATTCTATTAAGAAGCATTGTTATGATTAACAGCAGACACTTCATTTGCATAAATAAAAAATGTTTCTAAAATCTTGACTGTGTCACAAGACTGGGGCTTTCTCACACAAAACTTGATGTGAATTTCAGCCTGAGTTTTACTGCAGCCTGTGTCAAATACATTAGATTCAGCATAAGCAACTGACAGCAAAAATGTTATTGACAAATATGAGTGTGCAATTTAATGGATCATCTAATTCGTAATTTGCCATAAGTGGAAGATGGTTCCCTAATAAACCTCCTCCAAAAAGGAGATTTGTAGGGAATGTGGTCTTAATATTGAATAACCCCCACTCTTTTTTTAAATTATGTTACTGCTGAAAGCTGGTGCCAAACCTACTGAATCATCTCTTCGGTGCTACCTTCTGTCAGGCATTCATCCAGAACCTGTGATTGTCTACAGAGGTGGCTTTGATAACACTGAAACAACTACAGATGTTAAAACTCATGGTTTTAGCATAGGTAGAACTGGAAACTTATCTTTTGAAACTGGATATAAATGAGAGATCAATTCAGAATATCTGAAACTTGAAGTCTAGAAGCAGCTGGTGTCCACTTTTTCAGTTTCTGACCCACACCACTCATTACAGTGAATGGTTTGGACTGAACATTCAAATGTATGCTATTTATACTGCCTCCATCTTTTGTAGTAGCTTATGGGTGCATTTTGTAGTATTTTAGATTTTATTTGTTGATGTTACTAGAAACTGGCTACAGGAAATTCTTATTCTCTCACTTCACCTAGGTTAGAGCGAAATCTCTCTGACTGAGGAAGTTTTCAATTTCCCATTAAGGGTAGCTTCTATTTATTTTTTAATTATTATTTCCTTTATTCCATCATCTGTTTCCTTGTCACCTTGTGTCTTTCTTCCTCCTGACAAAATCATGGCGTCTGTCCTAGCAGAACTTTCTCTTGCACTGTTCCCCCTGCCAGCCCAACTCACTTGGCTGCTTCCCCATATCTTTGTTTTGGAGACAGCAGCTCCACAAAATGCTTGCTACCTGTGCAGGGATTCAGCAAAGCATCTGTGGGTGGGTTGCATGGGAGCCCAGACACATGAAGCACCCTGGCTGTGGCTGCCCCAGCTTTGGTTTTAAAGATCAAGGAAAAGAGGGTCTGGGTGGTCCTGCTCTGGGAATGGGAATTGCATCCAGTGCTGATGGGCAATGTGGAGCCATCCTGCTCTCTGTCCCCTGTTCTCCTGCCCCACGGTGCTCCAGTGTTTTACACTGTAACACACATGATGTTTGTTGCCGGTGCTGCCTTTGGAAATCAGGCTTGGAGAAGAAGCTGCCGTGCAGCTAAATAGGGCTCCCCTGCTTTACCCTTCTTGGGCAGCCATCACACCAACAGCGCTGAGAAGGTTGCTCCCATTTTGTGTACTTGACATGGGTGAGATCAGATCCTCTTTGAACTCCAAGAGCATGTGGTAAGCTGAGCACCTATCTTCACTGTTACTAGATGGGGTGGTTGCCCACTGGTTACCCATCATGTGCAGCTCTGGAGAGCACAGCAGGAAGGGCTGTCTGTGATTTGAGCTGACAGCAAGTAAAATTGGGCAAGGCGAACTGGACAAGGCTTGGCTGAAGTCTCTAAAACTGTACTGTGACTTTTAGCTCCATTTCTAATGGATATCTTTTATAACCTGGCCTCTGGTCTGCAGCACACCAGAGGGTGAGATGCACCAGAGTGTGGATACGTGCCATGCAATGAGATTTCTAAGGTCTGGTCTTCTCAACCTCAGTACCGTAAACTTTATGCTATCTTCTTGTTAAATTTGTGACCCTGGTGGCTGACTAATGATGTGGGCTGTGGGTTTGAGTGCAAAACAAGCCTGGAGTGGTTGGAGCTAATCTATTGCTGGTTACTGCACCATTGCACATGAACATCTCTCCTGGTACCCGGCTGCTCCCGAAAGGCTTTGCTAACGTCACACACAGAAATGTTGTGCACCCAGGCTTACACTCCAAACGTGTGTCATTTTTATGACAAGATCATAATTACTTTTCAGTACTGCTCTTTCTTCTGTTTACAAATTATAACATTAGGAGTGTAGCTCAATTTATTGTACTCTCTGGAAGTAAAAATAACTCAGTAATGTGGTTATTAATGAAGAAAACCACGAATTTTGCTTACCTTTGGACAGAGATTTATAAATTATTCCTCTTCAATTGTATTCATTGACTTCTGGCTGTGGTATTTTGGGAAATTTACAGATCAGTTGTTTTTTTTTCTGGCATGCACTATTTTTCATTTAATGGGTTGTTATATTCTATAGTTCTTTTTTTGATATAAGCAAAAAAGCCCAGTTTGTCACTACCTTAATTCCATGCTAGAAAACTGTTGTGCTAGTCATAATGTCCTGTGTTGAATGAATGAGAATTCCATATCTTTTATCAAAGCCTGTATTATTGCTTACTTTTAAATGCTGACAGTGAAATTTCAAGTCTTGTCTGAATGGATCTAGTAAGGCGCTAGCAGAGCAGTTGGAAATAACTTTGCTTATATACAAATATAAGGAATATATACAAGTCAAAACTCAAAAACTGTCATAAAATGTAATATAGTAGAGATTTCTTGAAAGCAGTTGTTTCTAAACGTAATGGATGCTTTGATTCCTTGTTTAGATAAATACATACATGAAAGTGTATTACAAATATTTTGGCCATGGTCTTCTTGCCTAACAGCTGTTGCTCAAAATATGTAAAGAGTTTGTAGAAGCAGTGTAATGAGAGATTTTGTGTTGCTGGTTCTAGAAACTCCTCTAAAAGGAATGTCTAAAGGGCTGCATCTCTTGGATGTCTTAAACATCTCCCACCTCTAAAGATGTGAATCAACAATGAGCAGCTTTCCCCTAGGCTTGTTCCTTCTTCTAGATGTGTGCTGTGCCATTCCCACAGCACATCTTCGTGGTACCAACCCCAAAATAAACTCACAAGTCAATTATTTGAATAGGAACAAAAACTGTCTAGAAACACATGTTCCTGAAACCTGTTGGCCAGAGGAATCGTTCCTCTACTGTTCCTCACCTCTCCCAGCAAAGTGTAGAATATAGAACTTTGTTCTCACCTGAGCTGCGATTAAATTGCTTCTTTGACAAGTTTGGTCTACTGAACGGCTGTAAACAGTTTTCTTTTTCCTGCTCTTTTAAAACTAGACATAGATGAACAAATCCAAAGATTCCAGACGCCAACAGCTGCTGAAATCAATGAGGTTCTGTAATTCTGAAAGATAATAATTGGCTTTGATCTCTTTAGTATAATTTTCAAAAATTATATGCAGATGGAGTAGGGTAAATTATATACAGGATTCCTCATGGGATTGAGGGGAAAATGCAATGAAGACATGCTGTAATCTCCAGGCCTGTGTATAATGCCAGGAAACAGATTACAGTGGTTTCTAGTTTAGTCTTTCCCTGCCTTATGTGCCTTTGGGGAAGTCATGGAACATGTGCGCTTGCTTCCTGTATTGCAGAGATAGCACTGAGTTACCTCTCTGGAGGGTGTTGGTGTAACAGGTAGCATGTTCACAAGGACTCTGCATATATTAAGTCCTGAAACTGTTTTCTTATCTTTCTTTCTTTTTTTTTTTTTCTTTTCTCTCCACTCATCCACAGCAGGTCTTGCTTGCAGTGACATAAAATCGTGTAATAAACCAAACCACAGTAAAAATTTAATAGGAAATTAAATTAGACTTCTAGATATTGTTACCTTTGTTTACTATACTCCATTAGCCAGAGATCAAAGAGGAAAAAAAAAAAATTGTGTTCCTTTACCAGCGGAAAAAAATAGAAGTGTTTTA
Organism: Limnodromus scolopaceus; assembly: GCA_028565335.1. Classification (NCBI taxonomy): domain Eukaryota; kingdom Metazoa; phylum Chordata; class Aves; order Charadriiformes; family Scolopacidae; genus Limnodromus; species Limnodromus scolopaceus. Next base: position 122,523,009 of record JAOXNO010000001.1, read on the forward strand.
AAAATCACATTCTGTACCTTTCAGTTAGGGTTTTTTTTTTATTTAATCAGCCTTTAAGAAAATTATGTATTTGAATGTAGTGCAAAAAAGAGACTCTGAAATTACAAAGTGAAATTACTACATGACTTACTTTTCTGTCTTAAGCTGTTTTGATATGTGTTGAACTGGTTATGGGTTACTATTCCTAGCTACTTGTTGCCTGCCTGGTAGTTTTATGACCTTTTTCTTAATCTATTATTATTTTGTGTATTTGTTTTTCTGTAATTGATTCATACACTCTTATGTCTTTGAGGTTCTCTAAGGATGTACAGTTACGCTCTGTCTCTTTATCTGTCATCTGCTCTATGTGGTTAGACAATTTGGCCAGGTCAGTTCCAGTATGCAAGCAGTAAAAATAACTAAAATCTATTTGCATAAGAAGCTTTTGATTACTCAAAGCTTATCATGAAGTTGTGCTTTTCTGTGATATTTTAAATGCCACCTTTCGGTGATATTGAAGATTACAAGTGATTTCTGGTATAAGTGCAGGTATTATAAATAATGCATAAGACTTTAATACCACGTAGTGTATAATAGAACATAAATAATTGATTTTCTCCTGCTTAGTGGTTTATGCTGAATAACTTGATTTGTTTCAATTCTTTGACATAAAACTGTGTTCTGGTCTTCTCCAAAAATGAGGTATTGTTTTAAAAGTAATTGATTTAGTCCTGTAACTTTTACTTAAACTCAATTTCCTGTGGCTTTCAGAAATCTGATTGCAAGGTCTGTTCACACAGGTGCTGGGCAATGTCTTTGTGTTTGATTAGGCTTCAGTCTTCCATCTGTTTCATAAAATAGCACTCAAGGAGGAGCTGTGTGGCTGGAAGTGAGCTCTGCGTGGATTCCCATGCGAGGTTAGGCACAAACAGGGGCGTACTTCTGCTCCTGCACAGGCCCCTCTGGAAGTTCACCTGAAAAATGCCTTCCAGATTTCCAGTGTTTCCTTTGTTTTGATGATGATAATACCTTAATTTTACTCTTTCTGCTTTCCTTTTTTAAATTAATAGGTACGTATAAAGATAATTTTTTTAGAGAGAAAATGTTCACTAGCTTTTTCAAGCTTGACAAATAGTGTCCTTCTGGAGAAGGACCAAAGCATCATCTGATTTTTTCACTTGTTTTTCCCAATTGCAAGGGTGAGTGATAAGGTTTTAATCTCAATTATTATGCTTTGAGTTTTTAATTTACATTGTTGCTTTATATTATCCTTTATAAGAAGCTGGGAAGAATAATGTTCCTGAGGAAAAAACTAAGTGATTTTGTTTTATTTTCTTTAAGAAGAAGAAACAAATGTGATTATTACATAAAATTATTTGCTTTTTCTTGTCACATGAGCCCCTTCAGGTACAGTAATCTACTCATTACATATCATTTGTTGTATTATGGCTAAAAGAAGGGAAAAGCTACATATCGTTCTTTCTGTTGTGTAGGACAATGCATTAAAACATGTGGATCTTTTCTTAGTCTTTTATGGCTAAGAATGCAGTTTCAGTTTTTTATTAGAAAATAGCACTGGACAATATTATTGAGCTCTCACACCACTGAGATGCAATATCAAAAACTTTTGTTAAAACATTTTAAAACATTAAGCTCTGGGAAGACTTCCTGCTAATTTTAGTAGTCCAAACTTATTTTCTACATGACTGAATCCAGAGATTAAGTTTCAGTCTATTACTTTAAAATAAGATTGGGTCTCAAGAACATGCAGAGTTTTGGAGACAAGATTTCACCTTTATCAAGCTAAGCACCTCTGTAGTACACATTGTGACTTGAAGTAGAATAATTTTGAATGTGCAGAGTTTCCCAATGGGTTTTTTGTACTTGACTTTTTTATTACATCCTCAAAGAGAGAGAAGAGAGAATAACACATCCTCTCTTCTATGCATTTTGATTCTCTGTTAAAAGGCACTTTTAAATAGCGGGACATATTTGTAGTTTCTGTGGCTTCTTTTGTCATTTTGATTGTACTTTGAGTTATTTTGCTCCTAATGCAAACATTGCCTGTTTGACCCAAGAGTTCTTCTAGACTGTTGTGATTTCTGCAGGCTTATTCTCTGCAGAAAGGTAACTAGACTAACCTGTCTTGGGAACAAAAGAGTAAAAATCCTATCTGCCATTATTAGGTATCCATTTGCATTGCTCGTTACTCAGCCTATGTGTGGAGATTTTAGTTTGTATAGAAGCAAAAGAAGGAAAAAGAAGTTTAGCTGGATTGTAGACAATTTTTTCTGTACTCATAGACATATTCCCAAAGTAGCATGATGGGAATATCTTGACTTCCACTTCCTTAGGATTTCTCCTGTGGTGATATGTATTTCCAATCCCTTATTTTTTTTGAATGGACTGCTGAACTACCGTTAGTCCTGGGCTGACCTGGCAGATTTAATATCCTGCCTTTTCCCACTCGTGGACTGCTGTGTCCAGACTGTAAAATGTGATTTAATTTTGGAAACCGCGATGAAAAGTAAAATGTGCAGACAAGGTTCTTTTTTCAAGCCTTAGTATTTCGCTGTTTTAAATACAAGAAAAGCAACTTCTGTGTTGGGGATGCTTTATTTTGAAAGGTAGGAGCTTAATTTCCCCTTAGCCCTCATGGACAATGTGAGGCAAATCAGTTTTAATAATGAAACATATTCCTTACTGTCTGGCTAACTCTTAGCTCTTTCAAAGATTTAGAACTTTATGTTTTTATATAAATAAAGATGAATGCATCCTGTACACTCTTCTCTCAGTCCACAAGTGCTTGGTGTAGAAAAGGCTATAAATGAGCTAGGAAATTTGGAAATCTCTAAAACGAGATCTTCCTTTTGCGATTTATGATGATGTCCTAAAACTAAAGGTTATCCTGTTCCATGGCAGTTTTGATTTTATTTGGTTTGAGCGAGTAATGTGAATTGGTACTGGATTCTGAATATTTCTGTCTGGCTTGTCTGTCTGGACCATGCAATTGTATGATGGTGACTTAACCCTGTAACATAACTTTCACGGAGTCTACCCATTCTGTTCAGTAGTCTTAGATGTTTGTTATTGTCATGCCAACAGAAGTCAAGAAAAGGCAGGCTATGTTTTTAGGCTATCTCCTTAGCCATGTGGTTGATGTAAGAGCCAAAGCTTGCAGGAATGTGAGCACCCTGCCTCTGCAGCCTGGGGAGAGGTGTGGTGGTACTCACCAGCTCTGCAGCAATGGGAAATAACCCTTCCCCTTGTGGTGTGCTGCACTGATGTGAGAGCTATTTCACATGGTGTAACTAGAGTTAACCTGGCACTGGAAATACAGCACAGAACTAGCAGATGTAGTATGTTTGCTTAAAGGGAGGGGTGGAAAGCTGGAAAGTGATAGAACCTTCTGCAGACCTTTGGTTCTCATCTCAACAGCCTCATGAAACAAAGTTGTGAAACAAACACCAATGGAAAGAGAAATTAAAAGATGATGAACAGAGAATGAGTGCAAAACAAGTTTTCCAGAGGTAGCTCATAAAAAAGCTAGTGTGATATTTTGAGCTGAGGATTTCCAGCAGATTGTGCTGTGGTGGGAACCTGTTAGAGCAGAGAGAGGCTGAGAAGGGCTGTTTGTGAGGACCAGTTGAGGGGCAGATCTTGGGTTTTGTTTGATTGTTTGTTATATTTTGTTTTGAAACTTTCCTGGGGAGGTAAAATACCACAGTTTGCTGGTGTGTAAGGCTAGGGAAGCACTGTTTGTGGGAAGAATTAGATGATCAGTCATGAAGAACTGCGTTACCTGAAGGACCTGGGAAGTTGAACCACACTGGAAGAGTGTGTACCGGTAAGGTAGCATAGTTTAGAAAATGACAAATAAAATGCAAAGGTATTAAATATTGTCAACTTGTTCATTGTCCAAATATATCTATATGTCTTCTGATGTACTAAGAGAGAGTCCATGTGACGTTTCGTAAATGCAGTTTTGCAAGACAAGGACTTCTGCAGATTTCCCTGGTGCTAAAGATCAGAAGATGGAAGGAGTGTGTGCTTTCTGGGGTAAATATTCCCTGCAGCTGGAACTGATGGCTTCTCTCCCACTCTCCAAAAAAGGCCCCCTAAGTCTGTTACAGATTATTTTGATTATGCTACCAGACAGTTTTCTTAGCCCCTCAGGGCACAACGCCTTCCGCAGGAGTTTATGTATATATAAAAGAAAAAAATGAAAACCCCAAACCTGGAAGCAGAATGAAAGAGTGAACACCCACAGGGCCTGGCTGTAGTCTATGTAAGCAAGCAGGAAAGAAATGTCTTGGCTTCTTACTCAGCATCTTTTTGTGGAGTAGGTCAGTTTAGCAGTATGGCAATTCAAACTGAGAGTAGCAATCAGTCATCTTTAGAACAAAAGGATTTTCCTTTTACTTTAATTCAAATTCTAAACTTTTGTGATGAGTTTTGAATACAAGAGTGTTAAAAAAATTACCATGCAAATGGAAAATTAAAATAAGAATTAGCTACACCTATATTTTAATACCTGCCACTTTAAATAGCACCTTTCAGCTTCAGTGAGTTATGTAAACATTAAATTGTCTTTATTGTGCCCCAGAGAGATAAGTGTTATTAGCTTGATAAACAATAGTATTAAGTAAATTATTTCTCATTTTTCCTCCTTGCTGTTTTCATTATTATTTTGCATGTCTGAAAATTATTGCTGTTATGCAGCTTTTATTTCCACATAAAAACGATTATAAAACCCTGAAACAAATTTATTATTAATTATGCATGCTTTATTTTATTTAATCCCACTTCTGTTTGATGAGAATGCCTTCATTCCTTCTGATACATTAGGTAAAGCATATTGATTTCTTAAGGTCTCAATCTTATGGGAATAGCAGCTGAAAAGTGGTAAATTGCAATTTGCAAAAAAAAAACCCAAAACCCACAATGCCACAACACTCCAACAACGGAACAAACACATTTTGAGAGCTCTCTGTTAAATAAAGAAAAATCGAGGGATTATATTCTTCCTTTTATGAAGGTTCAATCCCTTTAATCTCTCAAATTATATTTATCTTCTGTTTTGAAGTTTAGTTTTTCACGATGACTCAGTGAGTCACCCATCCATCCACTTCCCTTTCATTGACCCTGGAGTTTGCTTTGTCAGTCTCTTAGTATTTCTGTGTTACTGGGGAAAGGGGCAGCTTATAGGAAACATGATTTTCTGTTTCAGGATCAGTGTGGCTTCTTCAACAATTAACGTCATGGAACCCCTAATGGACAGACAGCTCTGGCAGAAAAAAAGATACTCTTCACATCTCTATACCCAAAACATTGGGATACAAATGGTGTTTACCTAGTAGAGCGGTATTGTGGATGCCTAGATCTGTAGCATCAGGCAAGATTTACAGCAATGTTACTCTTTGCAATATATTTACAGTTGTCTTTCAAACTTAAGATAACTGACTAGGTAGATGTGTAAGAGACTGTTCCATAGACTTGGTTAAATGAAATCACCTTAGTCCAGGAGCTTGCTATAAATTCAGTCTAAGTTTATAGCCGCCTTCTTTTTAAAATGGCTGCTTCTGAAATGCCTGGCTGCTATTACAATTGCCTGAGCTTCTCAAGGGAGCTGAATACAAACATCATCCACCCAACAACTTCCTGGCCCTTCACTTTTCACCCCACTCCTCCCCCAACCACCATAATTTTTCAAAAGTTATTTTATGGATTGAATTATTGGGCTGAATTACTGAGTAATCTCCACCCTCCCACCATGTATATTTAGACCTTCATTCTGAGCTAAGCCATCTTGCCACGATGGCTAAAATATGAGTCCTTGTCTTTGTGACTTCCCTGACTCACATAGGCTTGTAATCTGGATAATCACAATGATACCCTGTCAGGCAGATTGCAGAAAGTCCGCAATGCTCAGAATTTCCCATGTTGACTGTAGGCTTTCTAACAGCTGTCTTCTCTTGATTACCTGCAGTCTTGCGACTGTAGCCTTGCTAACAGTGACCATGCATGTGGGCGTGAGGCCTTGGGCAGTAACTTCTCAGAGTTTGTGAAGGGCATCAAATACAATTTTCCTCTGCATCATTCTGACCTGAATGCTGCTGTGTATTTTATCTCTGCTGCATTAGGAGACCGCTGAGTTTTATCTTCTCAGTAGGAACCTGAAAAACAATATTCTTCAGTTTATTGATGTGCTGCTACTATGAAAAGTAGTTAAATTGGTTAAACAGTTTTAAGCACCAGATAAGAAAATCCTGGACCTTGAGGAGAAAATGTGTAGCAGAGAATATATGAGCCATTATTAGGATACTGAGAGATAGAACAATTCAGGATTAGAGAGACAATATTTAAGATGGAAAATAATAGAAGTAGGAATAAGCATAACGTTTTTTAATTTTAGCAGGAAAGATAGGCATCTGCAATAGTCTCTATTAATGGACTGCTGAAGCCAACATTTTAACTTTCTTTGGAGGTATGGACAGAACAATTCTTTTCCTCTTGAAAGGTTTGTTACAGATTGCTTGTGAAGCTTAGAGGATTTTAACAATGGATTTCACATTAAAATATGTGAAGTATCTTCTTCCCTTGCCATCATGGTGATGTTGGACAATGCCCACCTTAGCACAAAGGGCAGCCCAGCAGCCAGATCTCTAGGACAAAACACCTGGTAGGTCAACATATCAAGGGGGTTTCCTTTGGACTAGCTCCAGATTGCACTGAACACACCTATTTGGGAATAGAGAGCATTCAGTGTGCTCTTGGAAGATGCCCTTTTCATCCATTTGACTTGAGTTCACTTTCTCCGAGTGCTCTGAGATACACGATCCAAACCATGGGAAGAGCAGGCATGGGGGCCACGTGCTTTGGTTGTGTACTATTGAGAATAGTGTTGACAAATGCTTAGAGTGCTTTAATTGTTGTCTTTTCTCCCCCAAAGTCATACAAGCATTTATTGTTACATTTTTAATTCCCCCCCCAGTGTCATGTCTGAATGTAACTTTCTCTTTTAAATGTCATCACTGCAAGATTGGCTTACATCAAAAATTTTATGTATGTGGATTCCCATGCAGAAATCACATTCATAAGCTCTTTAGCACAGGGGTACTGATGCTATCTTTTCACTCATGTAACTTACATATTTCTTCAATAACAAGTGCTAAACATCATGAAATGAACCATAAGGGTATATCTATATATGTTCAATGCACTTTGATTCATATACTTAATAAAATACAGAACTGCTATTATAGTCTGGATGGATCATCTTTAAAGATCTGATTTTGCTTGTATGGGCAACAAAACGAAAACAATACCACTGAAACTTTAAAGCTATGTTTAAGCACTTAAAGAAATCAATGAGAAGTAGGTTCTAGATGCCATTGTAGATTCCTCTCAGCAGTGAAGTGCCTTTTTAGGTGCCAGAAATACTTTGCTCAAACAAAAGTTCCTGGCCGTAAGCACACGTGGCCAAAATTTTACAAGGAATTTGGGAAGATGCCCAATGGGACTTATGTTGCTAAGAGATTACCTGCAAGTCTTTCACTTTGAAATGGAAGCTAATGTTCAGACCTCTGAAGTATTAAGTGTCCTGAATACCTTTGTGGTATCGTATAGAATCCATCTTCATGCCTTCATTTTAAAAAGCACCTTTTAAGCACTACATCCTGTGTATTTGTGGAACTCTGAAAATCAGAATTACCATCATACCCTTGAGCTTGGTTGTGTACTTTTTAATGCGACTGTTGAATGCAACCCTATGCAATAATAAATGTGTATGTATGACTATCCTTATCTGAAAACCTGTGAATGTAACTGGTCTTCTGCTCAAACAGAATGATACCTTTTTCCACCATCTTTATTGAAACTAGTAGGTGGTGGAATTTGTTGCTGGGGGAAGGGTACTCAGGCAGGCACAGAAATGTGTGCAAGGATTGACTAAAATAGCAGCCAGGCTGCGCTGTGGTGAGGTCACGTTTTAGCCATATTTCCTTTATTTACTGTCTCATTTTCCCCGCCAATTTCTTTCTGGAACCTGGGGAAAGGAATGATCAAAATACTATCACTTCTCATCTCAGCTGTGATGTCTTGGACAGCAGAGAGGAGGTGGCTGCACCTTGCCTCTAGAGCAGAGCGCCAGGGGCCACTTTTATTCAGAGCACCCTGATCCTCTGGTGACCCCTGAGGTGTGTCAGCAGCCACTGCTGCCTGAAGGTCCATGGTCCCCTCTACGGGCACAGAGACTGTGGCAGACCTGCAAGCAGGAGTTGGGGGATACTTGGGGGATGTTGTGACTCCCCGCAATGCACAGGCAGGACATGGTGGAGGGGGAACATGCTCAGCTCAGCCCTGCCCAGCTGGGGTGCAGTGTTAGTGTCCTTACAGGAAATTACTAAGGGGTGGATTTTTAAACCTCCTAGTTTTGATGGAAAAGATTTGAGACTACTAAACACTGTTTCCAAGCAGGAATGAACTTTTGAACCTTTCACTAATTGTCTTAAGTAATGTATTTCTCTTGATACTTAGCTGTCAGATAGTCTAGAGGGACTGATTTCTTTTTAAGTCAATTAGTTAAGCCGTTATTTATATGGTTAATTTTCTCTTTTTGTGTAGTGTTTTGGAGGAGAAATACGTAACAATAAGTGAAGAATTGATTTAAAGACTTAAGCCACCAAGAATAACAGAAAATATATTGCTGCCACCTTTATGTTGGTTTCTTGATATATTCTAGGAAGGTCATTAACTTTAGCTCTAAATTTATGTTCTCCAGAATTGTGTTTCTGCTGATACAGTTTCCCTGGGCTGAATTGTAGCACTCCAGCTAGGTTTTCCTTTTAACATCAGCACATGTATAAGGTTATGTAGAGGTGATTAGACCAAAAATTTGCATTTCAACTGGAGCACTTTATTTCATTCACCAGAGTATTTTATATGGACATTTTTTCTGAAAAGATAATTTTAATTTGTATATGTATATAGAACAAAAGGACTTAACTTTAATGAATGCAGGAGCTCCCCATAACACCCCCTCCCAGCATTTCAGATTAAAAATAATGAAAAAACTTCCAATATAAAACTTTTTTGTAAAATCCTGTTTTATTCATTACTTGATAATTTTACTCAGTTGTATTCTGTAATCCTTTCATTGGTGAATTGGACAATTTAGTGGCAGTTAGTGGTAACTATGTATTACCTATTTTATAGGTAAATATGTGATTCATTAGTTGTAACACAAAAGAGATACTGAAAATAACTGTATTGGCGTTGATGTTACATCACCACTTGTTGATGCTGTGAAAAACATGTGACAGCTTTTGAATCACCTTTCTTCACACTCCTTAACAGGTGAAAGTACTGAAAGGGAGCAAGGCCATGTTAAAATGATGTGAGGTCCCTGATAAAGTTTTAAAGAATGTGCCCTGAATTATTGATCAAAATTGAAAGCAGCAAGTGTTTCTGTTGCATTTTCTAGGAGCCTAACTCAATGTCTCCAGACTTGTTTCATCCCCCAGTACCAAGTCACGCCCCACAGCTTTCTCCATCCATCTTACCATTGGCTCTTGTCCTGGTGGTCCCTTCTCTGTGCCCTTCCTGGGGCAGCACAGAGAGGATGCCTTTTACAGTAGCAAGTGCCTCTGAATCCAGGGATATGCAGTAACTGCCATCTCCGGCCTTCTATAGGAAAGGAAACCTACTCAGGAAGAACAGAATCATAGAATCGTCTAGGTTGGAAGGGACCTTAAAGATCATCTAGTCCAACCATCACCTAACTGACCAAAAAACCAAATAAAAAATAGGAAATAAAAATTACTAAACCATATTCCTGAGGACCATGTCTACCTGTCTTTTGAACGCCTCCAGGGATGGTGCCTCAACCACTTCCACCCATTCTAATGCTCGATAACCCTTTTGGTGAAGAAATGTTTCCTAATATCCAATCTAAACCTCCCCTGGCATAACTTGAGGCCAGTTCCCCTTGTCCTATCTCCTGTGACTTGATGGGTCTTGCATGATGGGTGTTGCATGTAGTGCATGCTTTTTTGGTGTCTCTTACTGCATGTTCCACAACACCTAATGTGCGGGGACGTGGACAAGTGATTTGAATTGGTTGGGCCCCAAAACTTTTTGAAATGTGAAGAATCTAAGCAGTTTTATGGCATGGTAGTGCATAAGGCTATTTGGGTATAGAAACACAGTGAAAATGGGAATTTTGTTTATTACTCTAATAGTAAGAAAAACAGACAACAACTTGTAAAAATGTAGTATTATCTTTCAGAAATAGGTATGATTGATGTAAATTATAGATTTTTTGGGAAAAAAGCTTGGAAATATTCATAATCATAGGTATCAGAAAAGGGTCATCTAAGAATGTGGTTATGTTCTCTCAGATGGGGGAGGAGAGACTTGATAAAGCAAGTTTAACTGTAAATTCACTTGGAGATGTAAAGGTGTATTGGGTAATAAGAAAGAATAATTGAATATATTATAGGAAAATATATTAATACTTCTAATATCTGTGTATTGAGTTGCATTAAGTGAATCTTGATGTTCTTTTTTCATGGAAAAAGAGGCTTCATGCTTGTTGTGGTTTAACCCCAGCCAGCAACTAGGACCACATAGCTGCTCGCTCACTCCACCCAGCACCCTCAGTAGGGCAGGGAGAAGAGGGGAAAGGGAAAAAACTTATGGGTTGAGATAAAGACAGTTTAATAGAACAATAATGAAACAGGAAAATAACAATAATTGTGAAAGAATAGAAAAAAAAAAGTAATACAACACAAGTCGCTCTCACCACCTGATGATCAGTTGCCCATCCCAAGCAATGACCAAAATTCCTGCCCTCAAGTAACTCCCACTTCTATATTGAGCGTGGCATCTGTGGTATGGAATATTCCTTTGGCCAGCTTGTCTTGTCTGTGCTCCCTCTCAGCTTCTATGGGAAGCTGAAAAAGTCGTTAGACAATATGTGTTATTGACATTCTGTTAGTACTAAATCCAAAACACAGCAGCTACTAGAAAGAAAATTAACACTCTCCCATCCCAGCTGAAACCAGGTCAGTGGTTTAAAAGAGGTAAGTTACCTCATTTGAGGGTCCTCTGGTCATGATTCAGCAAAGTATTTAAAGACCCTAATCATAGAATCATATAGGTTGGAAGAGAATTTTTTTTTTTTTGGTAGAGAGACAGAAAGAGAAGAAGTAGGAAGGAAGGGTGGGGGGGAACCAAACACAAAACCCAAAAATGAAAAATATGTTCTATTTTTTTTTTGTTTTGATGAGAAGGAAAATCAGCACACTTTGAGAAGCCATGTTGCTGAAATGGACAGAGGCTCTGATATGGCACAAAGTTTTGGAGCCTTGAATCTCAAAAGCACTTTGTATATTTAAAAAAAATAAATAAAATTACTGGTCTTAATAGAAACTAATTTAATTTAACTTTTAATAATTAATTTCATTCTTTGTGTGTGTAGTTGTCTAGCTGTTTTCATTTAAGGGACTAATCATAACTGTATTTTATTTTTTTACCCCCTGAGTTATTGCTTCTAAATCAATACGGGTTGGTGGTAGCCTGAAATAACTGCATTCTCATATCTGCTCACACTCCTCCTTTATGCAGCAGCATGTGATGTGGTTTGTGTGCCCTGTATGAGTGACTCATTCCTCTTGCAGCTCCTGCCATTGTAGTGGAAGCGGCAGGGCAGGGTTTGGGGAAGGTGCCCCTTCCCATTGCATACAGGCAGCACTCTGGCATGGCCAAATCATGCTGTGCTGAAGTAACCCCCCCCTGCAGCCAGCAGTGCTGGCTCGACGGGGCATGGACTGCCTAGTCCACAGCTCCCCAAAAGGTCTCCCTGCACACACGGCCTTCCATTAACAGGAAGAAACTTCCCAGCCTCTTCCCTTCTGCTTATTTCTGGTCCATTTGAAATTTATTGCCTCACCTGGGTTTAAGTTTTCTAAATTCTAAGTTTATCTACAGAAGTAAATAATCTACCCTGGCTCCTTCATCATTCTCCTACCTCCTTCCTTTCATAGTAGCAAGGCAAAACGACTTTGATTAGACACTGTTAAAGTTTTAAGCAGATTATATTTAACTAAAGAGCTAGTTAAGATGAATGGATGAATCACTGGAGATGAAAATTTAAAGCTGATATTTAGGTCATCTCTTTCTTTTCCCTTGTTATTCTCTATTACTTTATTATACCTTGCCCAATCTGAAATCTTGTGACTAGCCATGCTCGTAAGTATACCATATGCAAGAGAGATTTATTTTACTTTCATCTAAATGTCCTAATATTTATTTAGAACATGCTATACCCTGTGCAGCAAGCTTTAAAACTGATGGAAACCCCAAAGGCGAGGAGGTGATGTTTGAGTGGATGATGCTGCAGGTTGCTTCATTCCTCAACCACTTTACATAATTTAGGGAATGCAGTAATCTGCAATTTAATCCACATAACATGGCTATACTGGTCTCCCGTCCCTCTATTCCCTCCCAGTGGTTTGAGATTGTCTGTCTCTCTCGAGACTTTGAAAAATACATATTTTAAAGCACCTCAATCAAATAAGCTGGGCATGAACTGAAGATCTGTGGGTTTGATCTGCAATAAAACCTCCTCAAGCTTGTGGTGTCACATGAACAGATGGGGCAGGGGGGTTATTTGTCATCTTTTCTGTATTAGTACTTGAGGCTTAAGATGCAGCTGAAGACTAAGTCTGGATTTAGTCCTTTTTGAAAATTCACTGCAGTCAGTAGAAATGAAATATGGCAGGAGTTGCTCCTCTGGTCGCCCATTAAGCACAGGTGGCACGCACATAACACTAGTCTACTGACTAGGTGCCTGCTCCTCTGGTCCTACCGCTTTATCCGTAGGGATAAAGCTATGCTTATGGTCAGGGACAGGCTGCAGCAAGGCTAGTCTCCCTGTGCAGGGGATTCGTAAGCAAAAATAAAAATGTGCCCAGCTGGCATTCTAGGACCTGTTTTATGGAGTTGTTAATGCAAGGATGGGCAGAATAATAGGATACCTGTCATAAATATCATAGTTATTAATCACAGAGCAAAGGGACTGCTGTCTGGGAATGCAGTAAGTGCTTGTGTCGCTTAGCCTATTTTACCTCTCTGGTGGATAATAACTGAATGTAATGTATGGATGCATTTCCGTACCTGTGCTGCTGGGTTTTTTAAGTTTCTTTCTATTATTTTTTACTAGACTTCCCTTGCCACTTGCATGGCACATCACCACTTTGCCAGTTTGGCAAGAATCAATTATTTTACTGTGGTAAAAGCATTTAAGATGTAACCACCTCCCTGTAGCACTTCTCAGAACATGGCTAGTGAACATAAGTAATAGTGATCATGAAATTCAGGGGGTTGGAATTTCTTGGTTTTGTTTGTTTTTAATATTGAATCTGCTACTGGCTATAACATAAATGGAAAATACTGTCCAATCCTTTGCATCCATTAATGCAGATGAGTGTTCTCAAAATAACAGAGTAACTTCTTGAGCAGTCTCAGTTCATAATTGCAAAAATTTCACAGTGCCTTCTCCTTGCTTGGTTTTGGAAAGTATATCTTTATACACAAAGTTTCACACTATATTCATATGAAGTGGAATAGATTTGTACTTTTTTTCCCCCCCCCCCCCAGCAGATTTTCTGAGGTCATTTGGAATGATGTTTGGTGTTTGGATCTTCTGTGGTATTTATTATTATAGGGTCTGAAATTCCCCTCCAAATACTAATGAATAGTTACTTCCCTACAATCTCCTTGAGAGGCAGGCAGCTGTTTGTACAGTCTCTGTTACTGGCAGTCTTGCTGAAGCTCAGAGAGACACAGAGAGAGGTCTTTATCTTAAAGAGTGTGCTATGAAATCGGAGTTAAATTGTGGACAAATTCTGGGGGTTTTATTAGTAATTACAGTTCAGACTAATCTATTCTTTTTCTGTACATGGTCCTTCATGGACTGAAGTACTTAGAACTATTAGATATATGGTTGCGTATACATGCTCACGTTCCATCATGCATTTATTTCTCTATATTGCTGAAATAGTTTGTGTTCATGGTGCATCTCAGAATTTATCAGGGCTATCCCTTAGGTGGTACACTCTTTTCTCTTCTTGCCCATAACTAATCTCTCTAATCTTCTGCCTGTAATTGACGTACTAACCAAATCTATCAATCCTTTTTTCTAAGAATGTTACTGACTAAATCTCATAAGAAAAGACTGAAAGACTGACTTCTGCATTAAAACAATATACAATTAGTAGTCTGTTTTCCTTACAGTCAAAGCCTCTGAGTTGCCTCCTCAACATTAATTCAGTTGAGTTTTCCAGACTGACGTTTTCAATTAAGGACATTTTGTGATTGTTTTAAGCTTTCCAGACTCAGTGTTACCCTGCAGTTGTGCATAATGTCGTGATAGATTTTGGTCACTGAAGATACTGCTCTAAAAATATATAAGTAAATGAATTTCTATGGAAATACCTTCATGTGAAATCTGGCAACTATGTGGAGGGGGGTCCTGGAGGGAAACCGTTGCTGACAGGAGAGCATTGCTCTATCAGCCAGACAGATGTGAGGAGTATGGGACTTGCTTACAAGCTAATTATTGTTCGTTATCATGCTGAATTGCCAAAATGTCAGATGTATTAGAGATGCGCTGTGACATTGCCTTGGGCATTTTTCCTTAGTAGTTTCTCAGTAACAATGGAGGAAGTGTTCATTTGGGTTATATTGGGATGGACAAGTTTTTCACAGGTTTTGTACTTGCAGTTGAAAGTGTAGTGTAAATGAATTTTATGAAACAAGATGATGAAGTCTGTTAGAATAAGATTTACTGCAGCTAATAAGGAACCCAAGTTGGTGTTTTCCTTTACCAACTTTGTCAGACCTCTGATGTTTTTCCTTACTTTGTAGTCTCTAAGTTTTGTGTAGAATCTGTAACAGTGATCAGATTTATCTTCAGCTCAAGTTTCTGCTTTTAATTTAGTCCTCTGCTCCTTTTGAGTAGCGCACTGTATTTATTGCATGTACTGTGTTTCTAACAGACGAACGTATTAACGTTGATTGAAACCTCCAGCAGTATGTTTTATGTGCTTCACAGGCATTTAGTCCCGTATTCACTTTCGACATGGCAATTAAAATCACTTTAGTTTATGTCACTGGAATCAACCACATGCCTTGCAAGTGGCTGGGAATTCACCTGGCTCAGGGTGGCAGTGCCTGCAAGCTTTCAGGTCATCATACCTGTGGCCTAAAAATTGGGTAAAAGGGAGTCAAAAATCTCCATGCAGCCATTGAAACACATGCAAGGTTTTTGAATTTGAAAAACTGTAAGAAGATTATATATTCCTTATAATGTGAAATGTACTTTGAAGTATAAACTGTCCAGGAAAATATTTAGCAGTAACACATTTTTGGCTCACCTCTTAAATAACTATTTGAAATACATATGTGAAGTAATAGGGTTTAATAGTTGATTGAAAAATTGATTTTCTAGCTGCTGAATTCATAAGGAAAAATGTTAACTTTGAGATTAGAGTATACAACTCAGAATCCACAGAAGCGTAGATTTTGCTTAGCAGCAGCTGTCAAATAGGGAAAGTGAAGTTCTTTTGAACGCTGTAGGGAGGTAGTAAGTGTCACCATAGATTGTATTGTATAGCGCTACTTTTATGTTTAGTAAGTGTATATGGCAGAACAGAGAAATCTCTTACCTGTAATATTATGAATACTGATGGTGGTTTAATGCATCTCTTCATAAAAAGTAAACATTTGTTGAAAAGGACATATGAAATAAGATGAGCCTTTGTACTCCTTTTATTTTCATGTTGATCCTAAAATTTTGTGGACTTCTGTCTTAATTCTTTCAGTTGACTTAAAGGGTCTATGACTGTTGCTTTTCTTAACATTGGACACCTCATGCTTTTTTTTATTCTAGAAGACATTTTAAGTTGCTGTTTCCATCTGTCAGTAAGAATAAGATGACTTACGGAAAGATTAGTATCACTTTTAAAACTCATTTGTTACAGTTTTGGGAAAAGGCATGTACCATAGCAGAAAGCTCTGGATATTTGCAAGCATGTACTCCTGAGAAGAGATTTTTAGGATCAGGGCTTTTGCAAAGTTGAAACCCACTGTTCCATTAAAAAAATCTGCTTTTCACTCCCTGCTGTTATACACACTTAAAATTTTTGTCAACCACTGTTTACTAATTATCTATCTTCCTGTGATTGCGTTCTTGGATTCTCATGTATATTGATCTTTACATCAAAGGTCTTCTCAAAGTAAATATTTAGCAATGTGTCAATGAGAAAAAAAAAAGTGAAACCAAAAAAACTGAAACAACCCAAAACAAAACTCAGTTCTATACCTTATGATATTTCACTGTATATTTTCCCATTTTGTCACTGATAACATCTGTGTTTGACAACTGGATTACTTCCCTTTTTTATCTGAGGTGTATAATGCATTCTGAGATTTCCTGGAAGATCTCGTCTTCAGACCTACCTGACACCTTATGTCACCCCATTTGCATCTCTTAGCATCTCACTGGGCACAGCCAAATGGCAGAACCCTCCACTTACCCCTCACCTATAGAGGAGAGCCTTTAAATATTACCATAACTGCTGACTTCGTAATTCCCTTTGTGTCCACCCCCTAAACAGAATTTATCATGATACTTATAGGAAATATTTTGGAGGCATGTTCAGACTGATGGTCATCATTAGTACTAATGCTTAGTACACTCCCACCTTGCTCTAGTTTTTGCTTGCATCTCTCTTATATGCTATATATGTAGTCGTAAAATTTCTTTAGGACATGCACTTTTCAAGTGTGAGGGAATAGTATTATTTCAGGATGTCAGGAATATTCTATTGTCCTATATTTCTAGATTTCTAGATCCCTTCTATGCTTCTCTTGTACAGTCTCTCTATACATTTGTCACAAGGTAGTGTAAGGACAGGTTTATATGGTCAGTTGGTTGGTTCAGTTGGTACTGCTGAACCAAGTGCCATGTGTGAAACCCAGCCTTGAAGTTGGGAAGTGCCGTAACACCCAATCAGGGGGCTGGTGTCTGGACCAGTCTGGTATCAGATAAAACAAATGTTTTTGTTACCCAGTATCTGTAACTACTTCAGTCTTCACATCAAATTTCTTTTCATTAAGTTGTTGTTTCTGTCTTCCTTAATTTATTTAAGTAGTAGCTGACACACCCGAAGGCTGTGACACCATCCAGCAAGACCTGGAGAGACTAGAGTTGGGCAGAGAGAAACCTAAGGGCAAGTGTAGGGTTCTGCGTCTGGGGAGCAACAACCCCATGCCCCAGTGCAGGTTAGGAGCGGACCTGTTGGAGAGCAGCTCTGAGGAAAAAGACCTGAGAGTCCTGGTAGACAAGTTGATCGTGAGCCAGTAATGTGCCCTTGTGGCCGAGAAGGCCAATGGTCACCTGGGATGCATTACGAAAGGGCATGGCCAGCAGGTCGAGGTGGGTCATCCTCCCCTTTTACTCTGCCCTGGTGAGGCCATATCTGCAGTATTGTGTCCAGTTCTGGGCTCCCCAGTTCAAGAAGGACAGGGAACTGCTGGAGAGAGTCCAGCAGAGGGCTACAAAGATTATCAAGGGAATGGAACATCTCTCTTATGAGGAAAGGCTGAGAGACCTGGGTCTGTTTAGCTTGGAGAAGAGAAGACTGGGAGGTGATCTTATCGGTGTTTATAAATATCTAAAGGGTGGGTGTCGAGAGGATGGGGCCAGATTCTTTTGAGTGATGCCTGGTGACAGGACAAGGGGCAACAGGGAAATCAATCTCAACACAAGGAAAAACTTCTTTACTTTGAGGGTGACAGAGCACTGGAACGGGCTGTCCAGCAAGGTTGTGGGGTCTCCTTCTCTGGAGATTCAAAACCAGCCTGGATGCATTGCTGTCCAACCTGCTCTTTGCGAACCTGCTTTGGCAGGGGGATTGAACTAGATGATCTCTAGACGTCCCTTCCAACGCCTACCATTCTGTGATTTTCAGATGACTGCAGAAATAATATTTCCCATACTATGGTGGAGTTAAAACCTTGGGTTTGTTTTTTTTTAAATGCCAGGCCTTAACTGTTGTCAATTTTTATTTTTGTTTAGCTTCTTTGTTTTTCTTATTTAGTATTCATTGATGGGAAATAACGATACTGCTGTAATTTTGTTCTTGATATTTATTGTCATTTATGATGTGTTACATGTCAATTTGGCTATCTCATGATGAGTTTTCATTTCTCAGATACTGAACAAAGAATTTTAGTGAAAGTGTTGGATTTTAAGACAGAAAAAAGGTTTAGCATAAAATTCAGGAGTAAATTAGCCAAATAAATGGAGACAATGAAGAAGAGATGCATGTTTTTTGTTTACAGACTTTTAAACTTCTAGAATATTTTGACCTTGCTACTTTCTAAATTCAGATGTCATGTTCAAGATTATTACTCAGTAAGGTAATAAAGTTATCTTCTAAGTAAACTTAAAAAGAGAATTGTTAAAAATTCTCAGTCTTCCTGAAAACTATATTTAATGTTTTCTAGAAAGGGAAGAAGAGGTGACAAGATGGGGTGGGGAGAGAAGAAATGTAGTTCTGTTTCAGACCTTAGCCTTTCTTCTTCAAAATTCCTTTATCAATAAAAAGTATGTTTTGAGAACTTGATTTTAATATGTCTGACTTCTTGGCTTAAAGTTTGAATTTCTGTCTAGTTCCAGCTCAAAGGATGAGCTTATTTGTTAGGGAAAAATAGACTTTTAATAATATTTCTTTTTCCCAGCCACATATGAAGATATTGGTTTCTTTTCATGCAGGTATTCCGTTGTAGCAAAAAGAATGCTGGATGCTAGGATAAACCTACCCTTCTTCTTCTCATTTTCCTGACAATTTTCCAAAATTTAGAGGGATACCAAAAATTAGTTTCCACCAAAGTTTTTCCAGCATCAACAACTTCAGATTACAATTTTTTTTGGTTTATTTTTGTAGAATTTCCTTATCTTTGCATAGTGACATCATGCTCCTTCATACAGAAGAGAGTGAGAGAAGAGATTTGCACTGTTTTGACAAACACATTGAATATTCCACATTTTTTAATCCAAGGTGGGAACAATTGCACTTATTGTGGGCCTTTTATTTAACTTCAATGGCTCTTACCACCTAGAATTAGACAGCTGAAGGTGTTTCAAATACATATCCTGAGGATATTCCATTTACAGTACTTACAGCATTTTTTAATTTCCTTCCCAGGAAAACTTGAACTTCATTTACCTAATGATTTAGAGTGGAAGATTAGAGCCCTGTTTCTCCCTTCTGCTCACTTGGGGCCAGGGATATTTAGTTTCAGAGAAGCCTTCCAAAATGATTAGGAAATAGTTTTCTGGCAGGTTCCCTACTCTGTGAGCTGGCAAATTTACAATAATGTTTATTTTATAGCATTTGACAACCTGATGTCCTGTTCTGTGACTTCAGAGCCAAAAGACTTTACTATGCAAAGGGCATATTTTCAAAATACTCTGTCCAAAAAAGAAAAAAAGACCTACAACTCCCCACTATGGAAAACCTCTATCAGCGGTTGAAAATGGGAAAGGAAAGGACTGTCCATTCCTAAGCCATTAAAGCAAATGCATACATAGTTTTAGAAATGGCAGAGACTAGGGAAAAAAAAAACAACCAACAGAAGGACATAAATCTTGTGGTGGTTTTCAAGAAAAGTTTACAGATGAAATCAAGAGGTATTCTCCTTTTTATTTCTTTTTTTAAATTATTTTTGAGGGGGGTGGGAGGGAAGGGAGGGGGATGTAGGGTGTGTTAAATGATCTTGATGGCACAGAATGTATTTAGATTTGCCTGCTGCTCATCCATATCGTGTGACAAAAACACTCCAGCAAAAACATGTTGAAGTGCTCTTGAAAGTGGGCAGTGAGGCTCTTCCAAGCTGTAAAGCACGTAGTGCTGGAGGAGTTTGTGTGGCTGTGTAGCATGTTGGGGACCGTTGTGCAAGGATGTGTAACTAACTTCCTATGCGATATGGCCTTCATCTTTAAATTCATGTGGAATCCCTTAACTCCCATGTAACTCAATTAAATCTACACTGTATAGCCTTGTATCTTAAAATAAACAACACTTGGCAATAATAGAATGTTGGATATTGGGTGGTTAGAATTGCATATGCAAATTTTAAGCATGTGCCTGAGTTAATGCTTAAGTCCTGATTCTTGATGCCCATCTTAGTTTTAAGAGGCACTTATGATAAATATCTATAGGAATGACATTTAGAGACATCTATCTGTTGCCAAAATCAGATTGTTTACTACGAAGTAGGAAACAAATTTCATGATCGGAACAGCCAAAAGCAGACAGAGGAAATCTTTCATTGCTATGATTAGTCATACTTAACTTTCAATAGTATGAAGGCTGCTTTATGCTTTATATAGGCCTCCTGCTGAAGATTACTTTATTTCATCAGCCAACTTCTGCTTTTTGCCATTCCCTAGAGGCCTTCCATTAAAGGAAATCTGTTGATTATCACCAGACACATTCATGTGCTTTCCATCTTCAGGATAACTGCTCTGTTTTTCTGTGTGTTGATGCACAGTAAGTATTCCCCTCTTTTTTTCTGAGTTTTGGTTGTGGTTTTTGGTTTTGGGTTTTTTTTTTCCATCAGAAGCTGATTTTTGCCTTATTGGAACAACTGAACGTTCTAGAGAATATTTGGTTTATGGTGTTTTGCT
This sequence comes from Limnodromus scolopaceus, assembly GCA_028565335.1. Taxonomy (NCBI): domain Eukaryota; kingdom Metazoa; phylum Chordata; class Aves; order Charadriiformes; family Scolopacidae; genus Limnodromus; species Limnodromus scolopaceus. Next base: position 122,543,749 of record JAOXNO010000001.1, read on the forward strand.
ACATGCTCAACCAAAAGATAATTTCTTTACCTCTTCCAGTAAATACAAATGTGGTTTTCTGTTGTCAGAGAAACAAAGGCTTTTTTTTATTGTCAGAGAAATAAACTACTGAACTTCAACTGCAAACTTGTCATCTTATTAATCCTCATCCATTGTATTGCATCATCAATTAACTGAGTATTTAATCATCTTTTCTGGATAAAAATTTGTTGAAGTTACTTCATAACTCCTCCTGTTCTTTCTGGAGATTTTTAGAACATTTTGAACCTTATTTTGTATTTTTAGTTATTATAGTTTAGCTCATATGTAGTACAATCTGTGTATTTGTGAGGCTTAATACATAACACGTTTGAGAGAAAATTATTGAAAACAACCTCACTTTAATTTGTATTGTTTGATGCTTCCTACTGTGGTGGTGTTCCTTCACAGGAGTAATTTGCTTTATTGCTCTTGCATTCTTCCTTGTTTCTCAAAGGATTCCACACTGCAGCAAGATAACGATCATAAATAAGCATGTATTTAACTGAATTTTATTCTGCTTTGAAGTTAAGATGCAAAGAAATGGGCAGTCTTAATGGTTTTTGCTATATATCAATAGCAGTCTATATGTATCAATAACTCAGTCTAAAATATTTTTTTTAAAAAAGCAGTTTCATGTACAGAAAGGAAACTGCAAACTTAGTGGTCTTGCATGTCCAAAACCAATTATTTTTGTTTCAGTGCTTGTGAAGTCATGCTCTTCCCTGTGGGAAGAGCTGTGCTGTGAGTCCACAAGTCAGATGATCACAGTTTGAGGACACACTTGTCGTTTCAACAATTTAAGATTATTTCCAAACTAAGCTGTAGATGTCAACTGGAAGATGTGGTCTAGTTTCCTTCTCATCTTTCACATAATGATGTTTACAAATCGATTCTTCCACACAGTTTGTGGATTCGACTGGTTTTCTGTCTTTCAGAAAACCTCATTAGTCATAAACTGAAACAGATGGTTTACCTGTCTGTTATGTAAGAAGAAAGCTTGCAGGTTTTTAAGCAATTTTTATCTGCTTTTATGGAAGGGTAATAGATGCATTATGAATGATTCTCTTCCTCATTCGGATGCAGCACATGACTCTGTCTTTCATTCACGCATTGATCTCCTGATCTCCCAAGCAGCTATTCTCCCAGGCCTCGTTTTCATTGCATTTAACATACCTTCATTTGGCGTCAAAACTCCGTTTTAATAAAAGTAACAAGGTAGATTTTTCTCTGTGAGCCGCCTTCTTTGCTTTTTTTTTTTGTATATATGAGCCTGTACTGATTGAGTGCAGCAGGGGAAGAGTGGGAGCTTGATTTGGTTTTGTTTTGCTCCTAAGAGCGTTGAAGCCTTCCCTGCTCCTTCCCTCTGTTGGTCACTCTCTCTGCAACTTAATTGGTTGCCTCAATGCTCTAGTCAGTTGTTATAGACATTAATAAACCCTGCCCTTTATTAATTAGAATGTGGAGGAGATCAAAGTTAAAGACGGAGAGCAGTCTTTGTCAGGGAGTGTAGTGATAGGATGAGGGGTAATGGTTTTAAACCAAGAAGAGGGGAGACTTAGGTATTAGGAAGAAGTTCTTTACTGTGAGGGTGATGAGGCACTGGAACAGGTTGCCCAGAGAAATTGTGGAAGCCCCTTCCCTAGAAGTCCCAAGACCAAGCTGGATGGGGCTTTCAGCAACCTGCTCTAGTGGGAGGTGTCCCTGCCCCATGGCAAGGGGGTTGGAACTCGATGATCTTTAAGGTCCCTTCTATGAGTCTATTAATGCTTTCAGTGGCAAGCTGCAGTGTTATTAATGTACGTACTGAAGGGTAGAACAGGCTGTTCTAAAATAACATTGGTCAGATCCTGGCTATTGTTTCCCACCTCCCTCTAATTTGTCTTTCAGTGAAATCCGGGCAGGTGAAGCAACAGGAGAAGTTAGTGGCTCCAGCTGAGCAACTGAAACACAACCTTATATTTCTTTGCTGCTTTGTCTTCACTGCAAATGTGTGTGAAGTTATTTTTATCTTAAGATCATCTCCTGGATGAAAACGTTAGGGTAGAGAGTATAAGGACTTACATGCATTCGTTGTGACTAGGACAGTGGGGTCCCAGCCTGAGAGCTGCTATTAAATGCTGCTAGTAGGTACTTGAATTATAATTCTATTGCATTCTATGTATTTTACATAAATTATAAAAAAGTGGTAGCATTTTAAGGTTGTCTTGCTGTTTTATGGGTTTGTTTTTTTCTAACAAAGTCCATGTTTGTGTAAAGAATTTCCTTTAATTTTTATTTTTTCCACTTGTACTTAAAAATGGGAAATTGCAATAAGGCACTGCAGGATCTGAGTTAGGGTGTAATAATTTACACGTATGTTAAGAGCAGTCATTAGTATAGTGCCTAGCAACACAGCAAGCATGACTTATTACACAATATTGAGTTTGCTTATTGCCTAAGTGGAAGGCAGAGCAGTTCTTACTGATTACATGTTACAGGGCTCAGTTGTAATAGTCGATTTCTCTGACATTCCTCTTGCATTTTATAGGAAAATACCATGATAGTGTTATGAATCAATTACTAAGTAGTCATTAGGAGGAAATGCATATTGAATGTATTAATCACTTCCATAATAAATTATACGAATACACAATAAAAACGCATGTATGCTATTTGCAAATAGCTTATTACAAGTCTAATTTTTTTCCTGTATTATTCAATTAAATCCATAAATAGGAGAGCAAGGCATTGAAGAAACACCTTGTAGGAGCTCAGGCATAACAAAACCATGGGGCTGAAAAATACCAGCAGCCTGGAAGCCAGAAACGGGTGCAGAATGAAGCACAGAGATACCCCAGTGCTCAAGATGCTCATATCCTTGCATGGCCACCTCTGTAGGTCACCTAGTGGGATCATGGGGTAATTGGAGTGTGCCGCAGCTCGGGAGATGGGTGGCTGCAGAGGGCTGGGTGCCACGAGGAATCATACCCAGGTAGCCCACAGCATCGCCAAGCAGCCCTTGGGCTGAGGGGTGCTTCACCTAGGGGATGGCCATTAACTGGTCTATACTGAGGCATGATGGAGCTGGGATGCAATTAGTATTGGTGCTGTGCCCATTTAAAGGACTGTTGGTCCTTTCTGCCTTACTAAGGGAGATTCTGTAAGTGAAATTAGAACTTTTTGTTCTCTTTTAAAGCTGTTCACTCATTTTTACATATCTTGAAACAGTATCACTGTGACTATTGAGAGCATTTTTCCTCACAAAATATATCTTCAATGTATGTTAGTTTTCCACTGTTCTCTATTGTCTAGTATGTGTAGAAAAGAGACCTTCCATTTATATTTTCTTCTTCATATTAGTGACTGAAAATATTGAGAAACAAATTAGGAAATACAGGAACACTTGTCCTCTTTAAGAATGCTACACATTTAAGAAGACATGCATTTAATCAAGATGTGTAATATATATGACCATTATGGAGCTTTGAGAAATAAAGCTATTAATAGCTTTCTCATTTAAAAATACACAAAAGTAACAAAAAATTGTAAATTATATTTTTTAAAAAAACTATCCAATTGGCATAGAATGTGGGGAAGTAATTGCTTGGTAAATGTCATACAGCATGACACTAATACACCCTTATATTTTTACTGTATGTAGTATCAAAATAGTAATTTCACAGCCTGATGTCCGTGGCATTTCAAAGTCCTTGAATAAATTCCTTTAATATTTAAAATCAGTAATACATGCTTATCACCTTTTTCATACTTTTCTTGGTATTCCTCCCTCTAAGAATAAAGGGAAAATGAATTATTTTCTTAGTTGAACAGTTCTTCTCTTGTCTCTGACAGTAAGCCTGATAATAAGTTGTACAAATTACGTGGTAGCATAAAATATGTCTTACAAAGTTCATGATTGAATGCATATCTCATTTTGGGGTAGGTAGGCATGTATCAGGCTGTGGATACCTCACTGAATCCAGTATGATAACTTGAACCTGCTATTCAGTAATGCAAATGAAGCTTTGAGAAACTAGGGTGTATGTGCAAAATTTGAAAATAAAAATAAAATAAAAAAAAAGTCTGCCTGGAAAATGTAACATTTACTATGTACCTCTAAAGGTCTCCTCAGGAACTACAGAATATTATCTCCTAATGTTTCTTGGTCACTCAGGGTTATACGTGTTATAGAGCTTCCTGGAGCAGAGACAGCCATTTAATCTGAGTTAGGCCAGAGAGTGCTTGTGCCAGTGGAGCAGCTGTGGTGGCACACAGCTGTTGCCGCTGTGACTTGTTAGCTTTGTGGTGGACCTCAGACTGAACTCCAGGCTGACTCTGGTCATGTAGTCTTTGAGTCTTGTGGCGCCAACCTGCGTGTGGAGGTAGGGTGGGTGGTCCTTTGCCACTCCCAGAAAACATGAGTGCAATACAACAGGATGGGACTTGTCTGTCTCTGGAAATAAATGCTTTGGGAAAGCCCAGCATCTTTCAGTGGATCCTCAGGAGCTTTGCTGGAGGTGGCAGTCTCTGCCACCCTTTGTACCTGTGGCAGAGCAGGTTGCAAACACCTCTGCTGGGGCACCATGAGGCTGGGCTATGCCGTCTGAAGAGATCAGCTTGAGTCAGTGGAAGCTGGAGGGACCAAAGCACTTGAGCACAAATAAAAAGCTTCACACCTGACTTAAAGACATTTCTGTATATGTAAGTGAGTTTTAGATTTGTAGCAGACATGCCAGAGACTGCTGAAATCAGTGGAACAAAGGATTCAAGCTTTAAGGATTCATGCTCAATTTACGTATAAAACTTCCTAAAAAGACCTAATATTTGTGGTCATGAACAGTATAGTTCGCCATCATCAGGGCCGTTGTGTTAAACATGCAAAAATGTTAAAATAGGGTAGTGAATGGTTGATGGCTCCTTTTCTCATAGTATTACTTAAGGTAGAGAAGCAAACTTCTGAGTGCCTATGGCGGCATGAAAACTATTACTCTCACTCATATATGAGGGTTGACACAACATTACTTTAAAACTGCAGGACTTTGGAAGCTCCATTGAAATTCAATGGCTTATGTAGGGTGCCATAACCATGAAACTGCTATATGTGACACCTCAACTTTCAGCAATAAGCAATGAAGAATTGTGAGAACAGAGGAACGCAGGAGTTCTGCTGGCTAGAGCCTCTTTATGTGCAGAACATTTCATTTAAGAGACTGACTGTTATGATTGTCCACCATTGTACCATTTGCAGTATTTTCTCATGTGCATCATTTCTATGTGCTTTTTGACTGCAGTTAATGCTTTTCCAGGAGACATGTCCTTGAAATAGAGATGGCTGATGAATCTTTCCAGGCATCTCTTCTGAAAGCCAAACTATACATGAAGCAGGGAGAAAAAAGTTTTAGTACTCAGAAATGCATTTCTCAATATGTGAAATATGGGACAAATCCTATAACAATGCAGTAGCACAAATAACCATGATGCTTTCTCCTTTGAAAGTTGCGTAAGTGCAGCAGCATTTTGGATATTTGTGGATTTATCATTAATTTCAATTTTTTGATGGATGAAGCATAATGGGATTTCCTTCTCAAACACCAAATGAATAGTAGGACACAAAAAGCATGTCTATGTTTTCTTTTGTTTTATTCCAAGCAGTCATGCATTATTCAGAGTAAAAACCTATTGCATTAATCTAGAAAACACAAAGCACAGCTAATACAGATTCTTTTTTGTCTTTCAAGGGAGGGAATATCATTTTAACATGTTTAATTGATGGTATTTTATAAACCACATGACCTATATAACCCAGTAATTTGGTTTTGTTCTTTAAAAAAACCTCGCTAAGGAACAACTGTGAATAAATGAGGGAGAACAGACAATATTTTTAGGGCTGCTTAAAGAAAAAACCACCCCAAACCCCCATGTCTGACAAATGAACTGTATGTGGTCCTTGCTAGAATAATTTACCTAGATTGCCAGGAAAGGGAGTTCCTGTTCTTAAGAGTGGTTGCAGGAAAGGGGGGTCTTTTCAGTTAGGATGAAGTCAGCAGACAATACGAATGCTGAAATCTCAAGGCCTGTAAAATAAAATTGAACATTATTTCCAAGTGTAATTGTATGTTGCTTTAAGTAATCTCTTTATATTAGCAAAGAAATTTTGTTAGTGAATAGCCCAATAGTCCAGTATTTTGTTGGTGTTTTTTTTTTTTTAATATTCCATTTTGCTTGCTAGTGAGGCCTTTCAAATGTTTTTTATAGTATAGAAATGGAAATTATTTATATATTTGAGTTGTTGCTTTCCTATGTTTGGGAATATCTTTGAGAAAGGAATGGAATCGATACTTTCAGAGATGTTGCTGCTGGTGTGAATTTCAATTCCATCCCCAAAACATATCTAAGAAAAGCCAGGAAAAGTTAATTTTGTGTTCCCATGAAAAATGCTAGATTATGTAAGAGTACAGGAACCACGTTTGAAGTATAAGCAAATGCCTAGTGTAAAATTGACTGCACAGGAGTGGGTCATTAAAGTTGTGAGTAAAACTTGTTAACTTGGATGGAAGTAAAAAGAGCTAAGATGTATCACACGGAGATAGTGGAGCACTTTCCTGCTGTGAAAGGTGCATTGCAGACAAATATATTGATATTTGCAAAATATACACAACATACACAATACTGCATCCACTTCTGGGCTCCCCAGTTCAAGAGGGACAGGGAACTACTGGAGAGAGTCCAGGGTAGGGCAACTAAGATGATTAAGGGATTGGAGCATCTCCCTTACGAGGAAAGGCTCAAAGAACTGGGGCTCTTTAGCCTGGAGAAGAGAAGGCTGAGGGATTACTTCTCTTGGAAAATGGGAGTCTCCAGGATATTCTGACACTTTCTTTCTTTGACACATACTTTTATTCCTAGTTCCACAGGTGGCAGAGGGTTTATGAGCCTTGTGGTGCTCCCCATTACGCACCACACTCAGAAGCTGGTGGAAGCAGCACCTCTGCTGCAGCTCCTGGGGAGAGGTTGTTTTTATGCCTTTGAACAAGGGTGGGGTGCACCTCATCCATTATTTAGAGAATAAATTCTTTAAGTTTGCTTCAGAAGGTGGTCATGTGCTTTTTGGGGAGACAAGGGATGAAAAGGATGTATTCTTGTTTTAAGTAACAGCAGGACTGAAACTTGCATGGAAATGTAATCTTGATTGATTTTAAAAAAGAAAAGGAAAGGAAAAAAGACAAGTAACAAAATAACAAAGTGTTAATTAAAGTAACAAAATAATATAAATGGATCTACAAATGCGTGCTTACACATTTCAGGTGTCCTCCTAGTTCACAAAAAGTGGGGACAGCTCTCAGCTCTGGGAACTCGAGTGAGAAATAAAACTACTGACAAAAGCCCTTGAGCTCAACTGTATTACAGGATAAAAATCTTAATTTGACTCCTTTTATAAGCTAACAAAATAGGACAACACATCAGTATACAGCTATAGAAATAACTTAAAGTATTTTTTTCTTTTTTTGAACTGTCTGGTCAGTATTCACCTTCCCAAGAAACAAAGAGGAGGGTCTCTGTTGCTTGAATTTGCTTAATAAAATTATGAAGCCACCTTGAGATGGTAAGGGTGGTACTCCTACTCTGTTGGAGCTGATGGCAAAAGTTTGACAAATTTGGATTCAACCTAATGATTCCCTGTAGCTTTCTGTGCAATACCTCCTCCACCAAACGAAGTACAGACCAGAAGAGAATAGAAATGGTAAAAAAAGGTAGCTAGGCAGTAACAGGAAATCTGTAAGGAGTTCTTAAGGGCATTTACAATAACAAATGTCTAAACCTAGTTTTCAGGATTGGCTTCAAGTTTTAATGTGTTGCTGAAGCCTTAAAAGTGGTAGCGAATATTTGTCTGGATCAAGGAGATCACAGAGAATTATTTCATGTGAATTCTGTAAACAAAATGTAACATCTAATTAATTCTTTCCATGCCTGATGTTTTTGATTCTGGCTGCTTTAGATACAGATCAAATTGTTATTTTGATTGTATCTGCTCTCTTTTTTTCCTACGCATGAACACTAAATAAGATTAATTAAAAAAACAACAGGAGGGCATGGGAAACACTCAGAGCATGGAATTTTGATGGTTTTGTGTCTCATTTTTCAAGGAATTTTTGATGGTTTTTGACCGCAATGGAGTGTTTTACTGTGCAGCAGATAATAACTGATAAATGTTATGTGCATGATGGCTATTAGTACACAAGAAAAGCTATGAAAAATATTATCTGCAGAAGCATCTCTTCTGTGGATACAGTATGAAAAGCTTGCAATTTATCTGACTGCATATGACATGTTTAAATCTGTGCCCACATGTGTGTATATGTGCTTAAAAGTGCTATGAAGACCAATTATTTTTAACATCTTGATTTCAAGGTCAATATAATTTGTTTCTTCTCAGAATAATAAAGATAGATGATAGATAAGACGAAAGATGAAAAAAGAAAATGAAAGATTTCATAGGCTTTTTTTCTTAGCTGTCGTTTCAGGAAGTCCTTATGTAGTGTGTACCAAAAAAAATGCAAAAAGCAAAGTAAAGTGCAAAAATGAGTTTTGCCATGAGTGGTAAGTGGAATCAGAGTATATAGTAAGAAGAAAAAAAATAATCTTTTATATGCTTTGGTTCACATTAATATTGATGAAGACTGCATAAACTGATTCTGTTAACTCTTCTTTTTTGACTGTGATGTATAATTCATGATTTAAAAAACATGAAATGCTAAAGAAAACTTGTTTTTTGGAGGATCTTGCAATACTTCTTGAATGGATTATGTTTGGAGATTAAATTTATTGTTATGATTAGAGGTATGAACTGCTGCCTAATTTAGAACTCAAATATAAAGAAAATGAATAGGATAATCAGAAAATCTGAAGTGTCCTCTTTCCTTTTTATACTCCTCTTTTCAAAACTGGAGTTAAAATTATGGAGAACGTCTATGTTGTATAATGACCTGTAACTGCTTTATCATGCGAAATCTTGTGATATCTAATTTGCTTCCATTTAACAGTCAAAATATGAGTTTATTGTGGATCGGAAAAGCTTGATAGAACTTGGCATGAGACCATTGTGATTTTGAGAGGCGGATATAATGATACTTATATAAAGCCATTTTTTTGTTTTATTTTGCTGTAGATATTAGATTTTTGTTCTCTTTATGATGCACTTGGTTCAGTGAAAACAAAGTTCTAAATGCTTCAATAAACCTAGCTTTTCTTTTCTACAAACTGATGAAATCGAACACAGTCCCAAATCAGTTGTTGTAATGTTCTGGCTGTCAAGCAACAGAGAGAAAAAGTGATCAGGTCACTTTAATGTTTTTTCCAGACAATATACCTTCATTTAGTATATTTTTCCTACAATTTAAATGGATATAAATGAGTGGTTCTGTAGAAAATAAGCTAGAAGGGATGAGAAATAGTAGGCAGCGGATATCTGTGCTACCTTGCTGTAAGTGCTTAGCTGACATTAAGTCATGCACACAACAGCTCTCTGAGGTGCATTGCTGGAAGTGTTATCTCCACTTACAGGATTTCTCATTTGACCATCAGTACTGCTTTTGCTAGGATCTCAGGGGAGGATTAAAAAAAAAAAAAGCCGAAGAACCTATCCAGTATGCTGCATTTGTGTGTAAGCTACTGAAACTTGTCTCCAATGAGACTTTTGTGTAATTTTACTCCTAGAGGCTGAAATCTATGTTTGTTAGGGATTTTTTTCTCAGGGAGGACGTGGTTTTGTAGCGGTATTGTTAATGACCAGTTGAAGAGTTGTACAGCAAATTGCTTGGCACATGTGGGAATACTGAAATTTTTGCCATTTCAGTGTTTCAAGCTAAAGTCAGGTACTCATCAGATAAATACACTGTTAATTACTAGTGGAACAACCCAAGGCTCCTTTTTCTTTACTAGTACAAGTAGTATTGTCAGAGATCAGAAAGCAGTACCATGGAATAGGAAAAATGTAAATAAATGTTTATGGTGATGATGTGTATTATTTAGAATAGGAAATAATTTTAAGAGGACCAAACCCACTTCTTCCTGCTCACTCAGCATTTGCTTGCAGCCCTCTCAGCTCGTGGCGTGGCCACCTGCTCGGGCACACATGCACAGCTAGGGCAGTCCCAGAAAGGCTCCCCCTTGGTAGCACTCCAGGGACACCCGTTTTTTGGAAAGGAGCTAAAGGTGGAGCGCACAGTTGGCAAAGGTAGAAAATTAATGAGTAGAGTTTTGGGGCTGGAATTTTGGACTTTGTGGATTACTTCTAGCTCACCCAAGATCATGTGAGTAGCAGCTTCTTTTTCATTTCCCTTTCTCTCAACAGCTCAGTGAGGAGGGAAGCATAGCCTCCATTTTGAAAGTTACTTTTATTGCACAAGACTTATTCTGCCTTTTAGGGATAGAAATACCCTTTTCTTTCCTCCTTCTAGACTTGGGCAATCATCATGTGCCCTATTTACACAGGCTTTTCTAATGGCTTGAGTGGTACCACAGAGCAGGCAGAAGGGAAGGGTGGCCTCAGTGTCACTTGATATGCTTTAGAAGTAACATCAGCCCTGAGGAAAAGGACTTGGGGGTGCTGATGAATGAGAAGCTGGACATGAGCAGGCAGTGTGCACTTGCAGCCCAGAAGACCAATTGCATCCTGGGCTGCATCAAAAGAAATGTTGCCAGCAGGTCCAGAGAGGTGGAGTACAGTGTGCAGGTCTGGAGCCCTCAATATAGGAAGGACATGGACCTGATGGAGTAGGTCCAGAGGAGGGCCACTAAAATCATCAGGGTTTGGAGCACCTCTACTACAAGGACAGGCTGAGGGAGCTGGGGTTGTTCAAACTAGAGAAGAGGAGGCTCCGGGGAGACCTAATAGTGGCCTTCCAGTACCTGATGAGGGCCTACAGGAAGGCTGGGGAGAGTCTCTTTGAAAAGGCCTGCAGTGACAGGATGAGGGGCAATGGCTTTAAGTTGGAGAAGAGCAGATTTAGATTGGATATTAGGAAAAAGTTCTTTACTATGAGGGTGGTGGAACACTGGAACAAGTTGCCCAGGGAGGTGGTTGAGGCCCCTTCCCTGGAGATATTCAAGGTGAGGCTTGATGAGGTCTTGGGCAACCTGGTCTAGTTGGGGGTATCCCTGCTGACTGTGGGGAGGCCAGGCTAGATGACCTTTGGAGGTCCTTTCCAGCCTGAACCATTCTATGATTCTATGGTCTCTGCTAGGAAACAGATTAGAGACAAATTCAAACTGCTTTTAATAGTTTTGGTGTAATTAGATATTGATAACAGTAGCTGAGAAAGTATTGTATGCTTTGTGTGCATATGATTGCAGGAAATCACTGCTCCGCAGAGCAGTCTATAGGGTAAGAATGTATTTAAGCCTGAATGGTTGTAGCAGAGATCTTGAAAGCACAGACAGAAGAAGTAACCAGAGTTCCTCACACCAGAGGACCATGTATTTATCAGTATGAATGCAACCTGGACAGGAACTGGTTTTAGAGAATTGCAAAACCAATACACAATGTTTAATTGCATTGATGAACCCATTAGTGTGCTGTCTTGAAAACTGTTCATAACTAATAGCATAGATGAAATTGTATTTATAAGCATATAACAAAAGACAACTACTGCTGATGCTATGCATCAGAATCAGGTCAACCTATATCCTGTGCTGTACAGGAACACGTATAGGTATTGTCGGCTGTCATTAAAAGCAATAGCACTTTAGTATCTGGTCTAAGGTTTTACTGATTGTGTTAAATTGGTCTGGTGTCCCACTGTTAAATCTGGATGCAACATCTTATTGGAGTAGAGTGTATTTATGTATCATCAGAAAGGTCCTTTGTGTATTAATTATTTCACAGTTTCTTTTGTGAATATTTCTTCTGTCTGAATAGCCTGCCAGGAGTATACTCATGATGAATATCCATTTTCCCCGACTGAGACGACTAGCAAAAATATCAAGGTTTTACTGTAATTAGTTCTTTTTCAGCTCTGTGTATAATCTTTTGATTACATTTGTTATTACATTTTGCTACAGATAATTAATACCATATCCTGTAACATGATTTCCTATAAAAACAGAAGGTATGCATTCCTTTTATTTAAAACTGCAACGTACCACAAGAATTGAATTTTATAGGCCAGAGGCTTAAAAGAAGTGCAGTTTCTTGATTGTAAGAGTGTTGCTTTCCTAGTTTCAGGGTGTGAGTTTCATGCCAGTTTTTGCCAGGCTGTAAGCCTAGATGGACCCTGGGGAATTTCAGCTCAAGTGTCAGTGGAGGTGACGGAGATTGGTGGGATGTGAACTTGGTATCCTTTTCCCTTTCCGTCCTCATGCAATACTGGAAACGAACTGCCAGCAGAGGGGGCACTTCCAGTCTCTCATGAAGAGGATCTCCATGCTTGACACTATTGGGACTTTACTAGCAGTCAGAGCTCTGTCACGATGTTTTCTCTAGGCACAAACAGATTTGGTCTTTCTGTTGGGTATACTTGGCCCATGGACTAGTTAGATGTTGATTTTCTTCAAGTTCTTTGCCTCTGTAATTCATGTCTTTGGGAATGATGTATGGCAGAATCTAGTCTAGGGAGCAGGCATCTTCGTGGGTACAGTATTCAACTGTAACATGATATAAGATTATATATATTATATCATATATATTATATAATATTTTTGGCTGCAGAACGTCCCAAGGATCAGAGTAAAGGATGGTGTAGTCATTTGTCTTGCAAAAAAAACCTCTTAAATGTATTAATTCCACTTGGCTTTTCAGCTAATTTCAGTACGGCTTGTGGCTTGGCTTCCTTGATTTCTCTTGATTTTTCCCATACTTTTTAAGAATTCTTTAAAATTTTTTTTCCCTTTTCAGTTGATCAGTTTTCCTTTTTTTTTTTTTTTTGTAATTTCTCTTTTCTGATCTTGTTACTCAAAAGAATACCAGTTTAGGTTTAATATCTTAAATTCAGTCTGATTCTCAACCTGGCATCCACTGATACATTCATGCCCTGGCTTCCAATAAAAAGCAATTATGTACAATGTGTACTCTCTCAATTTGTATCTAATTTCCTTTATTTCTCTATTTTTAATGAATTGATAAGAATGTAAAATAACTGTTTTGATATCTAGATGATGATAATAATTTCTACTGTATCAGGCACAATAATAGCAAAACCTCAGCCTTCAGGAAGCTATTAAACAGAATTTGAGGTTTGTCATGCCCTTGGTTCAGCTGTGGAATGGGCGAAAACAGTTATTTTTGCAGAGTGAAAGGAACTGCAGACTTGTGTCAACTGCAAACAAAATTCACAGTATATTGAAATATTACAAAGCCTTTTGGTTCCCAAAGTGCACATGGTTATCTGCTATATTACATAACTTTAATCTGAGCCGCTTTAGAAAGCAAAAAGGCTCTTTTTTTGGCATCAAGCTATCTGCAGTACAGAGGCTGACATTTTGAAAAGTAAATAGTAAGTCTGAGTGTCTGAGAAGTCAGTTTAAGATGTCTTTAAAAGGCTTTAAGAAGTTAAGCACCTGCCATCGGAGAAGAATAGTCCTTTTTGAGGCCTCTAAACTTGAACATCCAAAATTGTAAGCCATTTCTGAAAATTTTGCTCACCCAATACCTGCATTGCTTTTTTGCAAGGTGTCCCATGCTTTAAGATATTCAGAGGCCAAGTAGGACAGTAGGTCTACATAGAACAGATGAGTGATAGAAGACAAAATAGCACTACAGGGTATGAATGGGTTGCGTGAATTTTCACAACATTGCTGCATGCATAGCAAAGAATTTACCTCGCTTCTGATTTAGTGTTGCCATTAATGGATGGCAGTACAGCTCACAAAAAATTTCTTTAGAGCCAATCCCTTTTTTAGGGATTTTATTCTTGTATGCGATGGTCTTCCATAAGGTTTTGGGTCTATGTATAAGCATAATCAGGGAGAATGAAAAACTTACTGGACTAGGATTTGTGTTGTACTCAAATAAATACTGGCCTCAGAGAAGGAGCCTAGGAAATCTCAACTGCCTTGTTTTTAAATCTTTGTAGAAATGCCAGTGGAGACAATTAGTGTTAGAGAAACTAATAAATAGAGCTATAATTTTATTTATACTTGTTACTAACACCCATCTCTATGAAAGTGTTATCAGAGGATCTGATTAAAGGGCTTGGAAGAAGAAGTTACAGATAAATAGGCAAAGTCAGTGATAATAAATCCAATAATAATCACTGAAGAGTTTTTAAGTAACTCAGAGATGAAGCAGCTCAGATAAATTAGCATTTTTGATATGAAGCTTCTCATGTAAAACTTCATTATTTCTTGCTGATGCCAGGACTCCAGGGGAGAGCTGGGAACCACCACCGGTTAAGGCTCGAGACTATATGGGGCAAATGAGAAGAAATCATAACAGTGAATGGGGGAACACAGAGCTAAATACAATACACCAGGGAAGAGTCTTTTTAAAGGAATTCATGCTTGACAAACCTCATTTGATCTATTTGATGCAGTTTGCTAGGTTTTCCATAAGACATTAGACAGTTCCCCTTAATCAAAGGCTCTTATGGAAACACAGCTGCCATGGGAAGGAGGGAAGATCCTTGCAGGTGTGGGTAGTGGCTTAAAGAGCAATGTGCCTCTGCCCTTTGTTTGCTAAAGTATTAACTCTATTTAGGGGAAAATTATATGTAAGGTAGATAAAACACATAAAAGGTGTCATGTGAGGTGATGGTGTATCATAGTAAGGGATGTTGTCTGCTGTTTTCTGTCGAAGTAAGCTTGTCATTTTCTGAAATAATTTCAGTGACTGGCCAGAGATGAACCTTAGAAAACTAAAACGCATTCAGCTGTGTCACTCTAATCTACCTCTGATCTGATAGTCAACAGATTTAAATCTCTCCCCCATCTCTGGTCTGTACTGCTCATTCCCTGTTCACTTATGGTAATCAGGGAACTGGCCCAAGTCAGTACCCCTGACTTGTTAGTGAGATGCTCACACAAAACCCTTCCAGAAACCTGACACTGCCTAATGCCCTGGAAATGTTAGGTCTTCAACAGTACAATGTCCTGGCTTCAAGAAAGTTTGTCTTAGTTCACCTTTGCTGCTGTGGTAACTAGCCAACTCACCAAAAAAATTGGCTCGTTTTGTAGCTATAAATTTATAGCTCGTTTTATAGCTATAAATTCCTTAAGAGTCAGTCAAATAGCTGCGTGGTTTTGAAAAGCTGGAACATAACCAAATGGAGGGAAAAACTTTGAGATAGCTAATGTATGTCCAAGGGATTATCTGAAAAGGAGATTAAAAAGGGAGACATAAAATAGAACATTAAACATTCAGATCAGAGCAAGGAGGGAACAGGAGAAAAGCTGCTTCAGATCAGCCCAGTGAGAGAAAGGAAATAAAAATTGAATTTTTGTAAACTTTGTTTAAATTGAAAATAGTTTGAAATGGATATTTCAGACATACTTTACAATACCCAGTGTGTTCTTAAGTGTTTTCTATTTGCTTGTTTTGAAAATTCTTTTGAATGTACCATTGCATCTTAACCTGTACGGCTGTTTTTGTTCAGTTTTAATGTTTCTCTGACAGATGAAACCTGTGAGCTTTTCCAAGTCAAATGCCAATTTGAGAAACCTGTTTTTCTGCATCCCTGAACAACATTTCTGAAAAATACAGCAAATGTATTTACAGTTCCTACAAGTAGAACCAGAAAATTCTGGCTAGATGTTTCAATTATGCTATAGGCATAATTGCTATATTTGCTTTAGAGGTTGAAGTGTCAAAACTCAGGTACAGACCTGGCCTTCTGACAACTTTGTGACGGTATTTTTAGAAGTAGGACTATTTGTTGATTTGTTTCATTACCAGCAGTCATTTTTATTAGGAGAGTGCTCAGAGGTCAATCAAAAATGGAGCCATGCTGTGCTAGCCTTGGGAAAAATATAAAATAACAGGTGATTTGTGTCTCAAATTCCATTGTGCTTCCAAAGTAGACACAACTGATGGCCTTACTATACTGGGGAAATATCTAATCTTTGTGATTTCAGAATATTTTTCAGTAATGGAACTGGCCTCAGTTTCGGCCAGTATTCCTTGTCCATATTTAACTGCTGCATCCGAAAATAATACAGTCTTATTTTCTTACTATGTTTTATTGCTCATTCATCCATTTGCTTCCTAGACTATGTAGCATAAGTATCCTGTTTGTTTTGGTCAAGACTGTTTTATTTTGCTTTGTTTGTTTGTTGGCTCTGGCCAACATTTGTTTTGTTTCTTTTTTCCAAATGCCAGAGTCTCCCATATCCTGTGTTGCTTCTGAATCACTTAGAAATGTCTTCACTAATGGAACAAAAACATGTATATGATTACTTCTCGTTGTATTTAGCAGTGACCTTGGAAATTATTACATCTTTCTTAGTAAATGCATACAGTAGCATATAGCTCCAAAGTAACATCATGTTCCAAATTAATTTCAATTACAAGTTAGGCTTTTTCATTATTTTTTTAACTTGCCTCTCAATGGCAGGGACTTCTATATATCTTTTTAAGGTAGTGCAGTTACACTTCAGAATGACATCATATGAAATAGTGTTTTGACTAGTTGTAAACCAAAGCATCAGAAATGTTTGCATGAAATTGTACAAAGAAAAGCAAAAAAGACATAAATTGTTATACAAATTTATATTAGTATCTTGTTCCTAGGTAGAACTTTTTCTTTAAAATTAATGAATATGTTGTCTCTCTTGTGAATTTGGAGTTTAAAAAAATCAAGCTGAATACAGTACATAATTCTGCAAGGTGAAAAGACAGATACTTTTTGAATGTTGGTGATACCTCTCCTTCAAGGTTTTCTCAGATATTAGTACTGAGAACTTGCATTTATTTTGAAGTTGACTTAATATTTATTTTCAGACTTTGTAGAACTTAGATAAATAGGTCCTTCAAGTCACGTTCATGTTCAAACCACCCTGTGGACTTCAGTTACAAATAGTTGTACAGACTCCAAAATAATGCCAATGAAATGAATGTGTATTGTTGGTAGTAGTCATGTGTAGCTGCATGTTTGTTCTCTGATTTGTGTTCTCTGAGAATTTTCTCAACTTGTTAAATGCCTGTTTAAATACAGTTGAAGAGATGGAAAATCAAGTTTGGTGTTGGAGACGTCCTGCCATGACAAAACAAATTTTCCTAGTAATTTAATCAAAGGATTGTTCTGGGCTTATATGCGTGCATCTAAAGGGAAAAAAAATGACATTTCTGAGATTTACTTTTAAGTAATTCAAAAAAGGTCAGTGTCATCCTAAGAACTGAATTCCATGATGTCTGATTTTTTGGGAGGTCTCAAATTCTCGGTCTTGTGCCAAAATGGGAGCTAAAGGCCATCCCTTAATTCTATGAAGGTGTTTTGAATCAGGTAAGTTCCTAAAGGCTGTAAGTAGCAGAGATGCCAGGCTGGGTGGGCACAGGCTGACCATGGGACAGCCTGATAACATCCTCAGAACAGAGCCCATGGCTCACAGCATTGCCAGGAGGGAGAATTTGTGCTGGTAGTCCCCTCCTTGGTGTGGGACACCCAACGTAGTGGTTCACATGGCTGTACTCTGTGGGCTTTTCTCTTTTCTGTGCAAGAGGATGGTTGAAAGAATTGGTTTGAGTGACATGGTTGTGTCTTTTACCATACACCTTGAACCATGATGTGTCTTTATTTTAATGTTATTGTCCAAATCAAAATGGTGAAAACATGACACAAACAGGGCAGGCAATATTAGCTATACTTTGGTTTTGGAGAAGAGCATCACTACTTCAGTACAGCTGATCTTAATGGACTAATCCAATGTCAGCTATTACTGCAGGGAAAGCTGTGTGAGAAAAGTGAAATCCTGGTTTGAAGGTGGAGTTAAGAGGAGGCAATCACCATTTGAGTCAATGGGAACTGTAAGGAGCCAGCCAGACTGAAATGAGGCAGAGTGGCTTTTTCAGAATTAGAGGAATTCGTTGATGGAATGGTGCTTGGCATAAGGAGTTCCCTCGCTGGAGGCTCTGTGTGCCATCCACTTAGATGAGTTTTCTTGTCAGGGATGAGGAGAGCTTTTAAAATTATTTTTGGCAACAAAAATAACTGTGGAATTGGTCATAAAAGGATGGTAGTAAAAGAAAAATGCAGGAAAAAACCCCAAAGGGATAACTTGCTGAAACCGTGGGAAGCTCTTCTACCTTTTTGTTTGTTTAAAAAAAGACAACAACCTAATTCATATGTATTGAAAAAAAAAAAAAAAAAAAAAAGAATGCACATATTCCACAAAGGCACAAGACATATTTCAGTCCTTTGCAATTGCCTTTCTGAGAATGTGTTAATTTATTTTATTTTGTCTAGAGGCAAAGAAAGGTTCTGCCTGTAGCAGGTAATCCTGCAGAAATATGATCATCAAAGTATTGCTTATGTTGATTCCTGCTGAGAAATTGCAGGGGAAATAGGCTCAGAACTTGCCTAAGTGAGTTTTGCTACTGAAACACATCTAGATGGAAGTGTGGATCTCATAAGATGTAATCAGTTTGCCTTCTGGTGTCATGGTTATGTTTGCAGCAGGATTATAGCTTTGTGATTGCTGTATCTGTTACGGAACAGATATAAAAAGTGTTTGAATGCAATTTGAAGAAACACTTAAGACTCCTGGGGTAAAATCTGTTTTCAGTTGCCAAGGCAAATTTTTAGTAGTAGTGTTGAGTAAATTTTATATTTAAATTTTGATTCCTCATTTAAAAGAAATTAAAATAATAAATCTTGACTGCAAAGTATGGTATGAACACTTGAATATGATTCTAAAAATAATAAAGCATTGTATATTTCCTAGTCTACATTATGTTTGTTAAATTTTGAAAACGGTCCAAATTTGGGCTTTCTCCAATGAGAATGAGAGGGAGGCTGAGTTTAAGAGTAATGTAGCAAAGAAGGTACTAATATAGATGCTAGATAGCTTAAGATTTCTCTGCTGTAAGCTGGAATCACTGAATTTCACAAATATAGGATATTCAGGAGTAAGGAAAATGGAAGGAAAACTCGAGGCATAAATTATATGAACCTCCATCATAAATCTGAAAGCCAGAATAATGATACAATAGTTGTTTTTTCTCCAGATTGTAGAGGAAAATATTTCCAGTGTTATAGAATAAAATGTTCAAAAAAAATCCACCACTTCAATAGTCCAGCTTTTATTTTGTACTCTCAGAAATCAATTTTACAAAGCTTTATTACTTAAATAACTGCATAGAACTCTTTTTTTTTTAAGTTTGTACTAGTTGTCTTTGATGTGTAAAAAAAAAAAAAGATACATTTCTGTACTTTTAATTTTAACTTTAATTATTCAGGCTTATGTTAATAAAGAGGCTGGCATTTAATAGAAAGCATGAATCTTGTCAGTGTGTTGTTATAATAATTGTTAATCTGGCTAAAACTATATATCCCACCATTAGTTTAGAAATGGATTTATGGATGTCAGATTCAGGATTTTTCAATTGTAAACACCTTGGAAGAAGAGGGATTGTCTTTGCTTTTCTGACACCAGACAACAACTTCAGGAGCTCATATTCCCCATAAGTGACTAGACCAAAATGAAATCCAAAGTTATGTCAAACCTAAACTTTTATTTTTCTTTATTTTCCCATCTTTTGTAAGGTTGGGGGTTTTTTGCCTGTACATATATTATTAAAAAGAAAAAAGCTTGTGCTTTATTATTAACACCTTTAAACTGCACATCAACCTTCTCTCATTTTGAAGATCAATAGATTCCCACTGAAATGTGAAAAATTACCAAGGTAAAGCATGAGGAAGAACTCCAGACCTGGTTTTAGTTATCAAGATAAATCAATGAAATGGATTAATGCTTCGATGTCATCTGCTTTTTGAGTGTGTGGTTGGTGTGTGGTGGGTTTTTTTTTTTGTTTCCTTGTTTAAACATGTCATTATTGTTAAATGCATTACTTTTGACAGGAAATGCATATTAAAAAAAAAAAAAAAGGAATTCTGGTTAATTATGGTTTTTCTTATAAAGGTGTGAGCGTGTCTGATCACCAAAGCACCCAGAGATATTAAGATAGAGACTGTATAAACTCTAGGGCTACCTTCCTTTATTCAATCTTCATTTTTCTCCTTGTTTTTGTTTTTCTCTGAATGTAATACTCCTTACAAAGGTCTTTTCCCTAATCTCAATTATGATTTTCCCAATGTCAAATCTGTTGTGTATTTCATGTTACAGTAAATCTGTACACTAATTTCAGAGCTGATCAATTTTTGATGCATTTATGATGCAGTTTGTGGGAAAGGGGAGACGTATTTTGCTTTAAATGGGAAACTTTTGTCTCTGGAAAGACAAGCTAAATAAACATTAATTATTATGTGATTAATGGTTCAGTGAAATGAAGATGTCTTTAATGTTAAAAGTACATGGTCATTCCTTTTTGTCTGCCCAGCGCCACAACTATGAAATAGAAATTGATCCTGTGGCATTTTCCGGGAATAATTTCTTTATAGAAACAGGTGAATCCTAATTCCTTCAGGATATTCTCTAAGGTAGTTACCTTCTGGCTCTTTTCAGAAAGCTGGCTCTGATTTCTTCCATTGAGTAATCACTAACAACAAAATACATTATTACATATACAATATTATACATAATATAGGTTGTGGAAGTGAAAGTGTATCACTCATTCTCTCATTCAGTTATGAATATTAAAATATAATAAAATTGTTATTATGTCATGTTCTTCCACTGCAGATTTGTACAGGACTATATTGGATTCCTGTCCTTAAAGCAGGAATAAAAGTTGTGTATCTCTGTAAAGCATTTTTCTTTTCCTGATTTCAGTTTCAAACCCAAACTCTTGTTAATTCATGAAGTTATTGTTCAGAAAACCTTTGAAAGCCTCCCTTTCGTAGGAACCAGTCAGAGCACTGTGAGCATGAAGATGTCACTGGGAAAAAGAAACGTAGCCTTGAGCTGGGTGGCAAGTGATGGGTTGGCATTGCTAAGGGAGGTAGTTTTGTGTTCTCACTGAAAGCGTGCTCTCCTGGCGTGAGAGACAGAAGAGCAACAGCCACAGGCCTGCTGTTTTCGAAGTGCGAACAAAAGCCGCAGTAGTAATAACTCAGCTGTATTTTCAGATCAGGATATATGGAGCCAGTAATCTCATTAGCAATCAAGGTAACAATCTCCTAAACAGCCATTTCAGAAGACAGTTATTGACATAATACCACTTCATTTGAAAAAATACATTTAATAATGTATTTTTGCTGAGATGCTGCATCAGAATTTGTAGATGTTGCTTTCATTTAGTTTGTCAGGGATGACAGTGAAATATTAGGAAGAATGAAGGATTAAGTATAATATTCATAAATTATTTCCTCCTATTATATATTTCTTGATAGTCCACTGTTTATTCTAGATATAGTGATGGGTTTTTAAAAAAATACTTTAATTCCTGTCAGTCAGATGTGATAAATAGAGGAAGAAACCTATAAATGTCATCTGTTCTGCCTGGCTTGCTTATTAGTTTACGTTCATTCCAGGTGGATGGCACTAAACATAGGGAGAGGGTAAGGTGCCTCAGGTATTGGTCAACAGCAAGTGTTTCAAATTTTGATTGCTTTTCGTTACTAGGCAGAATTTTAATTTCTTGGGTGCTATCTATTACCTATAACTTGTGGGGAAACTTGGAATGGTGCTTGAAGGAAGAGGCACATTTAATCGTATTAGGTAAAGTTTTTGTGGCTTGAAATTGATTTATTTATTTTTTAATATATTTTTTTTTAATTCCCCTTCTGCGGTCAAGGAAGTCTCCAGTCCTCTTTCAGGTGATATGTTGCAGGCATACAGTAGCCTGGACATTGGATGATAACCTGATAATAGTTCTTAGCTGTTCACGCTAATAATTGCATTTTAATAGTCAAGGTGGTAGGAAGATGCTGCTGGATCTTCTGGAGACCCATCAGAGCTTGTGCATTTTCCTGAGGATTTTCGGATAAGAGCAGATCAGCTGGAAACGTGGAACTCTGTGTCCTGGGCTGCCAGCAATTACCCCTTGTCCTATTGCTACAGGCCCTATCCAGCTCCAGTTTAATAAGCTGTCACCCATCAGTGCATTCTAGGACATAATTGATATTATTTACTGAATTTAGTTTAAATATAATTTAGAACTGAATTTTTTTACCTGGGTTAGAAATTTTCCTAGTTCTTAGATTTGTTTTCTTGATTTTTAAAACCAAAGTTACTGTAAGCACTGTCCAACTTCTGTGTTTTGCTTTCTGAGAACATTCAAGCAATCAAATTTTGCTCACATCAGTGCTCCTGGTAAACAAATTTTAAGTTTCCGCCCTTGAGTATGCACACTGGGAGTGGAACTGTATGCAGTGCTGTGGTGTTACTTGACACAGTGATAAAAACGAGTTCCCAAAAACCCCCAACTGGAACCTGGCACAGATGCAATTACATATGCCTTTCTTAGCTAGAGTAGTACAGGAAGATGCAATATCTTTGTGTGAATGTGACGAGAGAAAATTGCATTCAAACTCAGGTTTGAATAAATCTTACAGCAGCCTAACTTTTCTTGGAATGATGCCTCAGGCAAAGCACAAGTGGCCCAGAAAAGAAAAAAAAAAAAAAAAAAAAAGGCAAAAAAACCCACCCTTAATGTTTTCATGATTCTCTTTATCTATCGCTTCACCATAAATTGCAAGTCCTTTAACAGAGAGACTCGGAGCCTTAGGGCTTTCTGTGTAAAGTTCTCCTGGTGACTGTGTTGCACTTATCCCATAGGGCAAAAAGAAACTATATCTTGTCATGTCTCCCCATTGACATCACAGACTTTTTAAAGATCAAGTATTCCAACACTCACAGCAAATGACTCATTGTCATTCCATGGTGTGCTTAAAAATTAAGAGAACTTTTGATGTATTCACATAATGAATACATTCAGTTGAACAGTAATTTCCATGAAGTGATAAACTGTGAACAAAATGAAGCTAGTTCATTGAAGATTGTTATTTTTTCATAAGATTTTTTTCTGCATTTGGTTTAATTCCGGTTGTCTCTTGGCCATACTGGACTAACGAAGTGATTTTCTCACTCTGGTATAGTAGGCACATGTATATCTCAGTTTGAACACATGTCTTTGGAAAAGATTATACAACAAATCTGTGCAGATGTAAAGAGCACCTGCGGCTTTGGTAGTATTCAATATGGCTCAAGGGTTGATCTATAAACCTATATGCATAATTTCAGGCCTCACAGCATTTCTTAGTTCCTTTTTCTGCTTGAGATGGGGAAGAGACTTGCTTTGTGGCATTCTTTTTTGTTTTTTTTTCTTCTTTTTTCTGTGGCATGCTGCTTTTTTTCTTCTTTTTTTTTGCCACATTTTCTGTCTGGAGTGGATGCTGATTTAGGCTCATGGCCAAAGCTGTTCTTGGAAGTCGAGGGCTGACTTCTGTTCCTAACAGAAGTGCTGATATGACTGTTTCTTGGTGTTTTTCAAAAGGCGTTTTCTGACTGATAATGTGGCCTCATTTTGCCAGCAAGAGCAGAACCAGAAGAATGATGCTCTTGCTCAAGTCTGTTGAATTTAGAAGTATTGACAGACATGGAGACTGCTTTAGGAACATATTGATGGCAGCAACTGTAGTTACTCCATATACATATATTAATGTCAGACAAGGATAAGCCTGAAAATGGTATGAAGAAGCTTTCTGCCTGTACCGGGGAAGCATATTTGCTGGTCTGTTGTTGTTCCTGGTGAGGGAAGAAGTGAGCAGCGGGAAACCAGTGTGCACTGTGGTGTAGAAACATTATCTTTCTCCTCCACAGCTTTTCCTAATTCAACTTAAAATATGTTCCAGTGATTACCCAGAGGAAAAAAAAAAAAAAGATTTTGCATAGTGTTTAAAACTAAGAATATTAAGCCATGCAAAAGACATGAATTAGAGTAAAAAGACATAATAACAGTGAATCTTCATTGTGTCATGCCCTCCCCAAATACACAAGCACCAGGACAGTGATGGCTTTGGCATTCTGGACAGGTTTGACTGTTGATTACAGACCAGACTTGAATATTCTCTATTTTCTAAAGGAGGGGGCTCAGGAGATGGTAGAATTGTTGAGTATGTGGATGAAAGGAGGACACCAAAAATTTCCCAGGTGCCACTGCTCTTGCTGACATTTTTGAGCTGCATGCAGAGGCTTGAGTACCATATTGCACAGTGAACATTTCTCTATGCAGTCTCTGTATTTCCTTTCTGGGAAGCCTTTTTACTTGCCTTTTTGTACAACTTTCTGTGCCTTGGGCCAGATCTAGTAGCTCCAAAATTACCTAGAGGGACATTGCATGCAAGTGTCCACATGTTATGCACTGCTCCTGTTAAACTAGGAGTTGATGCGGGTGTTTGTCACTTTCAGCGGAACTGGCTTTCTGTTTCTATCAACTGAAGTCATGGTTTCCCAAGATAATTATTTTTTGGTGATAATGAGGTCATTAAGTTCTGCATTTTTTGCATAAAAAGGGTTGGTAATGTAAATCACTGCAAATCAAGTAATGTAATACTGTGTTATAAGCTTAGACTGTGGCCTGAATTTTCAATAGTGGGAGAAAAGAGTTATTAACTGCTTAGGGAGCATGTATTCCCACAACACTTTCTTCTCCATATGCAATACCTGGTTTAAGAATTTGCCTTTTATAATTGTTTTAACAGGACTTCAGGCGATGTTATGTACTCTGTTGGTATCATCAAAATCTCAGCTTTTGTACTGATACAATAGAAAATTGATTGCATGCTGATATTATGCAAAATAATGTTAAAAATGAAGCCTGGCAAGCTAAGTGATCCTTGGCAGCTGCCACCCTGCTCACTGGTGCCATTCAGTGTCCCAGATATGCTGGAAGTTTGACAAGATGCAAGAGAGAGGGTTTAATTAGGCCACGGTTTTACTAATTCCACTAATCTGGGAGTTGTGCATCAATCACCCACACAATGCAGATTGTTACTTCTTCCTCCCATGTTCCCACTTATTTGGGAAGTGCTTACAGTCTCACATGTGGCTCTGGGCCACCACAGATGTGAGGTTTGGAGGGCTGATGCCACAGGGTTCTCTTATTCCTGCCTTTGCCTGGGAACTGACTCTTTAAGGGTCATGCCTTCCCCTAAATCTGCTTTCAGCTCTGGCTGAGTGAGAAAAGGTTCTTGCTGAAGTGCCTTCTAAATTACTGTTATATGCCCTTCCAACTAGGGCCTGTAGGGCAGTCCAAATAAATCACTGTCCCCTACCAGTCTAGGGATTAAAATAAAAACAACAAACCCCAAACATTAGCAATATTGTAAAAGAGGAAATATGCATGCACTATAGATTTAGCTGTCTGTGACTGCAGGAAGACTGGCAGAAGTTTGGGGAGGAAGGGCAGCGGCTACTGCATGTGAGGCTGAGGTGACCCACAGCTCAGATGATGGTCTCTGCTCTGCTGCCTGGCTCTTAAGAGTTTACAGGGAGCTTTGACTCGGTTTTTCCTGTCCTGCAAAGCGACATCCTCTCTTATTGTGGTCTGCTTTTGAAATGATTGGAGGGTCAGGGCCACAAGTTAGGGGCAGTTCTAGTCAATGTTTATACATTATTATGTGTTAATAATAATGTTAATACAATTCTGTATCAATGATCTGGACGAGGGGATTGAGTGCACCCTCAGTAAATTTTAAGGCAACACCAAATTGGGCAGGAGTGTTGATCTGCTTGAGAGTAGGAAGGCTCTACAGAGGGACCTGGACAGGTTGGATTGATGGGCCAAGGCCAATGGTAGGAACGTCAACAAGGCCAAGTGTTGGGTCCTGCACTTGGGTCACAACAACCCCATGCAGCTCTACAGGCTTGGGGAAGAGGGGGTAGAAAACTGCCCAGCAGAAATGGACCTGGAACTATTGGTCGACAGATGGTTGAGTATGAGCCAGCAGTGTGCCCTGGTGGCCAAAAAGGCCAACAGTGTCCTGGCCTGTATCAGAAACAGTGTGGCTAGCAGGACTAGGGAAGTGATTATCCTGCTGTACTGGGCACTGGTGAGGCTGCACCTTGAATACTGTGATCAGTTTTGTGCCCCTCTCTGGAAGAAAGACATTGAGGTCCTGGAGTGCATCCAAAGAAGAGCAACAAAGCTGGTGAGGGGTCTAGAGCACAAGTCTTATGATGAGCAGCTGAGGGAACGGGGGTTGTTTAGTCTGGAGAAAAGGAGGCTGAAGGGAGACCTTATTGCTCTCTACAGCTGTCTGAAGGAGGGTGTAGCAAGGTGGGAGTCGGTCTCTTTTCCCAAGTAATAGGTGATAGGACAAGAGGAAATGGCCTCAAGTTGTGCCAGGGGAGGTTTAGATTGGATATTAGGAAAAATGTCGTCACTAAAAGGGTTGTCAAGCACTGGAACAAGGCTGCTCAGGGAAGTGTTTGAGGCACCATCCCTGGAGGTATTTAAAAGCTGTGTAGATGTGATGACCATGTAGATGTGATGCTTAGGGACGTGGATTAGTGGTGGACTTGGCAGTATTAGGTTAACAGTTAGACTTGATGATCTTAAAGATCTTTTCCAATCTAAAAGATTCTATGGTTCTATGAAGTCTTCAGGTATATGAGAAATCTGCTGAAAAATTATATTTAATGTTATTTTTATCACCACCATGATCATTTAAAGGACACAATGCATACCAAATGGGTTGTCCTGGTCCCCAGCATATGGTAGAGCCGTTCTACAGCTGCCATCAGGTTAATGAAGTCTTGTGCTGTTGTCAGAAGATTATTTTTTATCCACCTCATGGATTTTGGATGGATTTAGAGAAGATTTTATAACCTTGATAGGAACGAAAAATGGGAGTCCAGCTCTTTGCCAGAAGCCTAGTGTATTTCCATGGATGCTGAGAGGTGTGCCCTTCCTGGATGTCCAGGAGAGGAGCTGACCCCAACCAGCATTTGAGGATGCTGGAGCAGAACCGACAAGTAGGTGAGAGACTGCATTCCCTAATCAGAAGAGGCAAGGCAAAAATGTGGGGGAAATCTCCAAAACTTTTTTTTTTTTTAAAATTACTTTAGAGATTTTTCTTCAGACTTTTCACATGAAAACAGCACGTTCAAACTCTCTTTATGCTGAAATTGAGAAGGTTATAGAACACCAAGAGTTGTGGATGACAAACTCAAATTTAGTTTCAGCTTTAGATTTTTATTTCAAATCCAATATTAAAAACAAAGAAACAAACATCACCCCTCAAACAGAAAAAAAAAACCCAACTTTTTTTTCTTTTTAGTGTATTAATTTCCAGGAGACTAAATTGGTTTTGTCTGTTTGTCCTTCTCCTTTATTCATATATTTTAACAGAATAGTAGCTATCTGCTCTTAAATCTCCTAAATTAAAGCAGATTATTCAATGACAGGGATATAAAATGTGGAATATATTATTTCCACTGGCAAAGGAGGGATGGAAGGGTGGAAGATTCTTTTCTTTGTGAACCAAAGTGTTAACTTGCACTGTGGCATGAATTCTAAATACTTCAGAGAGAATTCACCTTTCTAGGGCTGTAATATTTAGTATTCATGCATATGTGAAGTATTTAGAAATAAAGTAGAATACTTTAATATTCAGTCTGTTGTGAAGCACAAGGCAACTACCATGGATTTTATTTTGTTTTAATTTAGAATCTATATTAAAACATCTTCTTATGACAATGTAGTTTTATTTCCTGTTATGGAAACAGTAAATGTAAAATCTTATGAGATTTTAGTATTTCTGAAACCCTCGTTGCTATTTTTATCCCAGGAAAGTGAGATAAATAAACCAAACCAAACCCATGGTTTCCACAGGTTATTACTGTATGCTCCGAACTGCTGTTAGTGCTCAAGGACTACAGATGGTGGGAACCCCATCACTAAGTGGAACTCCAGACTGTATGGCCAACCTTGTTCACTAAGTATTAAGGAATTTGCTTTCTGCCCCCTATATTTTTTAGGGTTTTGGAAACCTTCCGTTGTACAGAAAGAAATCATATAAGTACTGTCTGTGTGGGGTGTTTGGTTTGTTTCTTATGGGATTTGCTAGGGTTTTCTGAAGCAGTTACAGGTTTTTAATGGACCCGCCATGTGGAAAAGTTGCCTGGGATTTTAATTTAAACACTCAATTGGAAAACAAAGCCTTACAAAGTGTTGCCAGTTAAGGACTTTCAGTTGCCGTCTTTGAGGATTTAGGACTGGTGTTGGCAGTTACGGTCTCATCAGTAATCTTAATCAGAAGTCCATTTTTAATATTAATACCACAACCCAAACCACATAGATAATTAATTTAGGAAAAAATAAAGCATAGAAACAATGAGGAGATAAGTTTGATTTAGATACTACAGGAATTTGGAATGTGGTAGAATTTGCTTTCATTAGTTCTTTAACATATAACTGTCCTAGGTATGTTAATGATCCATTGGGAAACCAATGCCATACATTTGAACCAGAATATAACTGGAGTAGCAGTAGAAATGACCAACTGAAAACATTTGAAAGCATGTGATTTGCGATCTCCAAAACATTTATCCACCAGCTGCCATTTAACTAGTTTCCTAATTTATCCTGTGAGACAATCATCTGCGTTTGGTGAAAATGGAGAGAAACATCAGGTACTTTGCTGGAGAGTTATACCAGGTGAGAGTGCTCATGGGCTTAAAACCACAGCGAGCTGAGTACTGGCACATAGGGTTGCACAGAAGGGAAGACCGAGATGTGTGTTAGTTGTGGTTTTTTGGTGGTTGTTGGTTTCATTATTTTTATTTTTTTTTTCTTCCTGGTACATCTGTTATGCATCTTCTTACACATGGACTGCAGCTGTAGAAAGAATGAACAAATTAAGATGCTTACGACAGTATATTTTAAGCCCAGTATTGCTGAACAATGTCTTTTCCCGAAGATGTCAAGGTACAAATGGAAGAAGGTTAAAGCTGTGTAGCTCAAGTCAGTCTAATTTAAAAGTAGCTGTAAGAGAAGAAAATACATATTTTATGTAATTAGCATCTTAAAACTTCATACCATTGTTCAGTTTTGTGCTAACAGCGTATGCAAGACTTGCTTCAGGGGGAAGATTAACAGTGTTTCCTGAAGAGTTCAGGGTCACTAATTCTGAGTGTTAAATAGTGAAATTCTTTATGTTTCTGCCTTCTGATGTGTGTTAAATGTTTGCAGAATAAGTTAACTAGGGTTTTTTTTCTTGCTAGAACCTAGTATTTTAAATTCACTGTCACTTAAATACATATGCTATGTGAGAACAAAATGTAGAATGTCTGTTGGGTTATCTGTAGACATAAGCAGAGGTTGCCATTAAAAATCCTCAACAGTTACCACATGTGAGAGATCATATTATCCACATTTGTAGCAGGATTCAGATGACTATATCACACAGCAATATACAAAACTGATGTAGAGTATCCACTTTTTAGTATGCTGTGCTCTGCTATTAGAGGTGCCCTCGGAGAACTGTTTCTGTAACATCTTCTATTAATAATTTTTTATCCAAGTCCTGTAATATGAAATCCTGGGGTTGCTAAGGACATCTCTGCTTATTATTGTTGTTAGCGCATCTGTAATAAAACTTTGCAAGACCTTCTTACCATAAATGGAATCAATCTCACTTTGAAAGCCTGGTCATGGGTTCTCCTAACACATCCTCAGATAAGTGTGTTCTGAGCTTTCAGTTTATGACAAATGCCTGAACTTAGGTGAATTTCATACACCTGAGATTTAGTTTAAGAGAAAATAAATATTTGGAGGAACTATGGTGCAGATGAGTGAAAAGTTTCAAACCTCTGAAAAGTTTCAGCTCCTTGGATGGCTGTCAGGTACCTGGCTGGATGACTTCAGATACTCATATCTGAAAAGTCTCTCTGGCCAGCACAGTTGTCCTGTCTGGGTGACTGGGCCTTTGAACCATTCCACTGGAGTCCCAGGGCTTAAGCATCTGTGTGGAGATTATAGTTGGACTGGGCTTGTAGTTTCTAGACACATTACTTTGTATATATCATTCATTTTCAGTTGTTTATATGCTCCTCTGTAGCAATTTTTTAACTCTTAAGCAGTCAAAGCTACATGTGCCATAATTGTCAGAAGTCATCCACTCTAAACTATTGTGATAGTGTCATTAAAATGAAAGTACTGAGAGCTCTAACTCTATGGGAAAGTGATTTTATGGACATCATACTTTTATAATCATATGTCAGATATCCTGTAATTAAGTAATTAATATGGAATGATTAACAGTAAGAAATAATTAATAATTCCTGTCTGTGTTGTCCAAACAAACTTTCCAATGCTCCCATTTGAGATTTTTATTAATCTAAATACGCACAGTATATGATTAAGTTATTTTCTTGCATGATTGATTGATTGAATTAGTTGTTTACTGGGGGAGGGATGAAGTATCTAAGAATAATGGGAGGCAGAGGAAAAGGGAAGAGAAATTGGCTTTCTCCAGGAGACATATTAGCAAAAGAAAAAAAAAAAAAGAACAGTTTTTGCTAGGTAAAATCAGCATTCATTTTTGCGTACTAGAGAGAGTGTGTCATGTAGAGTATCATGTAGGGCTGAAGGTCAAGGCCAGTCTTCTTGCTTCATTTTTTTTCAGTGATCCATTATCTACTCTTGCTTTGTTGGAGTCACTACTACTTCCAAAGAGGAAAACAAAAAGGAAAAAAGAAATGGCAGCAAGAAGAGATTCTACGTTGTATCTTTAGTTATCATTGTAATATGCACACACCACCATAATCAAATTCAAGCATACTGAATGAGCCAATTAGTCACTCTAGTAGCAGTGAAGCAACTAAAACAAATAGACCTGTCTTTGCTATAAGCTATAGATGGAATAGGAAGAGTGATGGGCTTCCTTCCTTTCTCATGCCATTGTCACTCAAATAAACTGGAGTTTCTTTGCCTACTGAGTTCAGTTCTGTAAAAAGCATTGATGAGTGCTTTTGCACTTGTCGTTTATTACTGCTTTTTCCAGACTGGGGACAGTTTTGTGTAAGACAAAAAAATTATGTATTTGTGTTATTGTAGAGTCTGGGAGCGCTACCCGTGGAGCTTTCTCTCTAAAGCAATTCATTCCATATGGGTGGGTTACTATAATTATATCTATGCAGATGCTGAATACAGTTACAATAAGCAGAAACCAAAGCTGTTGTTTTCTCTGAAAAATGCAGAAAAACTAGACACCAAAGCAAGCTATTAATCTGGCCTATTAGTATGTGGACAGAATGACTGATACTGGTTTCTCCTCCCAGATTCTCCATTCATCTCTGGGCTGTTTTTCTATACAGCTAGTGTACACAGAAGATGCCAACCCCAATATATTACAGTTCCCTTCTCCTCCCCAAAAAATAATTTAAAAAAAATTAATTGTTTTGCCCAGGGCAAACATGGCTACTTCCCATAGCACTGATCTGCCTGGGAATGGTCTGTGTAGCTAAACTACATTGCATCTGCTATATGCTGTGCTGGAGGGCGGTAATGGTGAACGATAAACTCCAGTGGATCTTCCTTGTTAATGCCATGTTTATCTCTTTGGAAATATTTTCCACAATTCTCTCTTTCTTTTTTCCCCCCTTTTGGGTGTTTCCCCCTTTTTGTACTTCTTTGAGGTATACAGTTGGTATAGGATTCTGCTGAAGTATATTTATGCTATACCAGATGCCCTCATTCTCTTATGAGAATTATTTGGCTTATTAACATAGGAAACATTTTTCTGGATATTTCCATCTATATAATCTTGCACAACTCAAAATTCCCTGAGATAGAAATCAAGCTTATGGTGAGTTTTGGGATACTTTAGGTCTTCTCTGCAACTACAGGCTATATGAGTTATGAACTCAAACTCATCTTTTGTGAAAGACCATGTAAATTCCTTGTTGCTATGTCTATGGGTTAAAAATCATAATGCAGCCAAAAGTATGAAATATTAAGCATATCCTTTTATGTACTTTGAACTTATAGGGACTTCAAAGTCAGTCTTCATTTATTGTCTGGTTTGTTTCACTTCAGAAATGACTTGAACTGTGAAAAAAGAAGGAGCTGACAGTATTTTCAGATAGGCACTTTATAGTCGTGCACTTTGCAACTATATGATAGGACTGCCTCTGTTGCCTTGAATGCAAAATTAGCTTGTTGATATGTGCTGCTACAGACAGAGGAACAGATGTAGTAATTCTACTTTATTTACATGAAATCTCTAAAAAGGCATTTTCTGGCAGCATGCTAGGAATAAATACAGTATCAAATATAAACCACGCCATGCTATGTTAGCTCATTCAGGTGTCAGCTGTGCCATTTAGATGTGGGTGAGAGCAGGGAGTCGGGAGCTCTCCCATGCCCAGCACCCCCGGTGTCAGCCTGCTCTGGCTGCTGCCCATTGGAGGGTGTTTGCCCGGGGAGCGAGCCCGACCCTCTGCCCAGGGCCTGGGGACCCTGCGACCCTGCCTCTAGCACCTGGGCTGGGACACTGCAAGGGGCGAAGAGGATGTGCCCTGCAGTCTCACCCACTGATAACACCGCTGCAGGAGGCCTTGCGGAAAAAATCAGATGTCCTGATTTTTTATTTTTATTTTTTTCAGCGTAGGGAGATTCTCTTACCTTTTTTCCCCTCTTCCCTCCCACCCTCCTTCACTTTCTGTGTTTTTCGTTCCTTCACTTTCTGTGTCTTAGATCTCCCCTAAGCTCATGTTTTCAAGCTTCTTTTTCACAGCCAATAGGTTCAGAAACTTAACTGAGACTAGGATATTGTGGAGTTGGAAGGGACCGTCAGGGATGGGGAGTTGCAAACCATAGAGAAGTTCAACACATCTTATTTGAGTGAAGAAGTGAGGCTTACGTAAAACCCCATGAGCCTTTTGAGCCAGGAATATGAGAACTGGTGAGTGATGCTGAGCTGGCCACCACTGCAAGGGAAAGCTCTTCCCAGGGGACTGAGCACTTTCCCCCTCCTCATGCCTCCTTTGCCATTGTGCAAAGCCTGAGGAAGGAGTTATTACTCCAGTGACAGTCCCTGCTCTCCCTCACTAGTTCACTTAACTAACAGGTTTTAGCCAGGCAGTTGCACATGTTAAAATGTTCCTTTTTTGCTCTCTCAGGTATTCAAACTTCCCAGTGTGGTGTTGGAGATGTTTATTCAGCTTATGAGAGAGCAGACACGTTAAAGATTAAATGCCGTGACTCTGAACTGCAGGCAGAAGTGGTGGGAGGAGACGCAGCTAATTTAACTTGGAGGATGATTGATGTGTATATGTCAATTTCTATTAATATTCTTTTGAAATCACTGACGCAAGCGTGTTTTTTCCCCCACCCTAACAGAAAGTATAAATAGAAAGACAACAAAACAGTCCTATCTCTTTAATTCATGATACTCGGAAGCAGTTAAGCAAACTCTGTCATTTGAGAGTGTCCTCCACAGGCTGGCAAAAAACAGCTTATGGTGATGTTCTTACCGCTTTAAGAATATCAAGATGCTCTAACAGAGCTATCCACTTAGTGCTAAAATGTATAAAGCACAAAAAGGAAAAGTCACCTACAGGTAGACCTAGATAAATTGCTTAAAAATGTACCATTCCCTCATTAGACAGCCATTCATTGCATGAAAAGAGCTAAATGTATTTGTTGAGGTGTAGCTATAAAAGGCATGTTTAAAATGAAACAGAGTTCAGAGCCTGAATGCACAGCACTGTTATTCAGAAGTAGCTTTCGAGCAGAGAGTTTCAACGGGAAGGTGCTGTTTGGTTGGACACAAATCAGCAAACGTTTAGCTGAAGTGTGAATAATTCAAGCGCGCATGAAGAACTGTGCTTTCTGAAGAGACGGAGCGCAAGAATAGAAAAAAAAAAATCTTCAAACATTTGCATCAGCCTTAGAGGACAATGCGAGCAGCAGGATTTGAAACAGATTTGCAGATGCACTCTCTTTAGGCAGGGAGAATGCTCATTAAATGCAAGATGCTTCTGTGGCTCGTGTGTTTGCACGGAGGTAGAGGTTTGCAAGACTGACGTATCAGATAAAGTCAGAGTGGTTACCACACCGACGGTGTAGCAGCTGCATAATAAATGATGGAGAGAATCATGTTAGGCATGCCCACCTAACCTAACTTGAATCATGCGAAAGGGGAGCTGCTGGAATTCAAATAGACTTTCTGGTTCCCAGCAGTCGGCAGTAATAGAATGCTTTCAGGAAGATGACAGATGCAGGGGAAAGATGCTGTTTTGCACTATCTTGATTTGTTACGGCAGCCAACTTATTGGCATGATGGAGTGACAAGAAAAGCAGCTGGCATGGAAGGTAGGATTATCAAAGCTATTGCATCATTATGAATGTAATTAGAAACTGACCATGACAAAGCATATGCTAGAATGAGCTGCCGCTGGTGGCAGAGGATTTGTTGCTGAGGTCTTGAAACTCTGAAAACAACATTCCTCGTGCAAAATGGATTTTGCAGTTTCATTTGTGCTTGTGTTACCCTTTCTTTCCTGCTCGCCTCCAAGCTCGGGGAATCGCTTGCTTGAAAGAGAGTGTTGTGTTAGGATGAGGCTGAAGAATAAAGTATTTTCTAAGTCTGTGAAGCCTCAGGTAGATAGAAACAAACAAATGTGAAACAAGACTGGGAAAGGTTCCCTCCGATCCACTAGCAAGCTCTGACTGATGTACTGGCATATTCAGGAATCCCGAGGAGACGAAGATGCATGTACTGAATGCTTTTGGTATAATGAAAAGACATTATTGCAGGTTTTTTTTTATTGCAGTTTTACAGTTAGTTTTTCCGACAGGTTTTATTCCCTATCAGTTTTTAGCTCTTGACATTTATTCCGTTGTTTGGTATTATATAAAGAAAATACATCAATATCTCCTGCAGGGTTTCTCAACAACTCCGGCATCTGTTTCAGCTATTGAACTGTATTCACGTTTTGCCAACTTGATGCCTACCCAGCTGGTCTATCATTTCTCGCTTGATTACTGCTCTTAATTTCTCTGTATCAGCTTGTTTCAGATAGGATTTTGAAAGCTGTTAATGAGAAATGACAGTAACTGCTAAATTATTGAGAACTGGAGTATTCTCTTATTTTTGAAACATCAGAGAGTATTTTTGTGTGCATTTTATTAAATTCATATTCTGTGTTGCAGTGAGGTTTTCATATAATCATTTAATTTAGCTGTGACTACTTTAAAGTAGATGAGTCACGAGCATAACTTTCAACTCTCTATTTTGAGAAAGTTGGAGAAAAATTTAAAGGTGCATGCTTTGCTGTATGTATCATCTTAATGTATGTTCCTTCCTCCTGTCCGCCTTCCCACCCCTCAACATATCTGCTTCCTCTCTGTCACAGTGAGCAGTCATTAAGTGTATACTGTACATATTGAAATATATTTTATCACCACTAGGGTGAAACCGCTAAGCAGCTCCGAACAGGTGATTTGAACAGGTTTAAAACAGACGTCAGCTCTATCGGAGTGGGTCGCCCTGGGTCTAAGAAGTAAAAGTGGTGTTTTCTAAATGTAAGGTAGGACCTCTCTTTCTTTCCTCTTCAGAGGTCCAACAAACATACAAACACTGCTTGATAGCTCACAGGATATGATTGTGTTAAATTATTTGGATTATTTTGCCTTAAAAAATGCTTTCTTTCAATGGAAACTCCCTTATTCATCAGGTCTATCATTTTTTCCAAGGTGATGATTAAGAAATCTCTTGTCATACTGGATATCCACTTTTTTGACTTTATTTTAAATGACTTCGATGGCTGTACTCTATGTAGTCTTGACAAAAGAGGATCAGACTATTAAACACTAAATGTTGCTGACTAAAGCTATAGCAGTTTTAGAAAGATAGATGTTTCTAGATACACAGCAGTGAGCCAGCCTTTAGAAAGTTTGAAGGTAAAGATCAGTAAAACTGATAAACTGTTAGCTAGTTTGGGCATTTCCCTGCTTTGATCACCTCTGAGAGGTATTTTATATTATTCTGCTGGGAGGAGAGATGTACTTATTAACAGATAGGATTTCTATGGGGTTTGTATAGCCAAAAATAGTTCTGTAGTTTTGATGACAATAAAAAAAAATATTGTTATTCTCTTTCAGAGAAGTTCTATTAAACTTAAAGATAATTTGTCCTTGTTGATGATGATGAAATCACAGAGAGAATAACCTATATAAACAGCTTAAGTGCCATTTAACTTTTCAGGGTAGCAATAAAACTCTTTTATATTGCATGTATTATATTTATACTCCTGAAGCTGCTAGTCGCTGCTTGTCTCAAGAGTGCTGGCTGGCTATCATCATACAGTAGTTACTTAAAATGGTCTTCTTGTGAGGCTGGTAATCATAACTGCATGCTGTCTGTGGGCATCATCCAGCTGTCAAGTGATTTTATAGTTTCTTCTGTTTTATCTATAGTATTTGGCTTTAGCTTTCTGTTTAGTTGATGAATTAAAATGACACTAGGTGGAGCTAGCTGTTGATTATAAATAGAGCTACAGTAATACAGGCCTGTCTAATGAGCAAACCCCTGTATATAATGAATGTTATTAAAAATCACATGTTTAAAATGTTAAGCATTGAGTTGGACCTTAGCCATGAAATTCTAGATCTGGTGGGGTTAAAGGAAGCAATTTTTCCATTTTCCTTTCCTTTTATTATTTTACAAGCTAGTAATCAAAGATGAAAAATAATAATAGGAAAAAAAGCATCTACATTCAACAAAGAGGGCTGGAAGCAAAAGAACGGAAGTAGAAGAAAAGAGGAGAGAAGCAGCAATAAGAACCAGCAGATGTTCCACTGTAGATACATGCAGATATCCAATTGTGTGTGTGTGTCTTACTTTAGCCTCCTGATGCACATAGATTTTCTCTCATCCTTACATATAAATACTCTTTCCATTCTGTCTTCCTGAACTAATTTATAGAGCTGACATGTTTCACTTTATATTTAGATATGGACCGATGTTTTCAAATCTGTGCTTGGAAGGGTGCAAGGGTACAGGAAGTTGTCACTCACGTGTTGGCCAGACATAATTAATAAAAATATCAGGGTTATTTATTGGATGAGGTGGAAGCTGGTTGTGCGTGCTCCTTCACCTGATTCTGGTCATTAATCCCAGTCAAGGATAAGAATTCTGTAGTGTTAGACAGTGTGACAACACAAGAAAAATACACTTACTTCCGGACAGATTTACAGATACATACCAAAGATACAGTATATATATTCATTCAGCAAAGAAGAAAGAGAAATCAGGTTATATGCTGATACTTAGGTACATGAACTGAAGAGGAAAAACCAGGAAATAAATAAGAAGTGTGATATGAGTACAGGGAAAGGGACAGGCAAAAATAGAGATTAAAAATATGAGCTTGTAGACCAGTCTGGCAGAGTAATGATAATACTCATAGACATCTGTTGAGTGCAGCACTTGCAAATTCAGTCATTATCTTGTTGTTACTTCAGTAAAAGGGAATTGGGGTAGGGAGATGATCAAGTCAGTGGGGAAAACTTACCCAGGAGGGAAATGACAGCTGCCGGACACTCCAGGAGTAACGAAGTTTAGGGGGCTGGAGATAAGCCTTTTTGAACATTGTCTGTAGAAACTCAAAATTTTAGTAGTGAGCTGGACTTGTAAGTTAGAATGGTCCTGAAAAGGCCGTAGACAAAACCAAGCTGTGCTTGGACCTATTGATTGTTGGAGTAGCCTTGCAAGAAAGCAGTGCTGCATTGTTGACCTGAAGAGACCTTTTTGATTACAAACTGCACAGTTGGTGTTCAACAGCACAAGCATGTGAGGAGATCAGCTATGGTGGAATGAAATTTATTAGCTTTACAAGACTTTACAAGATCATTCAGTATTTTATTGAGGATAGGCCATGATTTATTTTTTTTTAATGGGTAGTTTTAACCAGAAACAAGGCCTTGGAAATGTGCCAGGGTGTTGTTACTTCTACATCTGCTTCCTGTACAGTTTTGTCCACTGGCACCCTAGGACCTCTTGCTTTGAATGAGCTCATCCTGACATGTCATGAATGTTCCTTCTGACAACATGAAGATGTGTGTAGTGCAGCAGCTCTTGGATTTCTGATGCTGGTCAGCTGCTGTTTCACTCAGCTTGTGGTTTCTGCTGAACAAGGTGGAAATTCTAGTTTAGAAATAACCAAGGTGCAGGGAAGTGTCTGACCATCTCAGGCAAGGGTGGTGAAAAGTTGAGCCAGGATTAAAAGGAGATGTACTTCTCCTCTTCATCGCTAAAATCCACTGGCATGTGGAGGAGGGCAGGAAGAAGAAAAATGGCATGTAAGGTGGGGAATGGGGGGGGGTTCAGGTGGTCCATGAGACGGTCATTTGATGAATGGATGGTAATCACCTTGCAAAAAGTGCATGAGGAAAGGCACAAGTTGGAGTCAAGCTTGTGCAAGGGATATTACTGAGCATCTGGTTATAAACTGCCAAATGCCTTTCCACAAAGAAATATTGCATCTAATCAAAATGTATTAATAAATTAAGTCTATTTGCAAAGAAGGAAGTATTTTTGTCCTTCGAGAGCCAGAGCTCAAACTCTGTGTGTATTTTATTTATTTATTTTTACTGTGTAACAGCATTAATATTGGTAGCAATTTGGGAGGATTGTATTTCATAATAAAGGTTATCCTTTCTGCCCATCCCAGAATTGGGTCATTTTGTTCACAGAGGATTAAACCACCCATCCCTGAAATCATACAGTTCTAATCTCCATAGGAAATGCTGAGATTTCCAGAAGCTGCTGGTTGTTGCTAAGCACCATGTTAACTTTCTGCACGATGCTGAAAGGAGTGAAGGGCAGAGGAAAGACCCATCTATCTTAACAGTTGCTGGACTTTGGTCAGTAAAGACATCCAGAAAAAAGTGTGAAGATTTTCTGAAGGCTTGTTTCCTCTTCTTATTCTGGTGAAATCAGATCAGAGACTACTGCATTCCAATTGGAAATAACAAGAAAGCCTTCAGCTTGCTGCTGTGCTGCACGTCACAGCGGTTGGATACAGCCCGTCTCCTCCTTAAGCTACAAGGTACAAGCAGTCTTGCATCTTCTCTATGCTGTGCCTCTAGCTCCAAAATGTCCACACAATACACTGCAGAACTGGGGTTGTAACACAGTTGTTGTGGAGTCCTTGCAGAAATATCCTGGTTGTGGCAGACCCTGTGATGCAGTCATGAAAGAGGGAGAGCTGAAATGGAGACCTGAAAGGAGGGAGATCAGGGCTCTACCAGAAATGGGGAAAAACATCAAGTTATAATAGTTTTGCTTGAATATTTTTTTGAACTTTTCATTTATGGTCTGAGGATTAGAATAAGGATGCAAGGTGCACCTGTTTACAAAAATCAGGAACCTCCCTCTGCACTGCAGTTTCTTTAGTTTTTGTTATCTTTAGAATAGATCTTAGTCTTAAAAAAGGAATATCAGAAGAGTAAATCAAGATTAGGCACATGGTGTTTTTCATTAGTATCCTTGAGTTACCTAGTTTAGTGTTTTACATCTGTTCTTTACAAGGTGTTTCTTTCATTTACATATCCCTAATGATATTGCATGTAGTGCAACCAGTGCTCTGACTTGCTTGATGTTACAGAAATTCAAGACTGTGAAATGGTCAAAGAGAGACTTTTGTTTCTGAGCAATGCTGGCAAAGACTCTTCTTTTTTCTTTCTATTTTTTTCCCTCCACACTCTTTCTTCCCTTCTTCCCTCCCTCCCTCCTGCCTGTGACTTGTAACAACTGGGGAAAAAAGATAGATCAGAAAAAGTTAAAGCAACATTTGAACAAAAACTAAGCTACTAGAAACTTGTGTTTTCTTAATCAATTTCTAGTTTCACCTTCTCCTCTTTCTGTGTCCTTCTGATGCTTAGGAATAAAGAGCATGCTGAATTTCTTTCATGGGGTCAACTTCTTTTAGCATTCACTCCTGATCACTTATATTGATCTGTTTCTCTGAAACTTAAAAGCCACACTAAATAAAACCACCACATGCTGTTTTCTCTAGACTTTCTTTTTATGAGCAGCCTGTTATTTTTATATAGCCATTATGCGGGTCACATATGTTTTTGCAAAAAATCAAGCAAAGCTGTTAGGAAAAGGTTCATAATTTTGGGGGGTTTTATTATTATTATTATTTAGGAAAATAATTTTATATATTCCCACAGTATGCTTATATTCAACACATCTTTATTTCCTCTTATTACAAAATACCATTTTTCATGGGAACTCCTCTGTGATTTGATACTAGTGATCCCAAATGGTATTTAATAAATATTCTCTAGGTACAAACATCACTCTTAAGAGCAAGCTGGAATATTCAACTATTTATTTAAATCAAGGGTTTTGTCAAAGACCAAACTTTTCACTTTGCAGTCCCAGGCTGCTTTTCATTAACTTTTGGCCCAGTATGAGATAAGGACTGCAAACGCCAAAAAAATGCAACCTGTTGTCTTCAGTAATGATTCCAGGCCCTGAATTGTGACTGAATCAGGTTTGATAGCCAGGCAGAAAAGTAAAGGTATTAAATAACTGCATGTATGTGGCAAATGTTATATCTATATTTTTCTGAGCCATAATGGTTGGAACGGTTTAGGATGGATGCTTTGATGAAATAGTTTTGGTGCCATTGAAATATTTAGTGAATTAAGATTAAAGTTCAGGTTATTAAGAATTTTAAGATATTTATGTTTCAATGCCTGTGGTGACACTAAGACTAATAATGAAATTACTGACTTCTCATTTCTTAGCAGCCTTGTTTTAGAGTACTGAAAAGCACAAGGGATTTTTACCTTATGAATGAATTTTGTATTTAGCAGAACATTTCAAAAACAGTGAAATGAATTGCCAGCCCAGTTGATCCAGTCATTAAATGTGTCTTTTCAGGTATTGCTTCAGAAGCCAAGAACAAAAAGCATGTCACAGATGTTGGTAAATCCCAGTAACTAATTATATTTATTCCCAGGTTCTGTTGTTTTTCCAAACTTCAGAAATAATGAGGATTAGGTAAGTGATCAGTTATGATACAATCTGAATGAAGATCAAACAAATCTTAAAACAGTTAGGGTTATGAGGAGGATCTCAGGCTACTAATTTAAGGACGTGACTAGGAATCAGAAATTCAAAATGTTTGATATAACTTGGCACTGTATGCAAACAAAAACTGGTGCCATCATCTGCACTCAGAATGCGAAAGGTCAGATGTGGCTTGCTTCCTTCAGAGGAGCTACACTTTAATATCTATAAAGTTCTTTTAGCGAGTTAAAAATGCTTTAAGTGGTAATATCTCATCGTCTGTCACAATACCTAATTCCACACTTTTCTTAGAGGCACTGTTTTTTAAACTATATGGGCCTAATTGTGACTTTTAATCATCATCATTAACCAAAGTGTTAGTGCAGATAATAAAGGTCCCATAACCATAGGGAAACAGTGTGTTCCTGAAGAGTATCAATTAGGATTATTCCTCTGGCATCAGGCAAATCAATTTTGCAGGAGTCCTTAGTGAAAGTATTACTTAGTATTATTATTTAGTACCACTGGGGTTCTGTGTGACCTGGCTGACCTGACCAATAAAGAGCAGCCGAAGCAGCCCTATCAGACTACATGTATCACATAGTTTCTTAAATCTGCCTAAGCCTTGGGAGCAGAACATTTATTAATTTATTATTATTATTTATTGTGAATTTTTTATTATTTATTGTGTGTGGCACTTGACAAAGCACAGAGGAAAGTGACTTCTTTCCTCTAGAGAATGATATATAATTAATATGATGGGTCTGCTTTGTATCCTCAAAACCAGAGACAGAATGATGGCTGTAAACCCTGACCAGCTGTGAGGCTGTAACATACCCTAAGCAGAAATGGGATTGCATTTTGTGCCCTTGTTGTTACTAACATACAACTTGAGGATTTTGCACTGAATGATAATTGTATCACACAGAGACCCACCACCCATTGATGATTCTGAGGTGCCATGGAAACACAGAGGAACACGCAGTAGTTGTAGTTTCTGTGAGAGCCAGGGATAGGTATGTCATTGGGAATCCTTAAAAGCCTGTACTTCAACAGAAACAATGAAAATGAAAGAGAGGGAGAAAAAACATATGAAAGAGAGAAAATATGAACTAGTCCATTAGATGTGGGAAAGCCAGAGGCTTCAATTTAGAGGACCAACTTACTCTGCTGTTGCTTCATGTAATGTTTTGGCATCTGCTGGGTCAGGACTTAAATTTTTTTCCTGAGAGAACAACCATCTTAGAACAGTTGTATGCATTATTATAATTCAGGAGACAAACCCAGGTATTTGGATTGTTTTGCAGCACAGTTTTCCGGTTTAACACCTTGCCCCAGCATTTGTAGAAATACTGGAAGCACAAAAAAAACTATTGAGGAGAGGTGAATCAGTGCTGAAATTGTCAGTCTTATTTTTTCTCTGGGACTTTATTTGGTCCCAACTCTCTCAAGTGAGTTTAAAGGAAAAAGAAACTAATATTAGAACAGCTGGACTGATCTGCATTGATAAGACTGGAAAAGCAATTTCTTGTACCACCAGTGTAGGTGTGGGACGGCAAGCACTAGCCTTGCCCATGTCAGCACTCCACTGGAGAAGCAGAGCAAGAACCCCAGAGAGAGAGTTTTGGGTGTTCTGATACCTGTTTCCTAAGTGACTGCATTGGGTGTAGGTGGCAAGGCTGGGAGGAAGGGGCTGCATAGTTGACCTCCGTGAGAAAAGGGGATGGTTCCAATGGACACAGCCAGTTCCAGCTGGCTCCAATGGACCCGCTGCAGGGCACAGCTGAGCCCCTCAGCCAAGATTGTGGCGCCTCAGGAAAAACCTATTTAAGAAAGGGAAAAGCATTGAGCGAGGGGAAAAAAGTATGAAGCAGCAGGGGGGAGATAAAGATCAGAGAAGAAGGGGAGGAGGTGCTCAAGGTCCTTGAGAAAAACTCCTCTGCAGCTGCTGAAGATGACCATGGTGGAGCAGATACCATATTGCAGCCCATGGAGGACTCCATGCTGGAGCATGTGGATGTGCCCTAAAGGAAGCTGCAGGCCATGGAAAGCCCATGCAGACAGATAGTTGCTTAAAGACTGCAGCCCCTGGGAAGGACCCATGCTGAAGCAGGGGAAAAGAGTGGCGAGGAAGGAGCTGTAGGGAGGAGCTAATGTGACAGCCCTCATTTCTCATCCCCTTGTGTCCCTCAGGGTGGGGCTAATGGGGAAGGACTTGTAAATAGAGGAGTGGAGTGGAGCCAGGGGAAAAGGGGCATGGGGAGCAGGTGTTATTTCAATATTTTTGTCTTTGTTTCTTACCATCCAAATCTACTTTAATT
This sequence comes from Limnodromus scolopaceus, assembly GCA_028565335.1. NCBI lineage: Eukaryota > Metazoa > Chordata > Aves > Charadriiformes > Scolopacidae > Limnodromus > Limnodromus scolopaceus. The sequence goes on from JAOXNO010000001.1 coordinate 122,587,154, forward strand.
GGCAATAATTTAAATTAATTTTTCCCAAGTTGAGCCTGTTTTGCCCATAACAGTAATGGTTAAGTGATCTCTCTGTCTTTCTGTCAACCAAAGAGCTTTTTCATTGTATTTTCTCCCCTATCCTGGTGCGGAGGCGGAGTGAGAGAGAGGCTGGGTGAGTGTAGGTCAACCTACCACAGTGAGGTTGGACAGGATTATTCCAAGTGAGCTTTCCAAACTGTCAGGAGGTAATGACTCAAGGTTAGTAATTTTTAGGGATAACTGATATTAGAACGGATGGGTGTGGATACACAGCTGATACTTGTTAAAAAAAGAAAGGTTGTAAAATGAAACCACTCTGTGTTTGACACAGCGAGTCACTCCAGAGTCACTTATCCTGAACTCACCCTAAAAAGACATATGAAAATACATCAGGAAAAGAGCATTATTAATAGTTTAATAAACTGTGTGTACTTGCACTAAGATCAGGAGTATGGGGAATTATATTTGGGAAACATCAAGTGCCTTGGCTTTGCTAATATTTTTGTGTACCAGAGAGAGATTACCTGTATCAGAATTTTTCATTGGCAGTACTCATAATATATGACTTGAAAAAAAAGCACTACTCAAATAGGTGTTTGTGGCATTTCACAACACACTGGTTGTACAGATGTTATCTGTTGTTTCTAGTGAAGGCTATTACAGTGTTTGGATTGTTTCATCATTCTGAGATAATCAGTGAAGAGAAAATATATTGTGTCCAGGCTGAGAAGGTTTTAAGAAATGTCTTACTGGGCTACTAGCAGATGGGGGAAGAGCAAACTGTCATTTGCAGGATGTTGAAAACTGTCTACCATAACAGGTTGTATTCTGAAGGCTGTGCTCCTTTTTCACCATGGCTAACATGATCCAAGTTTGAAACAACACAGTTGTTCTGTAAAAGAAAGGTTGTAAGCATGAAGAGTGAATGGGGGTGGGCTGAGGATTGTTCAGAGGTTCATTATTTTCAGGAGCCGCTTTGGAGCGCCCAGCTGGAGACTTGTGTGAATGATATCTCAAGACAAACTTGTTTAAACTTTTAAAAAAGATTTATTTTGGGAGATAAGTAAAAGGTCAGAAGATATTATGTGCAGGGAGCGTTACCTTGGGACCATTTTATCTTATTTATTACTGATTTCAGCCCTGTGACTTGGAATTAAAAAGCTTTGTTTCCCACTGTCAGCTCTTTGAGCTTCAGACATTGACAGTGACAACACCAGGCTCCTTTCTGCCTGGAAAATGGCTGGAGTCCCTCTCCAAGTGCCGGGTCCTGCATTTTGGTCACAACAACCCCGGGCAACGCTACAGGCTTGGGGAAGAGTGGCTGGAAAGC